>JAPDOI010000404.1:305000-645180 GCA_029168955.1 Aplectana chamaeleonis
AATGATACGTTCTAAAACCTTGTACATGACACGA
The DNA here is from genome assembly GCA_029168955.1 of Aplectana chamaeleonis. Lineage (NCBI taxonomy): Eukaryota > Metazoa > Nematoda > Chromadorea > Rhabditida > Cosmocercidae > Aplectana > Aplectana chamaeleonis. The sequence continues at coordinate 305,035 of JAPDOI010000404.1, forward strand.
AGTAGGGAGATTCCTCTGTAGTTCTTAGGATCCGTGACGGATAGCTTCTTGTGAAGAGGTACGATGATCGCATGTCTCCACGAATCGGGTATCCTTTCGCTTATCCATATAGCCCGGATGGTGTTGGTCATTTCACGAATCCCAGACGGAGGAAGAGCTTTCAGCATTTCAGCAGTGATGTTGTCATCTCCACCAGCCTTTCCATTCTTCATTTTCCGGACACAATCCAAAACTTCAGACTCAGTCGGCGGTTCCTCACTGACATCGTAATGTGCTCTCTGAACATGCGGGAGCTCAGGTACTGATGGCGCTGGACGATTCAGTAGTGAACTGAAGTAATCCTTCCATATTGGCAGCGTCGCATCACCAACTGCAACTCCATTGGTAGTTTTCAAGACAGGAGAACATCTCTTCATATTCCCGCTATACTGTCGCAGCAACGTGTAGGCTTTCCTCGGATTCTTCTCCTCCCAAGCCTTCTCGAACTCCTTAGCTCTACACGTCCACTCTCGCTCGCGGTCACTTTGAAGCTGCCGACGCAACTTCCTCCTCAGACGCTTCTCCTCCACGAAGTTTCCTGCAGTTCGGAGAGCACATACTCTGTTGTAGGTAGATGTTGTTTCTTCCGAGACGTAGTTGAGCTTCTTCCTGGGCTGTACAACCCGGAGTGTCTCTTTTGAAGCGTCCTGGATGCACTTGACGAAAAAGTCCGCGTCGCAAACTTTCTTCTTAGTCCGTACTCCAATATGAACAGAAACGCGTTGTCGGAATTTCCTTCTGCATTCTTCATCCCTGAGACTTGTCGGATCAATCCCCTGGAGAGGCTTAGCCCCTCGCTTCCTCTTATGAATCCTCGCAGTGAAGTTCAACAGAACTGGACCGTGATCCAAATCGAATGCGACATCCCACACAGCTCTAGATCTTCGAATGTCCGATACCGGAACATTCCTGGTCAGAACATAGTGGAGCTGTAGTTTCAAAGTTGTCATCTTCTGCTTCCGCTGCTCTTCCAGAGATAGCTGGGTTGGTCCCTGCCACGTAAGCTGATGGCGGCGATGATTCCTCTTGAATGTCGATGCAATAATCAGACCACTGCGTTCACACAAGTCGACAAGGCGGTAGCCATTGTCCGATCTTTGCTCCACTGGGAAGAACCATTTACCGAGTACTTCGGATATCTAATCAAGTCCCATCTTCGCGTTTGCGTCGATTCCCACCACAACAGCATGTTGAGAAGGTATCCTGGCCAGCAACGTATTGAGTTCCTCATAAAACGCATCCTTCGAATTGTCTTCGGCGGTTTCAGTGGGCGCATGAGCACTCACTATCCACAGATTGAATCCTCTGTGATCCCGCAGTCGTACGAATGCATTCCGGCACGACGTTGAGCCGAACTCCTTGACCAAACCATTGAAATCCTTCCTTACAGCTATTGCACAGCCTCCCACTCTCCTATCGTCAGCGTTACCGCAGTAGATGGTGTACTCTCCGACGCTAATGACGGGTCTATCCTTGAGGTGAGTTTCCAACAAAGCAGCAAATGGTGCATGGAGGTAGCTCAGAAGATTGGACAGCGCAGATTGTTGAATATCACTCGACAATGACCGGCGATTCAGGGTGGCGAAACTGTGGCTTGTGACCAAAGACTCCATGAACTCCCTAGGTACGGGTCCTAAGGTGTTATGGACCAGAGGCCTTGGTGTGCCGGACGGCGACACCTTTATGCAATGTGCGGGATACTTTCGCGATATAGTTGTGCACGCTATATCGCTCGAACGTTCCCTGTGTACACTCAAACGTCTGCTGGGTTCAGTAGAAGCAGGGGCACCAACGAGCAGGTACTCTGAGGGTTTCGGCCGAGAAATAGCCGCGAAATGCCTGCTTGCCGCGTGATAGCCGCTAAATGGCCGCCAAATAATGCTCGCCGCGAAATAGCCGCGAAATAGCCGAGAAATAGCCGCTAAATAATGCTCGCCGCAAAATAGCCGCCAAATAATGCTCGCCGCGAAATAGCCGAGAAATAGTGCTCTCCAGGCAGATATACGGAGCATTCCAGAGGCATAATTCAGATGTCAACACCTCCGTCGGTTTAATCACCCAAGTTTGAGGTACGCGGACCTCGTTCAACCTCTGGAGGCCCCGCCCAAGCACTGGCGGCCCCAGGTGGTGGCTCGGCGAGCCGGCGACGGTTGCGTCTTGTTTAATTGTGTTTACTTCTGAATATTTCTCTGTTATATCTCGGCTATTTCTCAGCTTCTCCTGGTCCGTTCCATGGGAAGCCGAGAAATAGCCGCGGAATAGCTGGGAAATAGCCCACCAGGAGCCGCTGCGGAGCCTGGTGGGCTATTTCCCGGCTATTTCGCGGCCAAAACTCTCAGAGTACCAACAGACTTGTATACACACCCCCCATGTATGTATGTATGTATGTATGTATGTATGTATGTATGTATGTATGTATGTATGTATGTATGTGTGTGGTGTGTGTGGTGTGTGTGTGGTGTGTGTGTGGTGCGTGTGTGGTGTGTGTGGTGTGTGTGTGGTGTGTGTGGTGTGTGTGGTGCGTGTGTGGTGTGTGTGGTGTGTGTGGTGTGTGTGTGTGGTGTGTGTGTGTGTGTGGTGTGTGGTGTGTGTGTGTGGTGTGTGTGGTGTGTGTGGTGTGTGTGTGATGTGTGTGTGTGTGTGTGGTGTGTGTGTGTGTGTGTGTGTGTGTGGTGTGTGTGTGTGTGTGTGTGTGTGTGTGTGTGTGTGTGTGTGTGTGTGTGTGTGTGTGTGTGTGTGTGTGTGTGTGTGTGTGTGTGTGTGTGTGTGTGTGTGTGTGTGTGTGTGTGTGTGTGTGTGTGTGTGTGTATGTAATTGCGTTTTCCCGCGGATCTCGGGAATGGCCGATCAAAACAGGGATGAAATGGTACCAACATTTGGGTGGGTGGGACATTCATCAATTACTATAAAATCAGCTTAAAACACCTCTTGCGCGCCTCGGGGCAACCGAGTTTGTCCGTGGGGCGCACTTTTGGCCTTGGGTCATGAAAACTTCTGTGAGTCGTCTAGCGCTAGAAAGGCTAGAGTACGTCATAGAAAGTGTGCAGGATCCCAGTGGGAGTGTGCAGGACCCAAGTAGGATTGTACAGGACGTCGTAAGAAGTGTGCAGGACCACAGTGGGAGTGTGCAGGGCCCAAATGGGAGTGCGCAGGACGTCATAGAAAGTGTGCAGAACCCCAGTGGGAGTGTGCAGGACCCCAGTGGGAATGTCCAGGACCCTAGTGGGAGTGTTCAGGACGTCATAGAAGGTGTGCAGGACCCAGTGGGAGTGTGTAGGACCCAAATGGAAGTGTGCAGAACGTCATATTAAGTGTGCAGGACCTTAGTAGGAGTGTGCAGGACCCAAATGGGAGTGTGCAGGACGTCATCGAAAGTGTGCAGGACCTCAGTGGGAAAGTGCAGAACGTCGTATCAAGTGTGCAGGATCCCAGTGGGAGTGTGCAGGATCCCAGTGGGAGTGTGCAGGACCTGAATGGAAGTGTGCAGGACACCATAGAAAGTGCGCAGGTCCCCCGTAAGAATGTGCAGGACGTCATGGAATGGGTGCAGTACCCCAGTAGGGGTGTGCAGTACGTCGTGAAATGTGTTCAGGACCCAGGTGGGAATGTGCAGTACGTCATAGAAAGTTAGCAGGGCCGCACTGGAAGTGTGCAGGACGTCATGAAGAAAGTAGAATTGAAACAGCGAGATATCGTCAATTTTTTCATGCGAAATCTTAGCCTTTGTGTAGCGAAGAAAACAGAGGAAATCATGTATCTTGAGAAGCGTGCGACGCGTTTTGAAGAGTACGCGAAGCTCTGGAGACACTTCCTCTCCAGTCTGACGAAACAAGCAGCAGCCCCACTTCCGCATCATCTCTGTTCATCACTCAATACAACCACTCAGTCATTTTGATTCACTAACTTCCATAAACCATTTTTATATTTGTTGAAAGTCTGAGCTTATCAAAATCTGCTTCACAAAAACATAAACATCCCGGATATATTTCATTTATTGAGAACAAGGGCATGGTGTTGGTCAACAAGGGAAACCACATCTAGAATGCGAGTGCTTTTTTCTTAACATGACTGGGATGATAAAGCGAGAATAATAGCTTGGAGACATTACAGACGGAAGGGGTCGTAAATAAGACGCCGGTAGCCACCGACGATCTACCACTGGCTTCTTATGTTCTGCTTTTTAATCCCACCTTCTCATACCTGACGCCCTGCTGTAAATGTGCGGCAGCCTGCTCTGCTCAGGAGAGTTCATACGGGCAGCAACTTCCGGATAGACGGAAGGCATTCAACACCGTTTTGTCAGAATAGTCTGCCTCAGGAAGCTAGCGCACGTGAAAGTTTTCTTGAGCGAAAACTTCGCTAGGTCTCGCTAGTAAGCATAGATTCTGAAAATCAACTTTCAGGGTGTTCTGTGCCTTCAAGCTAGAGGGAGGGAGGACCGGGCAAAAATGCGTTGTGCCCGCGTCAGGCAATTGAATCAAGAAGGAAATGGTGGAGTAGGGCAGCGACTCGGTTTAACGGGTGCTCCTTTCTGAAAATAATTTTAGGGTTAAATCGAGGTAGAATTTTCGGGTTCGAGTTACAATTTTTCGGGTTGAAGTTAACCTTGGTGATGCATTGACTGTTAGGCTCAATGGCGCCTCTGATGGTAATCGAGTGTTGGGAAATGAAATAAAATAAATTCCACGGATTTTCCACCTCACACTCTAACCTCTAGATGTCCAAACAAAAAAGAATGTGTTTAAATAGCTTCCAATAACATAGTTTACAAATCGCCAACCAACCTTCTCTTGGCAAGACTCTCTTTCTGCTTTTGAGCGATGAGCTCTTCTTTTGTCAGCTGACCATCGGTGAGCGCTCGTTCCCTAATAGCATCCGCTTCAGTCTAAGAAGTACTGGGATTAGATCCATAGTGGATCTGAACGGAAACTGGGAGTAAACTCACTCTGATCGCGGTGTCAAATCCTTTTTCTTCAAGTTGTTCAGCTTCTTGATCTTCTACAATCGGAAGCGACGCACCTTCATCTATAAAGTATACGAGGGAATCGTTCTATACCACACTAGGGAGCAACGAATCCACACCAGGGTCTCAGTAAATCACAAGATAGATTTAATAATTGTGGTAGTGGACGGGGGGTGTGTATACAAGTTTGTTGGTACCGGCTCATTGGTGCCCCTGCCTCTACTGAACCCAACAGACGTTTGAGTGTACACAGGGAACGTTCGAGCGAGAGAGCGTGCACAACTATATCGCGAAAGTATCCCACACATTGCATAAAGGTGTCGCCGTCCGGCACACTACGGCCTCTGGTCCATAACACCTTAGGATCCGTACCTAGGAAGTTTATAGAGCCTTTGGCCACAAGCCACAATTTTGCCACCCTGAAATGCAGGTCACTTTCGAGTGATATCCATCAATCTGAGGTGTTCAATCTTCTAAAGCCCCATTCATAGCTGGTCGCTTTGACTCGAAGTCGAAGCGAACAACAATAAATCGCTGGACGAAGCGATTTGAAATCGCTCCGTCCTCCGATTTCAAATCGCTCGGACGGGCGTAATTTCGCGTGAAATAGACGGACAATTGCGGACCGCGCCGCAGGAATGAAAAAAAAGCATTTCTCTCGGCATTTTTACTTATTTTTTGTGACATTGTTGACCTTACCTTCTAAAAAAAGAGTTTTGCATAGTTCTCAAACAAATAATGGTTACAAAAAACGATGGGGTGGATTTTGCTTTAGCAAAAACTTGAAACTACGACTAAAGTTACTAATTGCTAGAAGCTTTGCATGAAGTGTGATTTCTCAACACCCTTTAAAAAAATGGTTCCAAAAGTGGATTGGGTGGAATTTACTCGAACAGCAACATGAAACTAAAGCTAAAGTTCTTAGTTGCTCGAAGCCAGCATGAAATGTGATTTTTAGGTAGCCTCATTACATTTTCTCGTCTCTATCATCGTAAATGTGTCATAAATACACGTTTTTCCCTTTCACATGCCGTATTTTATGCCAGTGAACTGTAACGTCTGCAATTTTGCGCCACATACGCAAGGTTGTGACGAAAGATTGCGGACTAGTCGCTTCGACTAGACGAATCGCTTCCGTCATGGAAGCGACGCGATTAGTCGAAGCGACCTAACAAAATCAAGCAGGTCGCTTCGACCAGCTATGAACAGGTTCAGGCACAGCGGTGGTCCTGTTCTTCCTGAAGAACGACCCCCCCCCTGAGAGGGACATTTTTCGGCTGAAAAACGACCCTCTAGTAAGGATGAAAAAATTGGTAGACTTTACTGACTCGTTTCATTTTGGAGGTTTTTTCAAATATTCAAAAAATTCATCCAGATGGAAAGCTGAAAAGCATATCAGAAACCGGAAAAATCTTCGCCCTCCGTTTCTGGCCACGGTGGTCCGGTGGGGCTTTTGGACCACCGTGGGACCACCGCACGTTTGACCGGCCATAACTCGGCTCAAAATCGATTTCATGAGCTCATCTCCGGACGTTAACATTTTCTAACCTCTGTCTACAGTTTGCACTTTTTCACTAGGTCATGTATCCAGACGACCTTTTTTCGATTTTTGGGCCGATTTTTTCAATGCCAGGAGGGGGGTAGGTGAAGTTCAGTTTTTGAAAAAAGTTATTTTTTCACCTATCTAGAAATGATTTTTGAAACATTTCCAGTCGATTGGTACCCTCGTTCCGAGTACTTTTTTTTTTGAAACTGACATTCCGCCATTTCCAGACTCGTTTCCTTTCGGCTTGCACGATTTTGAACTTGTTTCGAATCTTCGAGTGCTTGGGAGTTGAATGATGATGAGGATGTGGTATGCTATCTTCCTAAAGTTTCGGAGCGAGAAATGGCATTCGTGTGTTATTTTTCGGAATATTTTCCCTTCTCTGAGAGCTTCAGCACCCAAAGGTTTGGGGTGTTATGTGAACCAAACGGAGCAAAGCTCTAGATGATTCAGCTACAGTTTTAGCTTCGCTAACGACTCCGAATTTCCGGTCACGGTCTGCCCCAGAATACGGATGAAGTGCTTCGATCTGATGCAGAAAATATTTGCAGACCTTATGCAAAGGGTGCAAAAAAGGAAGTGGGAACAGTATGAGGACATTCACACAATGAGAGCTCAACTGCTGAAGCTTGCGACAACTATGTAGGGCCTAACAGAGATAGATGAGATAGAACTTGCAATGCCGAAAATTCTGAAAGCTCCAGATAATTTTCACGAGGGGTGAGGAGGTGTTCGCGCAGAAAACCGTGTCAATTTCATGTTTTACCACAGAATGCTGCAAATTTTCTTAGCACGGACGATGACTTCATACCAAGCCTTCGATTCTACCTCGTATGTGGTATCGCTGCCAAGGAAGCTCTATCGTTCCCAAAACAATTCTCTTTTATTGTGATGACAATGAAGCCTTATGTGGCGCCTGCTTAATCGCATTACGATCCCACATATGTCAAGCGTATGGTCAAGAATTTGCACAGCCCATAAACTTTGATTTGCTCAAACATTTAATGGGAAACAACCTCCCCTTCCCTCTGTTGACCGACGGCATTACCGACACCGATCGCGAATGGATTGTGCTTCTGATAAGGTTTATCTCACCCTCCTACACACCCGTAGCTCTTCACTTCTCTTTAGTAGAAACAGAAAGCGAAAGTCCGAAGACATCGTCGACGCATTCAGGAATTTTCTAATTGAGGAGGATTCATGGGCAGACATGCAGAATGGTCTTTCTCACAAGCCCTTCGCGTTTGCCATAAGAAAGGTGATGGCCCCGTCTGCCGATGGTGCATCTGAGATGACAGGGCACATAAACGGCATTCATGCAAGACTTCAGCGCGTAGTAGATGACGAGACAACACTCTATGGAAATATGAGAGCAGATGCGAATCCAACATGATTAAAAGAAATTTTAGGTATCTAAATATGTTTTGTTTAAGATTTTTTCTCAGCGTCTACTCAGCACATACGCTGAATTCCGTCGTAACTGCTCTGAACAACTACGCGCATCGGCTTGCTCAGGAACAAATGAACTTTTCGTACCTCATAATGGGGGCGGTACATCGGGTCCGCTGGTCGGCCAGCATGCAGCAAGCGCTATCAAAGATCCTACGCAACTACCCGTTTTGATGGAGAGCCTTCAAGTCTTGGCGAGCGGATATACAACTGAAAGTATCAAAGCAAGAGCTGTGGCTGCTGCGTGGACACATCTCCAATTCTTCTCCACGTGAGCCACACACTATTCCAGCTGACATTATTTTCAGAGGAACTACAATTAGAATAAGGTCTCACAGTATAATATGTGTCTCGTTGGCGCTATTTCGACCACATGATGGGAGACAAGGGCGGCAAAATGGCGATTGCTGCACAATCATTATTGAGAGACAATAACGTTTTGAAAATGAAGAGTGTGTGAGCACAGAGTTTCTCGATCAGTACTATACCTCTTTTGAAGGCCCGATTTCAGAATTTCTGCTGTGGTATGACGCTAAGGCATTTAAGAGCCTTAGTGGACCGACGTCGCAAAGCCATGAAACGCTCTCAGTTTCGGAGTCCCGAAACATAAACTCAGAAAAACAGAGATGAGGAGTCACACTCCATCAGAGACCAAGGCAACGCTTATCGTTACACCGAATACATCACCTTTGACATCGATGCTCTTAGCCATCGAGCCTTGGGTGAAATGTGTAACGAAGGGACATCTGTTGCTCTGGTTAGCACCCACATCACTGAGTTCTACTCCAGCAATGCCAATCAGATTCAAAGGTATATAATCCCAGGAAACGAGGCTAACGCAGGAAGCAGAAGGACTTCCCCTATCCTTTGGGTCGTCACATACTGCTGGAGATGATACAATGTGAAATAGCGAGTTTCGAAAACTTCGAAATGTATAAACCTACAAACGCCAAGTTCAATACCAGAGGTTGGCCCAAATATGTAGCCGACGCGAACAAGATTCAGATCACAGTACGCCTAGATTCGATTACGAACTTAATCGCCTTACTTCAAAAGTACTGCGCTATACAGGATGCGATGCCATCGTGCGAAACCTACCCTACCATTAGTTCTGCAAAAAGTTTGCAGTCGTGGCCCAACGAGTTCCGAAGCGACATAACAGTCTTCACTTCTATCGGATTTAGCTAGAAAACCCCGAAGCAATGTCTACTCCGTATGTTGTAGTCGAGATAATGTTGAGCTAGTACACGCTTGATGATTTACTCTATTTTTTATTTGGAAACTGCTCTTTTTCCCTCGATAATGTTGACCATTCCATGGTAAATAATCATAGCCCCAAATAATTTTACCTCAAGATTCAATTTTTCAGCGATACAGACATTATTTTAAATGGGTCAAAAAAAATAACGATCCCCACCCAAAAATTCAAAGTTTTCCCAAAAAAATAACGACCCCCCCTCGGTCTCACGGTGGTCCGCGGACCACCGTGAGCTTGACCCTGGCTAAGAAATACCCCAGTCGCTCGGCGATCGCGACTGAAACTGCAAACTGTTCCAAACCGTCGCAGCTCAGTACAAGATCTGTTGGCGCGATGGGTTTTGTGACTGTTGGCAGTGCCGCGACTAGTCGAAACGACTGTTATGAATGAGCCTTAGGCTATTTCCATGCACCGTTTGCTGCTTTGCAGGAAACTCGCATCAAGGATAGACCCGTCATCAACGTCGGAGGGTACGCCATGGACTGAGGTAACGCTGATGATAGCAGTGGGAGGCTGTGCGATAGCTGTAAAGAAGGACTAGAATGGTTTGATCGAGGAATTCGGCTCAACGTCGTGTAGGAATGCATTTGTGCGACTGTGGGATCACAGAGGATTCAATCTGTGGATAGTGAGTGCTCATGCGCCCACTGAAACCGCCGAAGACAATTCCAAGGGTGCCTTCTACGAGGAACTCAATGCGTTGCTAGCCAGGATACCTTGTCATACATGCTGTTGTCGTGGGAATCGACGCAATTGCAAAGATGGGACTTGATCAGGAATCCGAAGTACTCGGTAATTGGTTCTTCCCAGTGGAGCAAACATCGGACAATGGCTACCGCCTTGTCGACTTTTGTGAACGCAGTGGTCTGATTATTACATCGACATTCAAGAGGAATCATCGCCGCCATCAGCTTACGTGGCAGGGACCAACCCAACTATCTTTGGAAGAGCAGCGGATGCGGAAAATGACAACTTTGAAACTACAGCTCGACTATGTTCTGACGAGGAATATTCCGGTATCGGACATTAGAAGATCTAGAGCTGTGTAGGATGTCGCATTCGAATCGGATCACCGTCCTGTTCTGTTGAACTTCACTGCGAGGATTCATAAGAGGAAGCGTGGGGCTAATCCTCTCCAGAGGATTGACATGACAAGTCTCAGTGATGACGAATGCAGAAGGAAATTCCGACAACGCGCTTCTATTCATATTGGAGTACGGACTAAGAAGAAACTTTCCAACGCGGACTCCTTCGTCAAGTGTATCCGGGACGCTTCGAAAGAGGCCCTCTCGGTTGTACAGACCAAAAAGAAGCTCAACTACGTCTCAGAGAAAACAACATCTACCTACAACAGAGTATTGGCTCTCCGAACTGCAGGAAACTTCGTGGAGGAGAACCGTCTGAGGAGGAAGTTGCGTCGGCAGCTTCAAAGTGACCGCGAGCGAGAATGGACGTGTAGAGCTAAGGACTTTGAGAAGGCTTGGGAGGAGAAGAACCCGTGCAAAGCCTACACGTTGTTACGGCATTATAGCGGCAAGATGAAGAGATGTTCTGCTGTCCTCAACACTACCAATGGAGTTGCAGTTGGTGATGCGACGGTGCCAATATGGAAGGACTACTTCAGTTCATTACTGAATCGTCCAGCGCCATCAGTACCTGAGCTCCCGCCAGGGCTGGGCACACGTCCCGGCAGGGCGATTTTGAATATGCACCCCCCTTAGCTCGGTAATTTTCAGGCACCCCCCCTATGGGAAATCGAAATCGGCTGTTTTCCGAGAAGTCGAGCACGACAGCCGTGATCTTGACTTCCATATTTTGATAAACCAGAGTATAAAAAAAGCACTGAATAAAGAAAATTCCGAAAATGTCAACAAAAAAGGTAGTGTAATTTTTAAGCTTCCAAACAATCTTATGAAGAAAATTTTTAATAAGAAGATAGGTTGTGACAAAAGATAAAACAATTTTTTATTCATTACAATTCGGCAATTACAAACAACAACAGAGCTACTTTTATTGCAGTAATCAATGTTTTCTATCTAATGTTTTCATGAACCTATGTACGAAGGATTCATCCGTGTTTGATCGTTATGATGAAGAAATTTTCAGAATTATTTTGTGTTGTGGAACCATTTAGGGATTGAGATGCGTAGGTAGTGGAAAACCCGATTTTCACCCACGTAGAATGCAGCAATCCTTTAGAAACCCGGCTCGCCGTGCGATATGGTGTGTGTACGCAGCTACACAGCGCACACGGGAGTGGACGCGCACACAATATTAGTAAAAAAATGTATTTTATTACAGAACGGGGAAGAGAAAACGATTGAGACCGAAGGAAATGGAAGATGATGAAAATTGTCTATTCTGGATGTACCCATTTTAGAAATGCAATGCAAACAAACAAAGTTGGAGCAGGGGTAAGTATTTAGCCGTGACAAGTTTAATTCAAACGAACCTAGTTGATCAAAAGTAGCATTAAACATGCGAGGAAAGGATATTGTGGGAAAGAGGAGAATCTGGCAAACAGTTCAGCTTCAACAAGATCGTTTCTAAATGTGATTTAGGGACCTTAAATCTCGTCCCGGTTTTACCCCGAAAACCGGGACAAAAGCGGGACGAGTTTTAAGGTCCTTAAATCACATTGTATATCAAAGCGCCCGCTACTAAAGTGTTTTCCAGATTCTCCTCTTTCTCCCAATGCTCTTAGTTCTCATGGTTAATGCTGTTTTTAATCTACAAAGTTCATTTGAATGAACCTTGTCAAGTCCGAAAAATTCACCCTGCCCCAATTTAGTTTATTTACATTAAATTTCTGAGATGGTTACATTGAAAGCAACCTATTTCTGCCTTCTTACATTTACTCCACTTTCGATCCTTTCTCCTCCCCGTTCTGTAATAAAACTTATTTTTAATTAATATCGTGCGCGCGTCCACTCCAGTGTGAGCTGTGTAGCTGCGGACAAACACCATATCGCACTGCGAGCCCACTCTCTAAGGGATTGCGGCATTCAAGCTGGATAAAACTCGGGCTTTTATGTACAGGGTACTTCTTAAGTAGGAAAATACGATTATTTGCTTCTTTCACTGGAACTTGCAGTCTTCAAATTTTCTAGTCGGCTCTCTTCATGCGTCATTCTCATAGACGAAATTCCGTTGGCTTGTTTTTATACTGACCGTGCTATCTGTATTTTTAGTCTGCCATAATACAGCAGTTCGCTAATCCTTTTCTGAACGTGAACGATAGCTCATCTGAGCGCTGTCTTTGTATCTTCGATTCTAATCGGTAACCACAAGCGTAAGCACTGAACGTTACACCAAAGAAACATTACACCACATCAATCCTTACTTGCTACTAGATAACAGAGTAGTGTTTATTCCTTCATCAAAACAATCAAACACATTATATATGATCTTCAATTAATAGAGTTGTTGATGAGAAGCTTCGACAGCAACTATGAATTATTGCGAACACAAACTGCATATCTATCAATAATTTTAAATCTGTAAGTGTTTGTCTTAAAAATCGAAGAGGAAGGTATGACAAACCAGAAGAGAATCGTGTATTATTTTGCTCCTGAAATTTTACAGAACATGCACTTCGCTTTTTTTGGTGTCCGGTTTAGGCACCCTCCTTTGCCCTCTCTGCAACGTCCAATATGCATCCCCCTAAGGTTAACCGGGACGCGTGCGCAGCCCTGGCTCCCGCATGTTCAGAGAGCACATTACGATGTACCAGCGAGGGACCGCCGACTGAGGCTGAAGTTTCGAATTGTGTCCGGAAAATGAAGAATGGAAAGGCAGGTGGAGATGACGACATCACCGCTGAAATTCTGGAAGCTCTCCATCCGTCTGGTATTCGTGAAATGACCAACACTATCCGTACCATATGGATGAGCGAAATTATACCCGATTCGTGGAGACATGCGATCATCGTACCTCTTCACAAAAAGTTATACGTCACGGAGCCCAAGAACTATAGGGGGATCTCTCTGATGCGTGCCATGTACAAGGTTTTAGAACGCATCATTCTCGAGCGACTCATCAAACATCGTGAGGAAACGACCAGAGAGGAGCGAGCCGCTTTTCGACCTAAAAGATCGACCATCGACCAAGTGCTCGTCGAGAGAAGAGTAATTGAATCGTGGCAGCGGTATTCGAAGCCATGACAGCTTTCGTTTTGAACTTTGAAGCCGCATTCGACTCTCCTCATCGTGATCGATTGCTCAACGCTCTGCGAGCCGATGGAGTCCCGGAAAAGTATGTTCGGTTAATCGAGGACATGAACAAAGGAACAACAACAGCAGTTCGTACGCCTGTCGGGTTTACGTCAGCTTTCGAGGTGAGAACAGGAGTAAGGCAAGGAGCTGTGGCAGGACCTTTTCTATTCAACTTCGCCGTTGATGACATCATGCTCAGAGTTGCAGAGCAGTTTCCTGCGGATGTGATCCTAACACCATCAGGACACTTCCTCGTCGACCTGGAGTACGCCGACGACAATGTGCTATTCGCTGAAAACAACGCAAAACTGCAAAGGATTGTGAACCTTGCGTCGAACTATCCCGACAGGTGCAAGCAGATGTGGGTCTCTCAGAGGCCTTCAACGGGAGTTTGTGTGGACGGACAACGTATCGAACTTGTGGATGATTTCTGTTATTTGGACTGTTTTCTGAAGAACGATGGTAGTTATGCAGCGGATATTCAACGACGATGTGCAAAAGCTACGTTTGCATTCAATTCTCTAACCAAGTGTTTGTGGCCTACCCCCATCGCGAAGGAAGTTGAGTTGCGCGTCTACTTATCCGCTATTCGCCCTATCATGATGTACGGATCGGAGACGTAGGCAGCACCGAAGGCGCAGATGGAAAGGTTGAATTGCACGGAGAGGAAGCTGTTTAGACGTTTGCTCGGATATTTTTGACCGCGGATGCGCCACAACAAAGATCTCTACAACAAGATTGACGCCTTACATCAACGTTTGACACGAGGTAGGTGCCAACATCTCCCAACGCCATCTCAAGCGGCAACGGAAGGTCGTCTTCGTCTGTTCGGGCATATTTTAAGAATACCGCCAGATCGTCTTGTTCAACACGCTCTAAGGATGCTTCCGAGTCCTGACTGGAATCGGACACCTGGACGTAGGCGAAAGTTTTGGACAGATGTGGCAAATGAGGATTTGAAATCACTCGGCATTGAAAGGCGATTCAGGCGCGATGTTTCACTGCGCAAGAAGTGGAATAGCAACCAATGGATGGACCCCTTGACCAATATAGCGAATAAGCATGACTGGAGCTGTGGTAGATTCTACACCTCTCCATGTCGTTAAAAACCAGCTTCACAATCGAGTTTTTGGAGTTATACGTCACTGCGTGAAGAAAAAAGTCAAGTGCACCAAAATGTTTACCGGCGTCAGTTCGCGCAACCCTAATCTCATTGATTACGATGCTTGGATACCTCACTTGAGCCAGTTCGAGAGCTGCAACCCCATGCTCATCCCAATCTATTAGCATGACTCGTTTCCCTGCACTCTAGCGCTTGGGGCGGGCGCGGGAGAGAGTCATACGGCGAGAAGAGTGCGCAACGAGGAAAGAAAAATGCCGAGCTGCGCATGTTCACTTGCGGATTGTCCTGAGACCGACCATTACGGCCTGTACTAAAGAGCATAAGTCGTTTGATCGACTTTATATTCCTCAAACTTGATGGTTTTGACTCGTTTTCGAAGCTTTCAGCGGCGAAAGCGTTCTGATTAGAGCTATACGGCCCCAGTGACGTTGTTTTCTCAAAAACTTTTTCGAGCGTGTCTGCCGCCTTCAAACATAGGTGTGCCTAGAACTCGAATCAGGGATGTGCGGAAAAAATAATTTTGGGAATAGAAAATAGAAAATCCTGTTCGACAGAAAACAGAAAAAAATCTCCAAAAATGGGCAGAAAACAGAAAATTTTTAAAAATCAATTAAGACTGTTCAGCGCACACTACATATACTAAACTTTTCACAACACTGAACATTTTTATACATTTGTAAAGGCCAGTACACCTTCAGAAACGAATTTTGTGATTTTTATTTGATCGTGTGGTAGAACCCTCATGTATAACACGTGCCAAGTGTGAGATTTCAAATCTTTCAAATAAGCTAGGTATAAGCGACAACCACAGGCCCGACCTCCTTCGCTCACCATCACGGGCCACACCCCCTACAAGATCTCCGAACTCGATATCGGCTAGATGGATAGATGAAATCTTAACAAGTCGTCGTTCTTCAGTCCACTGCAGGCCTGCCTCCTTATGCTTATCATGGCCCGGTCTCGCGCAACGATTGCGAATGAAGTTAAATACGGGCCTGAAACAACTCGTCCACCAAGTTTTCACCCTCAAAGTATAGGCATCTCTAGGGGACCATAACTCTGTTCAAAGGGGGTCTTGGATGATACCAGAGATAACTCTGTGATCAGGGTGTTACTCTCTCCAAGATCAACATAAAAACTGGAAAATAACTTTCTGGGTGTTCTATGCCTTTAAGTGATCTACGCTTGGTTCGTTAAAATCTCAAAGCCTTACAGTTGGCCGGAGCAAGCAGTATAGAGGCCCAAGAAATGCAGATTATGAGGGCGAAGGAATGACATGAGTTTTTCTAACTATCTTTTCCCCAGGCAGTGAAACCTGGATTACTGTATCAGAAGCTCAATATGTCTGTGCAAGAGGTACGTAGATGCAGTAGTATCGAGCTTACCCTTCCCTAGTATACATCTTTCAACACTGATTGTTGGATAGCTGTTGGTTTGAACCCTGTACTACTCCTCAGAACCGGAAATAACGCGCGTACCGCGCGACTGTGCTGTTCGACTATAAATGTCCTGACGCACCGTATGCTTCACCGCCGATAGCCTCTCGTACCTCTGTGAAAGAATTATCCTCTGCCTCATAGTCTCACCATCAATTTCTTGGCGCTTCATCTTGGTTGAAACCCGTACCATCTGCGTTGCAGTGAATTAAAGCAGGGTTGGCGATAAAAACAGTTGTTGTGCTATCCTCGTAAGAAGGTAGATCTGGCCATCACATATGTGAAAATAAGTGAAAAGTTGTGGAAGAAACGCTCAGGATTAACTAATTGCTTGGTGTCCGCCCGCCCACAATTATGTAGATTTCTATAAATATCTGTTTTGTCAACTTTTATTTTGCTTCTAGAGTAATTTCTGACTAGGGAGTGACCAGACCTGTCTGCCAGAACTATGCATGTAGCCATGTTTTTCTGATCGACCACCTTCCGGGTACTTGTTAAAAACCCTATTTTAGTTGCCCGAGTAATGATAAAATTTTCAAAATTAGAAAAAACTCAAGAAAATTTTGCCCAAACTTCTCTCAAAGGGGATATTTGAGGCGCTGAACACGAGTATGAGTCACGTTCTCAATAAATCGAACGATAAAGACAGTTTGCGGCAGATAAATTTAATTTTACCTACAGAGCTCGCGACTTCTACTCTCATAACTTTTTCTTTTACTATTACTCGGGCAGCTAGGATAGGGTTCATGACTACTCGCGAGGTAGTCGAACATAAAAACCTGGTCTCATGGATAGTTCTGGCGACCAGGTCTGGTCAATCCCTTGTGAGCTTCTCTGGAGACTGCTGACTACTTTAGCAGCAGAATAAAAGGCGGATAAGCAGTGCGCTGGAGAATTCTTAGTCTCTGCTCACGTGTAGAAATTATTCATACTCAAGCGAGAATAGTGGGCGTTAAGTAGTACTATGGGCTTATTATTGTTACTATACACTAACATTGCAGTTTTCCCTTCATTTGACTGCAACGCGTGCGATCTGAAGGAATCGTCAACGGTGAACCTCTGGGTAAGGGTATCCACTATAAGATAAAGTAAGGAATCGGCTTCCTGAACTTCAATTGGGATGCGCAGCGCATTCGACGTCGTATTAGTAGATGCTTGAATGATTCTCGCACCTATTTAGTGGCTTGCGGAGGCCCAGGCGACCCTCCCCCAATGAGTTCCTTCATCTACCTACATAAATCTGTTACCAATTGAAGGCAGCATACAGTTGGCCCCGAGCATGGACCTGCCAGCCCCCTGTATTTGCGTCCTCCTTCAAAACAGAGGTGGTGGGCCATTCCCACAAACGGCGACGTTTATGGGTGGGTGATAGAACAGCATACCATTCTACTTCCGCAGTAATCTCAATCACGTTTACAAGGGCGTATGCTGCCATTAAAGGACCCGCAGGGATAGTTGGTTTTGTTCACCTCGGAGAGGATCGAACCCGACCGTGTACAGCGAACAGCAGCGCTCCCTACAACCACGCCACACGCGCCCTAATGATTAACCACTACAGCGAGATAAAAGTGTCTAGCGTGTGGGAACGGCAGACAGCCTGGATGGAGTACACCCTCATCCGATTGGCTTACCTTCGATTAATCCGGCCACCTTCTTCTAGGGAAATCCTGCTACAAATCGCGATTCGCATTTTTTCTGTTTTCTGTCCAATTTTTGCCTATTTTTACGGAAAACAGGAAAAATGGTCAAAAATGGGCAGAAAACAGGAAATTCCGCCCATCCCTGACTCGAATTCCAAATTTTATTCGAATGCCTGTTTTTTCCCAAATATTGCAATACGGAATGATAAACTCCAGAGAAATAATTAACTTTTCAGGCTTGAATTCGGAATATGTAATAATTTGTGCTTCTAGAAAATAACTTGTATAGTTTTTGAAATAAAAAAAAACCAATTCGACTTCAGAAGTAATACGCACCTACAGTGTGTTCAGAAATGATAGGCTCACCCCTGAGAATCAAGGTGTCTAAAACAGTCTGGCGATCCATATTGTCTACCATTGAATTCAGCAGAGCGAAAAACCTGTGCTTACTGAGTCCTATGAATACTCCACGATTTTGAACAATTGCAGGATAAATTTTCGGTTTTTTCACCGTTCAGAAATGATAGGCTCACCCTGCGAAAACAAATATTTATTTAACAAAACGTGAACAAACAAGAAAATCTAGTATGACATAGGTCCACCAACGTTCGCAATGACCTCAAAAATTCTCTTAGGCATAGAAAGTATGAACTTTGATATGACATTCTTATCAAGCATGGTCCAGGCTTCGAGAACAGCAGCTTCAAGCTCATAAACCTGGCACACAATTATGCCCCCGACATTCTCTGTGGGGTTGCAATCAAGGCTGCACGCAGGCCATTCCATCACACGATATCGCAGCTGCTCCAACCAGGATTTTGTGAACCTCGACACATGTACTGCAGCGTTATCCTACTGGAAAGTGAAGCGCTGACGTTGTATTCCAGAAAAGAACGGCAGAAGATGTGTCCTCAGAGTTTCCTGGTATTCCTCCGAGTTCATACGACAAGAAGTGATGGCCATCTCTAAAACACCTTCGCTGCAGAATGCTCCCCAACACATCAGCGAGCCGCCACCGAAATTCCTCCTGCTAAAGATCAACGGATCCTTGCGGAGATCACTCCAGTAGTACCGAACTCCATCAGGACCATCAAGACTAAATTTTTTCTCGTCGGAGAAAGTAACCTGAATAATTTTAGGCTCACTTTTGAAGCTTTCTTGGCTTATGGGAGATCGTCTTACCTTTGTCCAGTCGGTTGTCATGTTCTTTCTTGCAAACTCCAGTCGAGCTTCTTTATGGTTGGCGGGCATTGACGGGGTCTTCTTTATAACTTGGTGGACGATGTTTTTATTGCCGTTTAAAGGCAGTGTTCACGATAAAAATCGTTTTTCTGTTTTCCCACCTATCTTGAAAAGGGCCCCATGCTGATTCTAATCATGTCTCTGAAGTCGTTTGAGACCTTTTGGGAACGGAGTTATGGTCCCTCAAAAACTGAGCTAAGGAAAAATGGTGGACGAGTTGTCCGAGGCTTGTAACTTCCATCTTTTGCAGCCGATCTATGCGAGCTGACCTGAGTGAAGAGAGAAACTGAGAATGAAGGGAAGAACGGGGCTAATGATTGGAAATCATCGCTCATCTCACGATCTCGAGCATCCATTTGTTCACGTTGGTGGGCGTGTGTTGCGCTTTTGGAGTTTGCCTTGCGCTCGAAGTGGCAACTTCGGGCTCTTTTGAAGCTTTTCCTGGCTCGTTTTCATGCGTTCTTTCGACGTCAGCGTTGCAGTGTGCTCCTTCACTACCCATTCCTATTGGAAACTTAAACACATTTCTTATCGTGAGCACTGCCTTCAAGGTGTTACAGACCGTTGTTTTCGAAACATCAAGCGATAATCCAGACCTGACTTGATTCAGCGACAGCGTGCTGTTGGAACATAGGTGACTGAACCTTCGGGCATCCTGACCGGTGACCTTCTTAGGGCGTCCGGTAGACTTCGCCTTTCCGAAAGAAGTCGGATCTCTAGGATTTTGCCCAACACAGTGTTGCGAACGTCAAATTTGGGCCGCTATTCTTCGCTGACTAAGCCCAACAGAGGCAAGGGCACGAATCTGGGCTTGTTGAGAAGTAGTGAGAGCAGTACCACGTCCCATACTAGCAACAACGATGTACGATGTACATACGTCAATGATATGTAATGGACTTGTAACGGAAAATTTTTCGAAGTAAGAAGTTTAAATTTTTACAGGATGAGCCTATCACTTCTGAACGGTGAAAAATCCGGAAATTTATCTTAAAATTGTTCAAAATCGTGGAGTATTCATAAGATTGAGTATGCACAAGTTTTTTTACGCTGCTGAATTCAATAGTGAACAGTATGGATCGCCAAACTGCGAAGCGTTTTGAAAACCTTGGTTTTCAAAGGCGAGCCTGTCATTTCTGAACGCACTGTAGTCTCGTGAATAAGCAGCGTGGTATCGAAGGCAAGATATTATTACCGGCCCGTTATTAGCGTTAGTTGCCCTTTAGCTCACACCTTGGCTCACGCCTTTTACGGTCAGAGCGCTAGCATGACAAATGCCGCCTGAGTCCTCACTCTCAACCGGACGATGCAATATTGATTGGAATCAGGGCTGTGCGAAAAATGTTGTTTTGGAAATGGTAAACACAGTTTGACAGATAACAGAGAAAACTCCCAAAACGGGAGGAAAACACAAGATGGTGTGCACTATATGCAATTTTTCGTATCAATAAACTTTTCTATACATTCTTAAGCGATAAGTCCTTTTTTGCACAACTTTCAAAACCCAACAGTTGGTTAGAGTAAAGGCTCATTCATAGCTGGTCGTTTCGACTTGAAGTTGAAGCGACCGACAATACTGCCGCGATCTGAGATCGCTCCGTGTCGCGACTTGAAATCGTTTCGGCCGTAATCATACTCACCGCGACTAGCGACGCGACGCAGTGTTCACCATCAATATTGATTGAAAATCGATATGCCTGATATTCATTGTCGCTGTCGCCGATCGCGGTCAGTATGATCTCGGCTATCGTCCAGCGAATTGAAATCGCTCGGGCGGACGCAATTTCGCGTAAAACAGACGGGCAATTGCGGACCCCGCCGCAGGAATCAAAGCTTTTTTCTCGGCATTCCTACTTATTTCTTGTGACATTGTTGCCCTTACCTTTTAAATAAAAGAGTTTTGCATAGTTCTCAAGCAAAAAAAAATGGTTCCAAAAGTGTATTGGGTGGAATTTACTCGAACAGCAACATAAAACTAAAGCTAAGGTTATTAGTTGCTCGAAGCCAGCATGAAATGTGATTTTTAGGTAGCCTCATTACATTTTCTCATCTCTCTCATAGTGAATGTATGATAAATACTCGTTTTTCCCTTTCACATGCCGCATTTTATGCGAGCGAACTGTGACGTCTGCAATTTAGCGCAACATACGCAAGGTTGTGACGAAAGATTGCGGACTAGTCGTTTCGACTAGACGAATCGCTTCCATCATGGGAGCGACACGATTAGTCGAAGCGACCTAACAAAATCAAGCAGGTCGCTTCGATCAGCTATGAAATACCCCACTCGCTCGGCGATCGCGACTGACACTGCATACTGTTCCAAACCGTCGCGAGTCAGTGCAAGATCTGTTGGCGCGATGGGTTTTGTAGCTGTTGGCAGTGCCGCGACTAGTCGAAGCGACCTGCTATGATTGAGCCTTAAAAAGTATAGAAGCCTAAGAAGTGCGGATTGAAAGTGCAAAAAGATGACAAATGTTCCTCCGACCTTCTTTTTCCAGTCAACAACAGCTTGATTATTCGATCATAAGCTCAGTACGTATGGGAGTACGTAGATACAGTCGAAGCGAGTTTGTCCTTCCCCACCATACATATTTTCACTCTGATTTCAGGATAACTGCTGGTTTGAACACTGCAGTCCTTGCCTCAGCGCCCGAAAGTCACGCGCGCACCGCATGGCTGCGCCGTTCAAGTATAAATGACCTGACGCACCACTCGCTCCACCGTAGAGGTGTCGCTCCTACCTCTGGCAGTTTTATCTTCTGCATCATAGCGTCTTCATCATTTTCACTGCACTTCATGCCCTTTGTATGCGGTAAATAGTATTGTTATATCCAAAGGGCAACGGAAAAGCCGTTGGCCTACATTCGGTGTTGGACTTTCTCAATAGCCCTAATAATAAACTAAATGAGAACTCGAACAACGTAATCCAGGGCGACCCTGCGAGTGGTTTGAAAGTCATTCATATTCTTGCTACAGGTGGTATGGTGTCTGAACGATAGGTGGATTGGCACGTTACCAAGAGAGCTCTCAGAAAGTTAAAAATGAATCTTAACTACTGGAATACAGCTATGCACTAGTCGAAGAAGGCTTGCGACAGTGGGTGTCAGAGTAAAACAACAAATACGTATTGCAATCAAAACAATTAGTGAATCACGATCACGCAAAGCCAGAAAATTTGTAGAGAAAAACGAAAATTCCTACTCACACTAGACAGAAGGCTAAGAGCGAGAAACCATACTCGATTGCTGAAAACCACATTTTATGTCAAATAGCTACCTGACCGTGCCAACTGTCCGGAACGCATTGAATTTGAAAAAAAAAGACAACCATTCCGTCAGATTTCAAAACTTCCGATCATCTCGCTCCATTGCCTAATATCAGAACAAAAGCGGACAACGGCTGCGAAACTTTGTAACCTAACATTGTTTAAGCACCTGTAAATAGTCGCCTCATCATTTGTAGTCTACTCACCGGACAGCGTGCGTGTGATGGCGGTGCACTGCATCATGGAATGTGACGAATAGTGCGACGTCGGGGGCCACTCGCACGCAGTCCATTGGCTAGACTAGAAATTATGAGGGAACTATTTATATTTCTACCCTAGTTGTAAAAATTGTTTGAAAATCATAAGCTTATATGTTGCTAGCAATCAACAGTCTCCCATCTATCAATAATATTTCCGATGAGAATTTAATTGAACACAAGTGATACTTACGTAAGATGTGTTGTGCAGATTGACTAATAATCGAATAGGCTGTCTCGATGTCCTTATCCGTGGCGTTTTCAGTGCAAACACAGAATCGAATGACGAATCGATCATTCAGAGATGCTGGCACCTAAATCAAATCAACACTGCCAATGTTTTCTTGTTAGCTTCAAACAAGGAGAATTGTGGAAGAACAACCACAAAAAATCCATAGAATACTGGCCTGCAAGTTTTGACCGTTCATATAGCACTAATTACAACTTGGAAGTGCGAACGAACCGCTCATCTGATTTATCAAAGTCGAAAGATAGCTGCTAAGAACGAGTTCCCGCGGAATAAATCGGGACATGTTGGGGGAGGAGCAGACAGCGTCCAACCAACAACAGTTCAATGTTTCCCGATTGAAGAGCACCTCTTCTCCGTCCCGGCTTGTTGATTGGATGCTCAGAATGGGAGCGCATAGAAGCAGTTTGGCCGGCTGAATGCAACGCGTGCGACGCCTCAGCGACAAAGTGGACGCAGCGCCTTTGCAATGCGTGTACCAGCCGAACTGCTCCTACGCGCATCCCATTCTGTGTATCCAGTCAACAAACCGTCACTCATCATCGAACACTCGTCGTTGACTGTTTCTTTAAAAACTAGTCTGGTACATCTTGCTTAGGTGATATAAAAGTCGCTCCACGAAATTAAATTGATATATAGTCTTTTAGAATTTTGTTGGTCCGCCATCTGGATACAAAGACCCGACATTAACTCAAAGAAGCAGCCCTATCTCTGCAAAGAACGAACTGCGTGACGGTCAGTTTTGTGGAAGGTTCAATGCACCGTATGCATTTTGAGTTAACTTTTTCTTTTCCTGAAGGCACAGTCCAGCCTTAAGGGTTATTCTCGAAATTATAGTCATTCCACCGTGCATAGCAACCCTACCAAGCACGAAACAGTTTGCTCGAATAAACGAGAAACATCGAGGAAAAGCCGACCACGCCCTAAGCAGAAGAGCCAATGGGCCACGCCCAACGACAAGTTTTCGGTCTCATTAGGGACGAGGTGCGCATTGGATTTTACTCAAAATCTCGTCCATTTACTATCGGTTCAGGTGCTATGGCTGCGAGCGACTAGAAAAAGGGCCCGAGATAAACTAGCAATCTTTGAGGAGCCGAAACCCCGTTCGCGGTGAGTTCTAAGCGATTATGGACACACCATGTGATCAACGTGGAATTCTTTGCAACTCAAGCGGAAAAAGAGGAGAATCGATTTTGGGGCCCTTAACGTGAAGGAGTTCTAGCAGTTATTGCACTAATATGTTCCTCTGTAGTGCCAGTACTGCGGTGTCGACCCTGGCAAGGTGATGGGCTCATTCCTAACGAAAACCCTGGTCGTAGTGGTAAATTGAATGGCCGTTGAGCGCATGGTCGGCTGCGTCGATTAAGCGTACAGCGCGTGGTCTCCTATGTGTTACCCACAATTTATAATTGGTGCGGCAAGACATAAGGTTCTCCCTTCTCTTAACAAATGTCGTAGACTGTCTTTTCTTATAATTGATATTGAAAGGATAACGTATTTCCACGAGAATAACAGACGATTTGTGCATTGAAATTCTCGCAGAAACCAATGTACCATGTGTATTCGTCCGGAGCTGTTTAGTCGAGTGAGCAACTGCTGATTGCGGTCATCGTCACCCTAAATACACCAGTATATTCCCAGATACCATTGATAATTTGGAGCAACTAACTCTCATTCGGAAGCAGACAAGGCCCATAACGACATCCCCAACGATTTCAAACACAGGATCAGCTCGTAACAACGATTCCATCCTTTTTGCTAGGCGCACATGCTGCAAACAATGTTTTTCGTGTAGCTGATGCTCCATGGATCAATTTCTGTGTGTTTCACCTCGCGGATGTATTTCTGCAGTCCTTCTACACCATATGTTCGAATCACGAACCATAGTTTGAGTGAGCGGAACCGCCTGCTCAACGGAATTCCCCAATGCCGATAGTCAATCGATTTATCTAAAAATTGTAACTTCGAAAGGACTTGAGATATTTTTTTCGGATCAATGGGTTTGAAAGATGTTTCAAATCAACTTGCAATCACGCGTATCTCGTCCTGGCGTATTGGCGCATTAAAGGCACAGTGCACTGTCAGATATGAATTTTGAGATTTTCATGTAATTGTGTAGAAGACCCTCCTGTATAACACGTGCCAAATTCCAGATCTCATTTCCTCCAAATAGGCGAGATATAGGCGACCACCACAGGCCCGGCCCCCTTCGCTCACCACCACAGGCCCGGCCCCCTTCGCTCACCACCACAGGCCCGACCCCTTCTCAGATTTTCGAACTCGATAGCGGCTCGATGGGTGGATGAATTCCGACAAGTCGTCGTTCTTCCAGTCCATTACCGGACTGTTTCTTTATCCTGGCTTTCTCTCACGCAACGACTGCGAATGAAGAGAAACACAGGCCTGAGACAACTCGTCCACCAATTTTTCACCCTCAAAATCTAAGCATTTTTGAAGAGCTGTAACTCTGCTCAAACGGGGTCTTGTACGATTTCAGAGATACCACTATGATCAGCGTGTGACTCTCTCCAAGATAAGCATACAATCTGAAAATTAATTTTTTGGGTGTCTTGTGCCTTTAATGTGCCATAAGCGCCATGAATAAGGAAATGAAAAACGACCCACCCATCCAGCTGTGCTGTAGATACAGTGGATCAACAACGAGTGCCTGCGTGAGTTTGAAACGGTCTCTCACCCTGAAATACGTATTCCTGATAGATTGTGTTCTGTGGATCTGTGCGTTGATTCGCTCTGAGATTTGAGAGCGAGGTTGGGATTACCATCTTTGAAAATCAGTCAAAACAAAGATCAGCTTATTAAAGGCTGAGAAAAGCCCTTGTCAAGTTCAAGACTCTCTGGACAGACTGATGAATCCGAGCCCGAATTTCGCCGTTGTACTGTGATTCCGTCGACAAATGTCAACCTAGGATTTTTTATAAGTTCTGAACTAGGTGCGAAATATTCCCTGTTTTTTTCCAAGATATTCAAATTCTTGGTTGGGTTAAACTGCTGTAAGGGTGTGAAGTTTTTCTGGACCCCTCAATATCGGAAACAGCTCGACTTTCGATTCGTGGGAGTTTCAGAATCTTTATTTCTTTCCGCCTGTATCATTCATTCCCAGAAGAGCAAGAACTAGAATTCACATCCCTTTTAGTTTTTGCCTGTTTTCACCATCACAAGTCGAGAACAAATCACAGTTCACGAAGTGAATCGAAAACCTGTCGTTATCGTAAACACATTCCCTAACTCCATATCAACTTGAGAAAATGGTAACGCCCAAGAACAAATTTGTAGTGGTCTGGTTTGACTCAGCCCCGTGATCACATGGAATTTCATAAAGTAGCTAATAAAATGTTTCAAACAGATTTTCTGGAGGTTTCTTTCTTGATTCAAGTGACAGGGTCCGGGAGTCACCTGCTGAGCTGACAAATTTTGTGAGCTGGATCGGCTGAAAAATGAAAAGTTCGATCATCGGTTGCTTAGCGAAAATTCGTGTTGCGCGCCGTAGCGGGTAACGTGTGACGGGGTACGGGGAACGTGTGCACTACGTGGAATGCCCAGTAGTACTCACTGCTGCTGTTCGCAGGCGATCAATTGGGCAGGCAAGTAAGTTGGTTGGTGGACAAGCTGGTAACCAAGTAGGCCATGAACTAGGCAGTTACGCAGACAAGGTGAGTAGGTAGGTAGGTAGGTAGTATACATTGGATCCGACTCACTCATTTTCGGATATCCATCCGAATGAACCCAAATTTTGATGATTCAAAATCCGATTCACCGAAAAGCGTCGAAATCCGAGTGATCCAAAATCCGATTCACCAAAAATGCGTCAAAATCCGAGTGATCCAAAATCCGATTCACCAAAAATGCGTCAAAATTCGAGTGATCCAAAATCCGATTCACCGAAATGTGCCATGAGTCGGATAATGATTCGAATACCGAATATCCGAAAAAATGGCATGATTCGAATCGGATAATGAGTAGGATACTCTTAGATTCGGCATGTCCTGTTACTCAAAAAAGTATATCTTATGTCATGACTCGACATTCTGTTATACTGTAGCCCTACAGGTGCGTATTTACACTGCAGACATCAAGTTGTCGCGCATTGCGAAAATTACGCCGCGTTTTCTGCGCATCGTCAGCGCAGAATTTGCGCATAAGGGGTTTGGTATACTTTTGCGACACACGGTCGCGTCACTTAGCACAGCAACAGCGGCCGCCTATCGCGGAGCACCCGTCCTTCAAAGGCAGTGTTCACGATGGATAAAGTAATGGAGAAAACTGCAAAAATCTGTGTGGTTCGAAAACAGCTGAAGAACTGAGAATGTGCCTCGGCGACGAATGCGCTAGGATTAACGTTATCAAGGCACAAAAATGCCAGTCCGTGCACAGGTGCATAGAAAGTGGAATTTGCTGTTGTGCCTGGTCAAAATTCTGCGACGTGCACAGCGACTAATAAAGTAATTCACGTAATAAAAAGTAATAAAAATTGTGTAAGACTTAACCAGGGCGTCGTCCTGAAAGGTCTGCGACTTATATAGTCTATGACGGTGTGCATGTTTTATCGTTATGTGGGTGAAGGAATGATTGCTTCGTAAAAGATTTACCGAGCAGTTGAGTGAGAGCGGCGCTGGGGCTTTGGTGGTGCAGTGCGATAAGGCGCTCCCCCGGAAAGGGAATATGCTTGTTCAATATCGACCGGAGCCAAGCGTTTCGCGATCAACTCAGCACCTTGTTTAAAGTAGTTTACGAGTATACAGACACAATTTTTTACACAAAACAAGTACAAAGCAGTTAGTGTTAAAAAAACAATAACAGTAAAACTCTGGAAAGGTCGACTCAGCTGTCTGGGAACAATTACTGTTCATCAGTTTTGAGCCAGTTGATGACCCCTGATACTACAAAACATCAATCAGGCATGCAATCTAACACGAATCGCGGCGTGATTCTCATCGGAGCAACGGCATCGGTGGTCGTAGGAACAGTTTTCGCGTGTGGGTTGCAGCGACATGTCGCGGAGGGCTGACATACTGCAAATGTGCCAAGGCGTGGCGCTACTACTGTCGCTGTTGTTGTTGTAGTGTACGGCCTCTGCACATTTGCGGTATGTCAGCCCTCCGCAACAGAAAAAGGCGCGATTACTGTTCCTACGACGACCGATGCTGTTGCTCTGATGCGGGTCTCGCCGCGATTCGTGATAGATTGCATGCCTGCCACTCATGACAACGACAAACTATGCCATGCCCCTAATTGGCATTGATCCTCTTCGTTTGATTTGTTTGCGCGAGTATGGCGCATTGAGGGCACGATTGGCTCCCAAAAAACCATGTGTATTGATCGAGCGGGCAACCCTGTTCGAAGAAGTTTATGTAGGAACTGAAGGGTATTTAGGAATTTGGTATGGAGGATTGGTACTCGTGACGCTCCTTCAAACTAGTGCTCTAACATTAAACTTACTTTAAAGAAGAACGGACGCACTTTTTTAAGACTGGTTGCAATTATTTGGAGATATAGTAGATGATTATCGATGAGTTGTTTAATCATGGTAGGGTGGAAAAACCTTTTTCTGAAGAATTTTCGCCGGACTGTCGATTTCCAATAGATTTCTCGCATTATACCAACTTGTATCCGACCGGATATCCGACTCGGATATTCGGATTCCGACTCACTGAAAAAAACGTCAAAATCCGAGTGATTCAAATTCCGAATCACCGAAAAAAACGTAATTTTCGGATTGATCCGGAATCCGACTATCCGTTTAGGCTCCCTATCCGACTGAATCGGATTATCCGATGTTCTTATTTTGAATCTATCCGTTTAAGTCGGATATCCACGGCCTTTGGTTTTTGAGTTATCAGAAGAATTTTTTGATTCGGATCCAATGTATAGTAGGTAGGTACGTAGGCAGGTAAGTAGGCGAGCAGTAGGGGATCCTTTCGTCAACGGATTTTTTCGAGAGTCGCAGTCCTGGCCGGCTCCTGACTGCAACCCAATCGCCTTGACCATGCTCCCTCCTACCTTCCACCCGTGACATTTCTGAACGATTGAAAGCTATTCAAAAAAACGCCTATATGTATATGTATAGGCGTTCATTTGAATAGCTTTCAATCGTTTAGAAATGTCACGGGTGGAAGGTAGGAGGGAGCATGGTCAAGGCGATTGGGTTGAAGTCAGGAGCCGGCCAGGACTGCGACTCTCAAAAAAAACCCGTTGACGAAAGCGAATGCGGAATACACGAGACTAAGCAGTTTCTTTCACGTTCCGAGTCATCGCAAGTCTCACTGTAGCTCGCCTTTCATGCTTTTGCGACAGCGGCAAATGTCGCAGATTTTCTATAGAAAGACGAGAAAAGCGACGCGACATTTTCCGAAAGTGGAGCTTTCATGCATTCGCGACAGCGGCACCGCGAATCGCTGGCCCCGTCGCTGTTTTTGCTGGCCCCGCCACAGTTTCTGCGGCAGCGACAAGAATGATCCCGACCATTTTTGTCGCTGCCGCTGGCCTCGTCGCCACATATCGTCTCGGGACCATTACCAAACTGGGCATTTTGCCAAAATCCTGGGCGCTAGAGAAATCAACTGATTTCTTCTCAACATTTGGAATTCTACTGCACCATCGTCATTATTCCCATATCTCTTGTAATTCTGGTAATATTATTCGGTGATTCGCTGCAAATCTATTCTGCTGAATAGCAACAAGATTTATTCGCTAAATATGTTATAATTCTTCGTTTCACCGTTCGATTTCTAACTGTATTTTTAACGTATTTGGCCCTTATGTGCTCTTTCTGTTTCGATCTTATTTTATGAGCATTTCTTCTGAAAGATTAGTGCAATTTCGCCGTGGAGCAGCTGAGAGAATTTAGACATTTTGAAAGTTGCTCCATAGCGTGCCAAATCCCCTTTCTGACCTCCCCCCCCCTTCAAACAACACCGTACCTCACCCATCATATACCCCTCCGGTTTCCCTGCTTGTGCCGAATCCATATCACCGAGCTTTGCTGAATTAGCCAGTATGCTCTCTGATTTAGGCTCGGAAATGCAGTTTTTTCTTTCAATGCTACCCATGATATCCAAATACATTCACTGAAATCTTTTTCAGACTCTTCAGAAACGTGTGAGTAATCAGCTGAATTTGTCACAGCCGGGGTATTTGGCAAAATTCCCAGCTAGCTGAAGGTCCCGGCAAGATAAATCGCAGCGAACGCCGCCGCCGCATGAGCGATTCGCGGCAAATGCCGCAAAACGCTGATTTTGCCGTGGGTCCGAGTGCGGCATTTGCCGCTGTCGCAAAAGCATGAAAGGCGAGTAAGAGAAGAAATTTGGCAGCTGCGACGTATGCTGTAGAACTTCCAAGGGGAAGCGGAGCGAAGGATGAGAAAAAGATCGCTGTTGCCCTCGCGTGTAGATTATGTGCTCCTCCGCTTACAAAGCATGAATATTCCTTTACCATCGCTCATTGGACAAATCGTTTTCTTGAGTGTATATAAAGAACTTTTCTAGGTACTAACCACATTGTGCTGCAATCGAAATTCACCAACATCCATTTGTTGGGGTTCGTGTTGAACGACATGGCATACTCAATGCCATTCATCAGATAGCGAAACTCTGGGCAAATCATCGCTGAGCCGGCATAAGCCGCATCGACATGCAGCCACAGCCTAGAAAATTCGAATAAATGGATCATTGCATTCCAAGAGATCACTGAACCACCGCACTCGTTCTCCTCGCAAACTGGACCGATCTCACTCAGAACGTCGAAGGAGCAGCAGGAAGTTGTGCCCAGAGTGGTGGAAACGAAGAACGGGATCAAACCCAAATTGCGGTCCTCCTAGATTAGGAATCTTTACTCACTTCAACGCATTTGGCGACTCATTTCACTCACAAACCTGAATGGCGTTACGGAGTGTGTCTCCTCGAAGTCGGAATTTGGAGTCGGTCTCCAGAATTCGGAGCTTCACCATGCCAATCATACACGCTTTTTCTGCGGAAGAGTGAGCCTAAGTTCGGAGATTAATGAAAATCAGGTGTTCATGAAAACCTTCTTCCTACGACCTCTTTAGAGCAATAGGCAATCAGCTTTGACAGCAGTAGACCTTCTTCAACAAAAGGAAATCGCTGTCGGAGTTCCTTCATCACTTCAAATCGAGCAGCTAACAATGAGACAAAGTTGCACTCAGAGGCAGATCCCTATAAGGCGAACGTAGATCATAGTTTCAGGAAAAGCACAGCGAATGAACCTGGATGACGCCTCCTCCTTTTCCTCCCTCCGTCAGAGGCAGAAATTCCTTCGGTAGACCGATCATCTTTCCAAACCAGTTCAGCATAATCAGCTCAAGCTCAGTCATGGCAGGGCACGCAGCCTAGAAATCACGTTATTATCTTCCACATTGCAGCAAGCGAGACCGCATAGGAAAAACCTACCCAGCTGAATCCGACGCACCCTAAGGCATCGCTGATCATATCAGCAAGAATTGAGGGGTAAGAGTTTCCAGCAGGAAAATAGGCATGGAATCGGGGATGCTGCCAGTGAGTTATGCCAGGCATTATTAGCTTCTCAAAGTCATCCATGACCGTATCCCATGATTCAGCTTTTGAAGGCGCTTCTGACGGAATCAGGTTCTGTAATTAACGTTTTCGATGTTGTATTTGAGTTAGCGGGATAGTGTGGTTATAGTTACCTTCAGGTAGCCCGGTTCAATAGCTGGGACTACGCGTCGCTTCTGGATGGTCTCAAGATAATCGGCTATGTAATCCACCGTTTCTTTCCCATATCGTCTGAACTCCTGCCGACTCATACCTGAAGGTAGATTGCAGAAACTAAGTTATCACATGGACGCTTTTATGGGTCTGATAGTGTAGTGAGGTAAAAACCGCCGGAGGTCGAAATGGGTGTTAAAACAAATTTTGGTATTCATTTGAAAGATATCACTACGGCAACGCGTCAAATACCAGTACTGACTCTAGTCCGTCCGAAAATGATATCGGAAAAGGATATGGAGCAGTCAGTTTCACAGCTCGAGCGGCATCGATCTTCATTAAAGGCAGTGTTCACGATGATTTTCGTTTCCGAGTTATCCACTCAAAACAATGTGTTGGAGACCAAGTGTTACCAAAATAACGAAAAAGCGGCAAGAAACGCACTAAAGCGTCTTATTTCGAAGACATTATTCCCTGGTCTGGACTAGTTGTCCGATTGGATGAAACATGTTATCGATGGTTGTCACCGGTGAGGAATGGGGCTACTCAAAATGGAGAAATATTTTAGGCATGACAGTATTAGTTAGGGTCCGAAAGCAAGAGCGGAGCAACAGAAAGTAGAGAATTGCAAAAGACGGGTCCACAAGTGATTTCGTAGTCATAACGATTCGTTCCAGTGAGAGTAAAAAGGTCAGGTGAGAGTAAGGGATTTGGTGCCCTTTTTGGATGTTTTTCCCGATTTCTTCGTCATTTCAGTTCTACTCGGAAGCCAAACAATCAATTTAATTAATAATCCTGGAATCGAAGATTATCGTGAACACTGCCTTTAAGCTGAGTAAAACCGTGGATACCTCTTGCACGACGATGACGTCCAAGCATAGAATTTCCATGGAACTTCTCAAAGCATAGTGTTGGTGCAGTTTGCGTAACCGGGTTTGGTATACTTTTCTCTTGGATTGCTATGTAGTACGTCTTGTTCTTACCACTGTATGCTTTTATGACTAGCCAGTATGTGATTTACTTCGAATTAACTTTTATCACGTTTGTCTTAAAGGCAGTGTCTACGATAAAAACCATGTCTGATTTTTTGGTCGAGATCGGCAGCTGCGGGGCCTATCGCAACCCTGGCGTTGAAAAAAACTAAGAAAAATGAGCTAGGAATGGTTCCCTACGACCCCAAAGTTGGACACCCGTCAGCTCTTCACACCACAGATGCACTTTCCACGCCCACCGGCGTGAACAAACGAATGCTCGAGATTGTGAGATGAGCGATGGTTTCCGATCAATAGCCCCGTTCTTCCCTTCATTCTCAACTTTTCTCTTTACTCAGGTCAGCTCGCATACATCGGCTGCAAAAGACGGAAGTTACAAGCCTCGGACAACTCGTCCACCATGCTTCCCTAGCTCAATTTTTGAGGGACCATAACTCCGTTCCTAGAAGGTCTTGTACGATTCCAAAAACATCATTGGAATCAGCATGGGACCGTCTTCAAGATAGGTGAAAAAGCAGAAAAACGATTCTTATCGTGAACACTGCCTTTAAACATGGTACAAAAAAGTCTCTCCTTCTCAAAATCTTCATTGAAAATGCATATTTTAAGAAATACGTGCCTAGCCAAAACCGCTGTGTAGTTGCATATACCATGCAATATTCTCAAAGAACAAAGCTAATATAATCTTTCAAGTTTAGTTGTCAAATTGTAAGTTGAGACGAGCACTAGCGACGCAACACTTTGTAAATGAAACTAAAGAGGTCTGCAGAGTTCAAGTCGTCGCGTAGCTCGCAGCGACGAACTGCTATAGTTGATGCAATATCGATTTCGATCGGCGACGGAGGCGAACGTAGCGGCGTGAAAAGCGACGAGCGCGCACGGCTGAGCGTTTTAACGCCGCGACGGTCCTGCGTCACTACCAGCGAGCGGCAACCGGCGCTGCAATGACAATGTTCCTAGGCATCTTTCATAGTCCTCACCGCAAGCGCGCCCCGCGCGTGGCGCGCGGGGAAAAGGTGCATAGTCCACTGCCCGCACCGCGCGTCACGCGCGTGTCGCACTGGCGGTGAGGACTACGAAACATGCCTTAAGCACTTTTGTCGCCGCGTGAAGGCTGACGCTAGGTGACCACTGGCCGGTCGCTGCAACTCAGCAAACCTCTAGGAATACTCAGACCAGTAACTTGAAGGCTTAACGCAAATTTCTGCATTTATTTAGCATTGTTTCTCTATTACTAATTCGGGTCACTTGCAAAATAAGCGTTGGCTGTTTAATGTTACACACACTATCAAAGCTGAGAAGTAACATAAATTCTTGTCCATGTTAACATCTGCAGCTACAGCGGTCCGGAACGGTCGTCAAAGTTATTCCCGACTTGGGAGGAGATTTCTGGATTAGAATCTCATGTTGGTGCTCTATTAAATTCATATTAGAACATCACATCGGCTAGTAGATACAAATTTGTGATCTAATGGCGACTGAAACACTCCGCCGCGGAGGTGCTGCTGACCTTATATTCTTAAAATATGCTCCCTTGATGTCGGTGTTGTTTAGATACCTTAACTACTGCATACTAAACTCGATATGATACTAAAGTATAAAGGCCACCATGTTGGTTTACAGATACAAGCAGTTAGCGGCAAACCCCACATTGAAGAAAGCATCAATAACTGACAAAAAACTCCCAATCTTTCGCTTGCTCTAAAAACGCATTTCCCTTCGAATAGATTTAGACAGTTGGGCCGAATTCCGTTCGAGCTTGCATACATCTTTAACTTACTTTCACCAAAAGAAAGTGCCGTTAGCGAGATTCTCCGCGTTTCTACAGTAAGCGGATGGTAAGATTTGGGAGCATGTCATCAATGTGAACCAAGGAGGTGGCCTTCAGTGTTCAGGCACTCACTGTGCCCGACCAATTCGGGCATCAAAGGTGCATACTTTAACAATATAGGGCCAGATTCCGTTCTACTACGCACCAAGCACAATAGCAGATTCCACTATTGAATCATGAGGACAGAACGAGTATAATTTGATCTCTTCAAAAAAATCTGTGCTACCGATCGATATTCGAGCACTCAGAAAATCGTTGGGTATTAACTCAAATCCACGATCAATATTTATGTTGTTTTGTCCTAGTGCTGAGGCTTGTTGACTCGTGGAATTACATCCCACAGGAGTTTGCTCGTATAATAAATGAAAAAATATTTTCACTGCATCACCTCAGCGGCAGAGTGGCTCATTCATCATCAGATCACAATTTTGTACTCACCGATGTGCTGCTCTAACATGAGTTTAATAGAATACCTTTATAGGCTGTGTCCACGATGAATTTCGTCTTCGTTTTTTCGCCGGAATTAGAATGTTCGGTCTCTTTGAAGCAATAGGCTTGAGAAAACGAACAAAAAAGAGCCCGGAAGAGCCCTCTAACGGCCCAGAAGTCCGCTCGAGCTACACCTTTCCGCTCGCGATCAAATTTTCCGTTGAAGAGTGCGGTCCATTTTATGGTTCGCATTAGAGCACGAGCGCGGATGAATTTTGGCATTGGGGTGCGCTTGGAAGTATTGCAATTTTTTCTTTCCTTACATTCCTTCTATTGTTGCGCTGCTTCTTTTCTTGCACATTATTCTCCTTCTGAGTAGTTCCCATCTAAATCTCCACTAACAAGGAAAGTATACAAAGCGTAGGTCGGATATGCCAAAACGACTAGTATCGTTAGTATCTCTTGTGGCTCAATAGTAAAACTGCGCAGTATCCCGCCCCGAGCTGCAGGTTCCAGGAAGTTACAAGCCTAGAAATGTAGTTTTTTGTGCTTTTTTGTACCTCCAAAAAAGCACATTAGTCTTCGGAAAATCCGGAAATGGACCTCAGAAATGTGTTCGGCGTCCAAAACTACACCCTGAGCAAAGTTTGGGTGAAGGCACATTTTCCATACTTTGTCCGGACTGACAGCGTTTCGGACTTGTACGGATTTTCGGTTGGGCGAATATTTATACCGATTACACGGCTCTGGAAGCGTTTCAGAAAAATGTTCCAGATTCGACTTAAAATTCTCCCAGGGTTTTTTCGGGGGCGCTGCTCACGGATCTGTGGTTTATTAGTCGATTATCCAAAGTTTTCGACTAATTTCGTTCGAAGCTTCCCAACCGGGGAAAATTTCGAGGGAAAACGCCACTTTCGAGATTTCCGGGTTTCTACGACAGATATGTCTCAACTTCATTCTCTGAGGGTTCTCTGGAGTGCTGAACACGAATCTGTAATCCGCTTATCGAGTTTTTTGCAGAATACGGTAGATTACGACGAGTATACGGTAGTTTGGTCAAAATCTCAGATTTTACTCAAATTTTGTATACGGAGGTTATTCGGGGTGTAGAACACGAATTTAACGTCCGTTTGTCGATTTTCGAAATACTAAGGTGAGTTTTGATCAATAAATGACATGTTACCTGCCGTAACCTACAGTAAACCTCATAATTTCGACAAATGGACTCCAGATTCGTGTTCACCACCCTAGATTACCCCTACATATAACTTTTGACCTAGGTCCCAGAAATGTTTTTTTAAACTCCCGAAAAATGCCTGAGATGCCCTTGCCTTTCGGCGAGGCTTGAAAAAAAGCTCATACCTTTTTGAACCTGCAGCTCGGGGCGGGATACTGCGCGTTTTTTCTATTGAGCCAGTAGAAGTACTAACGATACTATTATAGTAGTTTTGGCAGATCCGACCTACGCTTTGTACACATCCCTTGTAAGTATATTGGCAATAAAAAATCCAATTAATCTAACGAATAGGCAGGAAATGGCATCAGAATTGAAAATCACGTCCGTATATTGTTCAAGCCCACGCGACTCTTCCAACATTGGAATCGTCTTTTCTCGAAGGAAGGTACCATCTTTAAAGGCACAGGACACCCAAAAAATTAACTTTCAGATTTCAAGCTTATCTTGGAGATAGTCACACGCTGATCACAGTGGCATCTATGAAATCGGCCAAGACCCCCTTTCAACAGAGTTATGGCTCCTTGAAGATGCTAATATTTAAAGGGTGAAACTTTGATGGACGATTTGTCTCAGGCCTGTATTTCTCTTCATTCGCAATCGTTGGGTGAGGGAAAGCCAGGGTAAGGAGACAGTCCGGCAATGGATAGAAGAACGACGACTTATTGGAATTCATCCATTCATCGAGCCGCTATCGAGTCCGAAAATCTGTTAGGGGGTCGGGCCTGTGGTGGTGAGCGAGGGGGGTCGGGCCTGTGGTGGTCGCTTATATCTCGCTTATTTGGAGGAATTGAGATCTCGCATTTGGCAAGTGTTATACTGGAGGGGTCTTCTACACAATTACATGAAAATCTCAAAATTCATGTCTGAGGGTGTACTGTGCCTCTAAGCCTCTCCGTTGTTATTCCTGTGGTTCTTTCTTTAGTAATGGGACACTCAGGTCCCATAACTTCCGTTACCTGTGAAAACTGAGGAACAATTTCTACCGTGGACACTGCCTTTAAGAGATTCTAATCAAGAAATTCCGCAAGTCAGAAAGAACTTTAGCGACCGTCTCGGACCATTGTATGTAGCTGAAGATGTTGACATGGGCAAGAGTACAATTCCGCTCGTAGGATTTGGTCAGAGAGCGAGCGAGATCGGTTTTTCGCGTCTTTTTGGTCTTTTTTGTATAACTCGCTTCAAACTCAACTTTGAGCGAAACTAGAGTGATATTGATTATCCTGGTGTCTAAGGCTATTCGCAAGGGTATAGCCATTCGCGGAGTTTCTTTATAAACCTTATGGAGAACTTTTGGCGGACTCAGAAAGTTTGACCTGGAAGGTCTTCTGTTGCAACCGACGAAAATTTCATGAGAAATTAGAAAATGGGAATCAGATTCATGATCAGCCCCCGCCCCCCGAATGATCACCCGAACGAAGTCGCACCAAAATCTGAAACGTTTACCAACGGATAACGAACAGCAGACGACAAAGACGCCTTCGTAAATTTCGAAATAAGCACCATTTCATACAAATCTCTGAATCTCATCGGTCAACGCTGCCAGTGTGATGGTATTTCCCTTTATCGAAGAAAATCAGCGGTCAAACTTGACAGTCATGAGTGTTTGAGGGTCCTCTATCAATTGCATTCACTGCCGTGGAATATTATCGGTTTTCTGGAATTATCGCTTTCATTGATTTTTCGCAAAAATCAATAAAAACTGGGGAAGTGGATTCAATCGATAGAGGACCTTCGACAACCCCTAAAATTTCCGTTTCGCCTCTGCTTTCCCACCAGGGATGTGCGGCAATTGCCGTTTGCCGTTTGTCATTTGCCGGCCATTTTGGGGACTTTTTTGCCGTTTGTCGTTTGCCGAAATTTTTGTTTTTTTGCCGGCAAAACTCGGCAAAACATTGAAAGAAAACGCCGCCTATGCTCGCGGCCATGTAGGCACTAGGGGTAATCCGAGTATCCTTTGTTCGCTCAACCGTTATACGGGGTTTTGACTTATCTAGGGTGGTAGTAAATCGGTTTGAGAACGCGAGTACACTCGCGGTAAGTTTGCGATAAACTGCAGCTAAACGCGAGCTTTATATTTTACGATTTTCAGGAAAGGGACCAGACATTGCTGAAACTACGCACCCGCATGCCACGTTATGAGCCACTACATACGCTTAGTGTAAAAAAAATCCCTAAAAATTGGTTCATACTGTCAAAATATTGATTCAGAAAAAAAAATTCTGAAGATTTTTCGAACACTTCTTAGCTCGCGGTAAGTTCGCGCAGAACTGCAACTTGACGCGAGCTGACAGAGAAATTGGAAGTAGTGTGTGAATGGGGAACAAGATGGGTAGCTTTTGAATAACTCCTCCGGAGGACATTTTAGAAAGCTCTTTTCTTTAATCATATGCTATTTCCATTTTCTCTGTCAGCTCGCATTAAAGGCAGCGTTCACAAAGGAAAAGTTGCACGTTTTTTTGGCCAAAACGTAAGCTTTGGGTCCCTCTAAGAAGATTAAGAACGGAAGTGCGACGAAAAACGGCCGTTAAGTGGGTGAAAATCTCGTGGGCCAGTCAACCCATTGGGCCACTCCGCCCACGTCCTATAACAGTTTCCCTGAATTCGTGGTGAGATGAGCGATGGTTTCTGATCAGAAGCCCCGTTCTTCCTTTCATTCTCAACGTCTCTCTTCATTCAGGTCAGCTCGGACAAATAGGTTGCAAAAAAACTGGAGGTACAAGCCTCGAACAACTCGTCCACAATGCTTCCTACCTGAACTTTGAGGGGCCATAACTCCGTTTCCAGGGGGTCTTGTACGATTCCAGGGACATCGTCGAAATCAGCATGGTACCGTTTTCAAGACAGGCAAAAAAAAACAGAAAAACGACTTTTATCGTGAACACTGCCTTTAAGTTGACAGTAGATAGTCCAACTCCAATGTGGTGCTTTAGTTTCTGTTCCAGAGTTTCGACAGATTCTGGTGTAGCTAAAAGAAGCAGGAAGCACTTATGCAACCCAGAAGCATTTGTGCGACACACGTGGGCAGGGACTCTGAGACAGTATGCCGCGGCAGTGCCAGGAAAGTAGCGCTACCCTCGACTGTGCCGCGATAGTTTCACGGTAGTTCCGCAGCAGCACCGTGATGATTACTGTGCCGTGGAGAATCTGTTGCAGTGTCTTGATGGTCGACAAATCCGCGACATTGACGTGACAGTACCGCTGCAGTTCTGTGTCAGAACCGCACGGGCTTCGAGAGGATGCATCAGCGATCCCGCGTCGACTGCGATGCACTGTTCTGTGTGGTAGAACGAGATGTTCGCCAGTTCAATAGCCCAAGATTGAGGGACATCCCGTATCTCCTAGTTCTAAATAACGGGTGTACACTCTGTCCCTATCAGGCAGAGGACGTAAGCACCGCAGGTGTGTGTTTTTGTTCGTAGGCCCACCCAGTTGTATTATGACTCATTTCATATGAGTTACTCGCAGTCGGTCATATTTTTGTCAGAGCGCGGCCACCAACCGCGGAGCCGCAGCGGCACCACCGCGGAGCCGCAGCGCCATTACTGCAGAGCCGCGGCGGCACTACCGCGGAGCCGCGGTGGCACTACCGCGGAGCCACAGCGGCACTATAGCGGAGCCGCAGCGGCACTATATTGGGGCCGCCACGACATTGCCGCTGCGACTCCGCGATAGTGCCGCTTCGGTGCCTGTAGGAAGCCGCTCTTTATCGCGAAGCCGCAGTGGCGATTTTTTTTATTCCCATGAGGTCCCACATGTCCTGTTTTTGTTCATGTTATGCTTTGAAATGAAACTAGTCCCTAGAACTGGAATTATTAGAATGTTAACATAAGTATTGAAAAAAAGGAAAAAAAAGTAGCACATGTGAATAACTCTTGGGTCAATCTATAGAATGAGGTTTTTGCCGTTTGCCGATTGCCGTTTGCCGGCCGTTTTTGGGATTTTCTTGCCGATTGCCGTTTGCCGAAATCTAAAAATCGTTTGCCGCACATCCCTGTTTCCCACCGTGGATGGAAATAACCATCGCACTGCTAGCGTTGACCGATGAGATTCAGAGTTTTGTCCATTTCATTGCTTGGCACCTCCAAATATACCCAGGGAAGTTTCAATAAAATCTTGAGCATTGAACCATCGTCAGGTTTTCACCTCCCCCCCCCCAAGTTACCTTGCACTCGAAATTTAGCGAAAGCTGAAAGAAAGCTGACCGATGGCTAACTTACCGCCGTCAACGGAAATTTCACTGGAAATTGAAAAATAAACACCAGATTTTAATCACCAACAACTTGAATAACCTTCGCGGTCAAGACAGAAAAATTTGGTACGATGATCTACTACAGTTATCTAGCGCTACTTTTCCGAAAATCAACTAGTGGACAGGGTCAGGTACTCTCTACACAGCGAGAGTTTTCAGGCGGAGCGCGCGGCGAAAATTATTTCATCGGTAGAGCGCGTTTACTATAAGCTCCCAGCAATCCACGGCATTTTTTGATTGTTATAGCTCCTCTCATGATTTTTTGAAGCTTTGGAAGCTTCCTCACGAAAGTACTGGTCCAAACCACCCCGAAAACCTAACCCCTGCGACGGCACGGTATAACTCGTCGGAGTGAGTGTTGTGCTCATGTGTTGCTCAAATTTAAAAAAAAAATGAAAGGCAGAGGTTGAAAGTTCCAAATGCTTTGAACCAGTAATTTCGCGAGGAAGCTTCCACAGCTTCAAAGAATCATGAGAGGAACTATATAAATCGAAAAATGCCGTGGATTAAAAAAATATATGGTAAGCGCCCTCAACCGATAAAGTGATTTCCGCCGCGCGCGCCGCCTGAAAAATCTCGCTGTGTAGAGAGCACCTGACCCTAGTGCACACTAGTTTCAGGATGAGCATTGTTCATAATTCCCCCTAGTTAAGTTTGAGACAATTTCTTCCCGACCACAAAATCCATAGCAAGCAAGAAATAGCCTCAATTCGATCCATCACCATGATAGTGGCATGAAATTTAGAATTTAAGAAACTTTACATCTGAAATTCAAGTTTGAGTGAGCATCAGTTTTGTTCTATGATGCTCTATAACATATTACAGCTAATTGTTATAAAAGTCTCGCAAAGGTTAGGCGAAAAAAAAAATTAGAAAAACAGTGTTCCCAGAAATACTGCGCATAGTCATTGATAACGACTGCTGTTTACTTATGAAGAAATGATACATATCAGCAATGATTCCAACAAAGGTAGGGACGAGAAGATTAGTGTATCCCCTACCCTTTGTCAGAGGCTCTAGTTTCAAGTTCATGCATGAGTTTACGATTAAGGAGCAAACTCACAGGAGGCTTTTGGATAAACTGTGTATATAGGTAACCTTTGAAAAGAATGAACATACCCTTGCTGCCGTCCGGCATGGGTGTAGGGTCTTCGATGGGTGTTTCGGCCAGATGGTTCGATGACATTGAAGGTGGCGACGGAATAGTTGTCGATGTCGGAGATGCAGATGGGTGTCCTAAACAGATTCGCGGAACCGTGTACCAATAATGACTTTATTATAGAGGAATTTTAATCCTCATCGGTTACCTGTGGACCCGAACACATTAGACCATTCAGTCAAGTTTAAACCCATTTAAGCAGTTTAA
The DNA here is from genome assembly GCA_029168955.1 of Aplectana chamaeleonis. Lineage (NCBI taxonomy): Eukaryota > Metazoa > Nematoda > Chromadorea > Rhabditida > Cosmocercidae > Aplectana > Aplectana chamaeleonis. The sequence continues at coordinate 346,514 of JAPDOI010000404.1, forward strand.
AGCTCGTTCAATATTTCGTGCCGTTACGGAATGGTTGTCTTTACGAGACAAATATTTAAAGAAATCAAACTGCTCCTGACAATCAGCACTGTCAAGTCCAATTACAAGCCATTAGAGGGAGAAACGTTCAGATTTTACATTTCATAGATCTATCAGTGGCATAACACCTTGGATGGTTGAGTTCAACTTTGCAGTGTTAGATAGGACTCAACAACACAATATACACCGTCATATTCAGGAAACGATCACAAATTAGTATTCAATTGACTAAATTCAGAAGAAACAGTGTAAAAAAATCAGAGCGGCCGCACCGATGCCGAAACTTCTGAAAATGGGAAGCGACAAGCATTTTTTGTCGCTCTCTGTTCAAACACTGTAATGCCCCCATCATAGCGAAATGACGGAGAAATCTCACGCGAACTGCCGATGCACTCTCACAGCACTTCTCACATTAACGAATTTTAAAAAAGTACAGTTGTCTAAAGATATCAGATTCGACCTTTCCCAAGAATAATAAAAGACCTATTGCCCACCTAATACCAGGATCATACTCTCCGTTGCGCCGACCCAATAGCGACGATTCAAAATGCACGGCGACGCGATTTTGACTTGCCATTCGTCGCTATGCAACGAATGGCAGCGATAAGTTGATACAAAATGACACTAAACGGCCATAAGTATGCCACATCAACGGCTATTTGCTTTCGTCGCCCGCGGCGTTTTGGGCGGCATTCAGTTTCCATGGCGCGTCCCTTTGTTTATTTCACAGCAGGAAAACACGATGTGACGCCTGCATTTAGGTGTGAACCGCGCAGGTAGTACGGCGCCTTGTACCGCAAAAAAATATTACCCACAAACGCCGTCTGATCAAGAGTAACGAGTGGAATCACAGTATTCATCTACTGCGCATTCGGGCAAACTTATGACTCTGAATGAAAATCCGAGGGAGCGATCAGTCAGGGTTACCGCCTTTGATTGTACCAACTAATACGCGCGCCAGCTCAAACGCAACCAAAAAATGGAGCCAAGTTGATGAAATCCTGACTGCTACACCAAATCCTGGGAATCGTAGTGACCAGGTGAGCCACTCACACTCTGATTCCGTTCTAGCCTTCACAATTTCCGTACTTCCATATTGATCTGCACCGGCCTTGGGAAGTGCAGATAGATTCCGGCACCGATAATAGTCTATATTTGTGAAAAACGGTTTGCTCGAAGCGGAAAGCTGAATAAACAAATTTCACAGCAGTTGGCTCGCACGGAACGGTGCGATAACCAGTTTTCACAAAAAGTGCTGGGTGCCAGTATTTCTCCATTGTATGTATAGTTAATGCCCATCTTCGATCACCATGAGGTTTTAGAAGCGAGGGAATATAAGTCTGTCTGAATGAACCGTCAGCCCATGCTGTCGGCGCGCGTGTCGAGCAGCCGTCGCGCGGGCATTTTTAACCTGTAAATCGATAAGAATGAATATTGGATCAATGGCGAACAGTATCCCAGCCAGCTCTTAGCAGCTGTGAGAAGGCTTGCCCAAAAACTGCTTCCGCGAAAACCGCTCCAAACGCTTGCCAGCCGACAATCTAATTAGACAGACTCTAAGGCCGGTATCATACTTCCCGCGACCAGCGACGGCGACAGTGCATATCAGGCATATCGACTTTCGGTCCATATGAATAGTAAACATTTTTCTTCACGGTAGAATATAGTTGAGTTCTTACTCTGAGAAAATTTGCCGCGTCAGTGCCGGGAAAGTACCGCTACCCTCCACTGTGACGCGATAGTTCCGCGATAGTACCACAGCCACTTCGTGATCAAACGATTTTGTTGCCGTGTCTTGAGCCTCGACATCGCCGCGATAGTATCGCAGCGGCTCCACGTTGGAACCGCGCCCGCTCTGCGAGGATGCAGCAGTGAACTCGCGTGGAGTACGATGTACTATTCTGTGTGGTAAAAGGAAATTGTCGCCGGTTCAATTACCCAAGTTTGATGTACATTACCGTAGTCCTACCACTGACGGCCCTGTAATGCCGAAATTTAGTTGTGAATCGAAGTAAAGTACTGCTACTAGTGTGCACACCCACGCGGCTGCTCGGCGTACGTGTGGGCACGTGGGCATTTACTAGAATATGTCAACGAATATTCGGAGAACTAATATTCTGCCGAACAAACGAATAATCGAATATTCGAATAATTCGATTATTCGGAAAAGTCATATTTTCGAATAATTCGTTTATTCGATTATTCGGAAAAGTCAATTTTCCGAATAATTCATTTATTCGAGGATTCGGAAAAGCCAATTTTTCGAATAGTTCGTTAATTCGAATATTCGAAAAAATCAACCTTTCGAATAACTCGTTTATTCGAATATTCGAAAGGTCCAATATTCGAATATTCTGCCGAATATACGAATAATTTCAAAAAAATGGGAAGCAGAGTCTCCGGCACAAGTCCATTTTGACGGTCCAGAGGGTATACATAGGTCTCCAATCAAGCTAGCAGAAAGTTCGAATATAATCAGAATACTCCAGTATTCAACATGAGATATTCAGAAACCTAGTGGTGGAGTATGTCGCTTCACGCCGAATTTAAGGTGTTGGTAGAAATGTGTTAATGTACTCTAATCACTGTTCATGTACGACTTTCAATAAATCTCGGCATTGGCAAGGTTGACATTGGCAGATGTTATGTGCAGCTTCAAACAGAGTATGATACAGATTCATTCGGCTGACGTTTCGGCGTCTTCGCTGTCTTCGGAGCCTTAGACTGTGAGCCGACGAGCTCAACGAGTCACCCTCAGATGTACTCACACACTCGCGGGGGTCGGTGGCCGGTTGAGGGGAGTTGAACAGGTAGGGTGCTGCCGCTCGAAGCGAGAAAAGAGGCGGGCTAAGCCCGAAAACTTCCCCATTCATGCCGAAAACTCCGCGTGTCAACTTCCCACCGACCCTACAACGTCACGTCACAGTTGACCTGTTCACACCGAGAGCTCTGCCTAATCACCTCCCACCGACCGCTCAACAAGACGTCACACCCACGCGTTTACACCAAAAGTTTAGCCGGATTACCTCCCACCGGCCACAAGCTACCACTTCTGAAGTGGCAGGCGTCAGTGGCACCATTGGCGATTCAACCTGCCACCGACGCCCGCCAGAGCGTCGATATCCCGAACAATGTCAACCACGACAAGCGCAAACAGCTCACATCCAGGCGCAGCGCATACATTGTGGGCTGCCATTTCCGCGCTCTACACGAGAGAGTATCAGAGAAAAACAGTGCAGACACTCCAATACGTCGCCCCGAAAACTCCGCCACATATGAGACATTACAGCGAAAACTTCGGCAGTTATGAGTCATGCCGAAACCTCCGCCGATCAGCCAGATCCGATGAATTTGATTGGGAAAGGGGCGTTTTAACCGGCCACCGACCCCCGCGATTGCCTGAGTAGACAAACGCAGGGGGTAAATAATGTACTCCAATCGCCAGAGAGGTGGGGAAACAGGGGAGAGAAATCGGAAAGAGCACGGAGTTCCCCCGCCTCTCCTGCGTCTGGAATACATTATGACCATCACACCCAAATTTCTGGGCGGAAGTAATCGATACTATTTTCCGTCTGCTCGAGCAGGTCCCGAAGAGATTCGAGCGATGTTAAAGAAACTTTTTCAGTTTGAATACTTTCATGCTATATAACGTAGAATGCCGTGTTCGCGAAGTTCATTGGCATAGCTCTGATCAATACCATACTATACAGAAATTGTCAAGAGTTGGTGGAGCCGCGAACGGGGGTTGGATTATGCGTACTCGGTCCGTACTTCCAATTCGAATACTCGTGATTTTGCCCGATTACTCGAATTATTCGTATTCGAATCATTCGAATAATTCGATTAATCGGAAAAGTCAATTTTCCGAGTAATTCGTAGTTTCGACTATTCGATAAAGTCCATTTTTCGAATAATTCGTTTATTCGACTATTCAAAAAGTTAATTTTTCGAATAATCCGTCTATTCGAATATTCGGAGAAGTCAATTTTCCGAATAATTAGTTTATTCGAATATTCGAAACAGGGTACGGCGCGAGGTGCGGACAAGGCCGATTCTACTCCGACCCCCCTCCAGGAGCATTTTCTTGGCGATTTTCTCAGAACCCCAGGAGCGCTAATTGGTATGTTTTTTGTTATAAAATTTAAAGAAGAGGAACAACGTATTTTTTAAAATGTAAAATTTGAAAAAGAGATACCCTTCAAAAAAGCATTCAGAATGATCCACTTTATCTCTGGGCGGAACTCAGACCCCCCTACTCCATCCCTCTACGACTCAGTCCCCCCTGTGGACATCCACTCCCTGCGCCGTACCCTGATTCGAAAGAGTCAATTTTTCGAATTATTCGTTTATTCGAATATTCGAAAGAGTGAATTTTTCGAATTATTCGTTTAATCGAATAATCGAAAATTAAGCAAGCTGCAAGTTTCAAGTTTACTGCTCCATCACTAAGGCAGATGGCGTTAAACCTGCAGCAAAACTACTGCCCTTGATTTCCATAATCCCACCACGGAAGTCGAAACCCGTGGGAAATCATCAGCCGTTGCGCCGACTTGAGCCATCGATCACGCGATCAAACGTTTTCAATCGAAACAACACGAGGTAGGAGTGTTTGTTTGCCTGTGTTAATTTGCGAACGCGGGCTGCTCCGGCGTTGAGGAGCGTCGAGTGGCGCACAACAGCGGGAACGCCCGCTCTCGCCACGTATGGACGCTGCGGCCGCCGTCAGAGGTGGTCGAACTGAGTCCCATCCGAGCGATACGCACCGAAATAGTGTCAGATGGATGCAGAAAAATCGATCCACTGAGTCCAACTGCGACCGTCTGCTGCCAACCGGAATCCATCCAGTCGATACGGGTGTCTCACGCTCGCACACGGGCAGATCCATTGCACCGAGGTCGGTTTTCCTGCCCCGGACTCAGTCGGACTCGGTCGGTTTTTCGAACAAGTCTGATGGGGGCCTGCCTAATGCAGTTCACGGTTTTGTTCACGGTTTTTGTTTTTTAAATGAACTTGACTCCTTCTTTTCCCTTCCTTTTTTTTGACTCTTTAGAATGTCTGTTATGTGGTCATTCAAATCAGGCGTAGACTTCTGTTCGGCACCTTCGGGTTTCGATTCTGGAGGCTAGGAGAATTTGATGAATCGGTTCAGGACGCACGCCTATGTTCTGAGTATTCCCTGAATAACCATAAAGTAATTTGTTCTATGCAGTCCTCGCCAATTGATGCCAGTCGCGAAACAGCTTGACAGGGTTTCACGCTGTCAACTCTGCCAGTTTTGTTTGTGCTCATCACACAAACCATTGAGGAGCAGTTCAACCTGGAACAGAGTTCCGGTCGCACTTTACATCCTCATTTCTAGAAGTTTAGAAATTTTCAATCCTCAATGCTCAGGTTCCATCCCCAGTTTTAAATGAACTAAAACCTGTCCGAATGAGAGGGTCCGTGTACGCGGTCGGTGTCCTTGTCGAGCGACCGTCGCGAAGGCATTTTTTGGACAAACAACTCCACGGCTGCAGACAACTGACTGGGATATCATTGACTAATCGTCTAATATTCCCGCTTTACGATTTGCAAGCCTAAAAAATACAGTCGCGAAGGCCGCTGAACACGCACGTCGACCGCGTGGGCCGGCAGCCTCATTCGGATCGACTTCATGCATTCCTAGGGTAAATCTATACACTCAAACCTGCACTCCACAGGCGTGCTTCTATCTACTGAACGGATGTGTAAAAGTGGTTGTGTGTTTTCTACGTGCTTCACTACAGATGAACCACAAATTGAGGGGTATCTCTAGAATTAGGCTTGCACTGGAAACTAATAGCTTGCACTATTTCAGATTAGAAGGCCACTCTAGTGAAAAAGTTTTTTTTTGGTAGGCCAGCGAGAGACCCGACCGTTCACTGCGGCTGCCAACGATCGAAATTATGTAGCTGGGGGTGTGTATACAAGTCTGTTGGTACCTGCTCGTTGGTGCCCCTGCTTCTACTGAACCCAGCAGACGTTTGAGTGTACACAGGGAACGTTCGAGCGATATAGCGTGCACAACTATATCGCGAAAGTATCCCGCACATTGCATAAAGGTGTCGCCGTCCGGCACACTAAGGCCTCTGGTCCATAACACCTTAGGATCCGTACCTAGGGAGTCATGGAGTCTTTGGCCACAAGCCACAATTTCGCCACCCTGAACTGTCGATCGCTGTCGAGTGATATCCAAAAAACTGCGCTATCCAGACTTCTGAGCTATTTCCATGCACCGTTTGCTGCTTTGCAGGAAACCCGCCTCAAGGATAGACCCGTCATCAGCGTCGGAGAGTACACCATCTACTGCGGTAACGCTGACGATAGGAGAGTGGGAGGCTGTGCAATAGCTGTAAGGAAGGATTTCAATGGTATGGTCAAGGAGTTCGGCTCAACGTCGTGTCGGAATGCATTCGTCCGACTGCGGGATCACAGAGGATTCAATCTGTGGATAGTGAGTGCTCATGCGCCCACTGAAACCGCCGAAGACAATTCGAAGGATGCGTTTTATGAGGAACTCAATACGTTGCTGGCCAGGATACCTTGTCAACATGCTGTTGTCGTGGGGATTGACGCAAATGCGAAGATGGGACTTGATCAGGAATCCAGAAGTACTCGGTAAATGGTTCTACCCAGTGGAGCAAACATCGGACAATGGCTACCGCCTTGTCGACTTTTGTGAACGCAGTGGTCTGATTATTGCATCGACATTCAAGAGGAATCATCGCCGCCATCAGCTTATGTGGCAGGGACCAACCCGGCTATCTCCAGAAGAGCAGCGGAAGCGGAAGATGACAATCTGAAACTACAGCTTGACTATGTCCTGACGAGGAATATTCCAGTATCGGACATTCGAAGATCTAGAGCTGTGTGGGATGTCGCATTCGATTCGGATCACCGTCCTGTTCTGTTGAACTTCACTGCGAGGATTCATAAGAGGAAGCGAGGGCTCAGCCTCTCCAGAGGATTGACATGACAAGTCTCAGAGATGAAGAGTGCAGAAGGAATTTCCGACAACGCGTTTCTATTCACATCGGAGTACGGACTAAGAAGAAACTTTGCGACGCGGATTCTTTTGTCAAGTGCATCCAGGACGCTTCGAAAGAGGCACTCCCGGTTGTACAGCCTAAGAAGAAGTTCGCCTACGTCTCAGAAGAAACAACATCTACCTACAACAGAGTATGTGCTCTCCGAACTGCAGGAAACTTCGTGGAGGAGAAGCGTCTGAGGAGGAAGTTGCGTCGGCAGCTTCAAAGTGACCGCGAACGAGAGTGGACGTGTAGAGCTAAGGAGTTCGAGAAGGCTTGGGAGGAGAAGAATCCGAAGAAAGCCTACACGTTGCTGCGACAGTATAGCGGGAAGATGAAGAGATGTTCTCCTGTCTTGAACACTACCAATGGAGTTGCAGTTGGTGATGCGACGCTGCCAATATGGAAGGATTACTTCAGTTCACTACTGAATCGTCCAGCGCCATCAGTACCTGAGCTCCCGCATGTTCAGAGAGCACATTACGATGTCAGTGAGGAACCGCCGACTGAGTCTGAAGTTTTGGATTGTGTCCGGAAAATGAAGAATGGAAAGGCAGGTGGAGATGACAACATCACTGCTGAAATGCTGAAAGCTCTTCCTCCGTCTGGGATTCGTGAAATGACCAACACCATCCGTGCCATATGGATGAGCGAAAGGATACCCGATTCGTGGAGACATGCGATCATCGTACCTCTTCACAAGAAGCTATCCGTCACGGATCCTAAGAACTACAGAGGAATCTCTCTACTTCGTGTCATGTACAAGGTTTTAGAACGTATCATTCTTCGAGCGACTTATCAAACATCGTGAAGGAACGACCAGAGATGAGCAAGCCGGTTTTCGACCTGGAAGATCGACCATCGACCAAGTGTTCGTCGTGAGAAGAGTAATTGAATCGTGGCAGCGGTTTTCGAAGCCATTACAGCTTGCTTTTTGGACTTTGAAGCCGCGTTCGACTCTCCTCATCGTGATCGATTGCTCAATGCTCTGCGAGCAGATGGAGTCCCGGAAAAGTATGTTCGGTTAATCGAGGACATGAACAAAGGAACAACAGCAGCAGTTCGTACACCTGTCGGATTTACGTCAGCTTTCGAGGTGAAAACAGGAGTAAGGCAAGGAGCCGTTGCAGGACCTTTTCTTTTCAACTTCGCCGTTGATGACATCATGCGTAGAGTTGCAGAACAGTTTCCTGCGGATGTGATCCTAACACCATCAGGACGCTCCCTTGTCGACCTGGAGTACGCCGACGACATTGTGTTATTCGCTGAAAACAACGCAAAACTGCAAAGGATTGTGAACCTCGTTTCGAAGTATGCCGCAGCCTATGGACTTCGTCTTCGTCCCGACAAATGCAAGCAGATGTGGGTCTCTCAGAGGCCTTCAACTGGAGTTTGTGTGGACGGACAACGTATCGAACTGGTGGACGATTTCTGTTATTTGGGCTGTTTGCTGAAGAACGATGGTAGTTATGCAGCGGATATTCGACAACGATGTGCGAAAGCTACGTCTGCATTCAATTCTCTAACCAAGTGTTTGTGGTCTACCACCATCGCGAAGGAAGTCAAGTTGCGCGTCTACCTATCCGCTATTCGCCCTATCATGATGTACGGATCGGAGACGTGGGCAGCACCGAAAACGCAGATGGAAAGGTTGGATTGCACGGAGAGGAAGTTGTTTAAACATTTGTTTGGATACTTCTAGTCCCGTGTATGCCATAACGAAGTTCTTTACAAGGTAATCGATGCAGTACATCAACGCTTGGCATGAGGGAGGTGCCAGCATCTCCCAATGCCTTCTCAAGCAGCAATGGAAAGTCGACTTCGTCCGTTCGGGCATATACTAAGAAGAACGCCGGATCGTCTCGTACAACACGCTTTAAAAATGCTTCCAAATCCTGTCTGGAAACGGCCATCTGGGCGTAGGCGAAAGTTCTGGACGGATGTGGTTAAAGAAGATTTAAAGTCACTCGGCATCGAAAGACAGTTCAGGCGCGATGTTTCGTTTCGCAGGAAATGGAATAGTGACAGCTGGGTGGAATGTGTTCAAATTGTGGCTGAAGACCGTGAAAAATGGACACGGCTGACTACTAGGACGGCACACCTCGGTGAAGATGCGGAATGACCGCGTCAGGCGAAAGCCAACCGATTAAGTCAAGTAAGTCAAAGTCTTTGGCGTTTGTTCCCGACTTCTTCGCTACAACTTCGTGATACCGACCTCTGCATGATTTTTTACGCAATGAACGCACGGCTTGCATTGCAATGCTATAGCGATGCCATAACGATGCAAAAATTCTCAGAGATATTGAGGGTCATTGGAGGAGAGGGGGTGAAAAATTACAGTTCTTACTTTTCAAGTTTCCCTCAATGCGCTTGGGTAGAACAGAATGGTGGAAGACTAGTAACGCCAAAGAAGGACGTGCGGTCCGCCGTTTAGAATGTGCGATAAGGACATTACGTTGGACAAAAAGAAGTCATCGCCAGGGAACTGTCGAGGTCGAAGATATTGGTAGCAGCACTGTCTGAATTGAGGATCAGCGGTTGTGGAACAATGATTGCCCAGGTGCCAGACACTGAAGAAAAGATGGTATTGTACTAGTCCGGTGGCCAAAGACATCACGAAGGTGTTGGATTTATGTTGAACTGACAAGCGTCTGGAAGCGTCATCTCGTTCGAGCCGATTTCGAGCAGGATTTCCGTTCTGACGTTAAAAGGAACTAATAAGACGCATGTCGTGGCTGTCTACGCTCCGACGGAGCCTAGCTCTGATTCCGATAAGGACGCGTTCTACGCTCAACTGCAAGACGTACTGAATGCGATTCCAAAGACTGGCCTAGTTCTTGTCGCAGGTGACTTCAATGCACGTGTCGGAAATGACAGAATTGGCTAGGAAGGAGTATTGCGCAGATTCGGCGTTGGCGAGATGAATGAAAATGGTCTGCGTCTGCTCTCTTTTGCAGCGTTCAATGGACTCATTGTCGAGAACAGTCACTTCCAGCACCGCAGGAAGCACCAACTGACTTGGAGAAATTCCTCTGGACGAGACGTAGCCACGTTGGACTATGTGCTGATGAGTTCACGTTTTAGGTCATCGCTCAAAGACGTCCGTGCTATGAGAGGTTCAGATTGTTGTACAGACCACTACCTTCTTCGTGCAGTTGTGCAGCTCCGCCTACAAAGGACTACGTGAATGCAACCCCCAAACATAAACTCGACTGGACACACCTCATGGTACACGAAACGAAGGAGTTGTTCCAAGTGGCTCCGTCAAACCGTCAACACCATCCTCGCAAGCAGCTCATCCATCGAGTCTTGAAGATGCAATGAAGGATCTGAGCGGTTCGACTGCAGTGCCGAACTGTGTGAAGATTGCGTTTCCAAAGTTGGCAGAGGCCTGGAGGTACGTCGTCGCGAGCGAGATCAAATGCGTATGGAAATCAGAATGGTACGTGAGAAATTCGGTATTTCGCAAGATATTGATGTGCGTTCTGACGCATTTGCGGACACGATGGGTCATGCAGTTATTGACTCTCGTGACCATTCTAGCCCTCCTCGTTGTGATTGCGAGGATTTTGAACGCCTCAGATCCATCTTTCTGAGTGGGGTTCGTGAGTCTAATTCTTTTGATGTCGGTGAGAAATTGGATCACGATCATACCAGCGTCATGAGCGTTTTGAGCCATCTAAAAGTCGAATGTACTCCATTGTCGGTATACAGGCTTGGTCGACCTGTCGAAGGGAGACCCAGGTTGCTAAATGTAGTCCTTCCAGCGTCTCATTTCCAACGTTTCGCTGTTAGAAATGCTTAGAAACTACGTTCCGACGAATGGTACTTCTTTTGCTACCGTGTCTCCCACCCCTTATACACAATCTCCCGATTGATCCAGGAATTATCTCCTCCCACCCATTCTTTTAAAATCATCCTTCATACTTCCAGGTGTTCTCAACTGGGTATGCCGCACCCTGCACATGAAATTGAGTCTCAGTTCAAGGAGGAGATTGAAATGCCGCTGCAATGTGAGGCTATGAGTTCCTTCTATGCTCCTTTTCCTATTAATTATCAAATGAACAATTTTAGAGCGAATGTCTTCAAAGAAGAAGAGATGCAAATGTTTGCGAAGCTTGACAAACTTGCTTCTTCTCGGGAGGGCCGACCATTGTGCCAGCTTTTAGCTGACAGTCCATGCGTTATTATTCTACCCTTAAAATGATGGCTTTAGTCGATCTTGTATGCTCAGAGGGTGTTTGTGATCCATTTTAGTATTGATAAAATATTCTCCTGTGATTTTGTATCCTCTCGCGAGTGGTGTTTTCTATACCCGGGCATCGAATGATTCCGAATCAACCGATGAATGAATTTTCCTCCCGAGTGTCAGTGAGGGGGAAACTTTCCATAACTCAGGCCTGGGCAGAATGAGGTTCATTTATTGGATGATTCTAACCTATTCGATGTCTAGTATAGTGTATTCTTGTTGATCAGTGGGAAAAATTAGTTTGATGGAAGTGTTCAAGTAGTTAAAGGCATTGTTCACGACAAACTTCGTCCTTGAGTTTTCTTTGAAAAACAATGGTGGTAGCCCCCAGAAGCAGAACAGTGCTGGAAAAATGGATTTAAAAGCCTTCCTAGAAGCAGAAAACGGTTTCGAAGATTAACCCAGTGGGCAAGGCCGGCCTCCTTGGGTCCAGTTGTTGTCATCGACACCGACACGTCTCTATCACTTCCACGCTTTGACCTGCGATCATCGGCGATGGTTTTCCTTCGAAAAAGACATTAGGTTTGAGAATAAATTGTCGAAAACATTCGGAAATCTTCGTCAGGCAAACATCTGTCCAATCCATTGCCTTATTCAATATAAAAACTGCTGATGGTCTCAGGTCAAAGCGTGGCAGTGATTGAGCCGTGTCGGTGTTTATGACAACAACTAGACCCAAGTAGGCCGGCCTTGCCCACTGGGATAATCTTCGTAACCGTTTTTTGCCTCTGGGAAGGCTTTCAAAACTGTTTTTTTCAACACTGTTCTGCTTCTGTGGGCTACCACAATTGTTTTTCATTGGAAAATCAAGGACGACGTTTATCGTGAACAGTGCCTTCAAAGAGGGGGTAAAGACTTGTTGGAAGGAGGTCTTTACGTTGTTGATAAGAGCGCAACAAGCTGTCAGAAAGAGCAAATTTAACTTGATAGTGGATGACCGACAAGTAGTTGGAAGGATGTTTTTCACTTAATGATAAGGAGGCAACAAGTTGCTGAAACCGGCTTTCAACAACTAGAGACCTACTCTAGGTGAAGTTGAGGCCTACCTTTGGACAAGTTGAGAAGCGCCTTCCTACAACGTTCCGACACATTATCGACAACTTAACGAGGCAATCGTTAAGTTGTTGGAATAGTGGATGTTAAGTTGTTGAAAAACTTTTGAGTGGTCATGACTATCATGCCGCGAATACCGTAATCCCTTATTGCAAGGTTTTTTTTTCAGAACTGAGGACTAATAATTTGTGACGTCAAAACGGTGTTCAGCTAAGCCAGACAAAATCATCTAACCCAAATTTTGGTAACGTCAAAATTTGACAGGAATGGAGGGCTCACGAATCGCGATTAAAATGGTTGTTGTGCTATCCTCATGAGAAGGTGGATCTGGCCATCACAAAAGTAAAAAATAAATGAAAAGTCGGAAAAAACGAGCAGGCAAAAGTGAGAACGTCTAATTACCGGGTGTCCGCCCGACTTCAGTTTACAAGATTTTTATTAATGCTAATTTTGCTGCCTCCTATTTTGCTATTAATTGCTAACCACTTTAGAAGACCAAAAAAACCAAAGACGGCAGAACAACCATTCATAAATAACTCGTTGATTGAGGGAGGGCGGACACCTAGTAACTAGCGAGCTTTTCTATTATTTCCATTGTTGAGGTGGTCAGATCAACCTTCTTATCAGGAGAACTCAACAACCAGTTCTTATCGTAAAACCTGTTTTCAGATAATTTGGGCAGTGTCTTACCTGACTATGCCAACTACCGACCTTTTTTCAATATTACAAATTCTACTATGTTTTCAACGTTTTTGAAAAAAAATATTGTAGACAAGAAAAATTATCGCTAACTGTAACTTTTTCTGAACGTTACCTAAACGAACATCTTTGGATTTTTTTTCTCGTACTCCAATCTAGAAAATTCATGGGTACAAAAGTTCCATGCGCATGAGCGGCCCTGACATGCAGAAATTATAGAAGGATGAACATTATTAGAATTTCGGAATCCCGAATTCTCTCTAAATTTTCATGTGAAATTAAAATCTGTTCGCCTTTAGTTGAGCAGCAATAGCAATCCGACTAACAATAAACGCTGTTAGATAGAGGAAGAAGAGGAAGAGTCGGACTTTTATATGGTATACCAAATTTTATTCAAGGATTGCAGGCGGACATGGAAGAATTCGCTTATGTACCTTCAGTGGATGCAGAATATGCTGACCACACAGCTATGATAATCTGAAGGGCCCCTTAAAGCCTCTTTACTTAAACTTTCTGCCTAAAGGGATGTGTTAGCGTACAGAAAAGGGAGTCCAGAAGGCATTTTTTTAGGTTTTTCAAGGACACAGCTTGAAAGCAGTAATCACGATCAAAACCATATCAGATTTTTTGATGAAAATATAGAGGGGTTAGTAACAGCCAGAATGAAGGCCTCAATCTTTGTATGAGAACTCAAGGAGTAGATGAGGAGTCGACTCGAACGAGTTTTGGAATAAGCTGACGGTCTCTATGAACTGCGTTTTATACCAGATTCAAGAGACTAGTGATCTTTTCTGCGGCTGGAATTCTGGTGGCATATAAGCGGGAAGAAGGAACAACCACTCCCGAAAAAAGAAATGACATAAGTTGGGTTCCGACTATTTCAGTTAAGAAGAAACAGCGAAGAAAAAACACCAAAAAAGAAAAGAAAACACCAAAAAATTCAAAGAAAAAACACCAAAAAATGATTTTTTTGAAGAAATACAATAGAAAGTGAACTCGACCGGCTAAGTAGGGAAACATGCAGAAAGAAAAAGTCATACAGTCAAGAAAGAGAAGAAAAATCACCTGACAATGGAAAACTTTTTTCTAACTATAAAAGTTGTTTCGATCGCAGATTACGTATCCTAGTTCCAATTGTCGATTTTCGGAGGATTTTGACTGATTGGGAAAAGGCTGTCTAGGGAAATCTTGAGGTCCAGAGGCGACTTCTGATGATCTCGGGAATGCTACGATAGATTCGGCTCAAAATTCTTCTCTGGAAGTTATTTGGAGCTCCTAACACGAGTCCTAGGTCTTTTTTATCAATTTTCGATAGATTATGGTAGATTACTATGCGTATACGGTGGTTTGGCCAAAGTCCCCAATTCGTCTCAAAACTTATTTGTGGATGTTACACATGTGGGGCACTGAGCGGAGATCTGTCGTCTATTTGTCGATTTTCGAACAATTAAGGCAGGTTACGCCAACTAAATGACAATGTGCCCACCGTATATCCACAGTATGTCTCGAAATACCTGTAAACAAATTACAGATTTGTGTCTAACCCAAAATTAACCAAGCGAAAACTTTTGTGTTTTATCTAGGAAAAATACTCTGAACACCCTCGAAAATTTCGGAAAATTCTGCAGAAAAAAAGAAGAAAAAAATTGCCAAAGTCCTTCCTACACCTACAACTCTCGTAACACGCTTTTATAAAACCTCGCGGAAGAGTCGAAGCAAGCCTGAATAATTATTCAACTCTCTATGAACCTATTTGATACTTTCAGCCACTGATAACGATAGAGGCAGAATCAAGCCAGAGGAAGAGCCTAAAAAATTCTAATCCGTAGGCAACAGCGATAAACAGCCAGGGGTGCGTTCCAAGAAGATTTCCATGGGAGGAAAATGTGTCTGATAAGATATAACGAATGATAATCTAACAGATAGGCTCATTTCATGCGGTCTCTCAATCTATCATTGGTCGGCTCTTATCAGATTCATTTTTCCTCCCGTGGAAATCTTCTTGGAACGCACCCCAGGACTGCCATTCATTTCCTTGCGGACACTGCTTTTCAACACAGAAAAAGACTACTCTCTAAACCTTTGAAACTCCGTTTACAATTAGTGATGCTCGATACTTCTATGAGTTGAATCACGCATGAAATATGATCAACTGTGGAACTCCAATCTTACTTGACGGAGAAAACGAGTCGCGAATCCGTGTCGTCTTCTCTTGGCAGTATGTGTTGAGATTTTTCAGCGCGTTGGAGAGGCCATAAACCATCTATATCCACCTCAAATCAGCAAACCTGAACTTTACACCTACAAATCGCAACAATAGGCACACGAAGTTTGGAAATGTCAATAACTGATGTTCAACGGAATGTTAGAGGAGGGAGTGAAACGTTGGAGGTGCAGTGGAATGAACTGGACCACAAAGGATTACGGTCAGATTGAGAGGGGTCTGGTGGCGACAGGCAATTAGACTGAAGAGCTGCAGCCGCTCCTCGCTTGCTCATCGAAACGTCACTAACAGACGACTCCTACTCCTCAACGCCTTCATCTCGACATAACCCTATCAAAACATCACGTCATCCTGAATTGGCGCAACGGTACAAAAGACGGATCACGAAAGGAAACCATGGCGGAGTCACGATTCTAGTGGAATCAACTGCCAGCCAAGCTCAGTTCTAAACCTGCGGAACTGAAGGTTTTCCGAGCTACATACCAGTTGGTTTACAGAGGGGTTCTCTAATAAGGGTCAGGACATTTACCAGGGACCAGGCAGCCTTCAGGATGTTCAGAAAAATGTGTCGGATTTGACTCGGATTTTGTTGGGAAATATTTAAGCTCCCGAACATGAAATTCAAGTCCATTTGTCGGTTTTTGAAGAAATTTGATGGGGTTGGCTCGAAGCCACCCACCGGGGCAGATTTTCGGGCCAAAATGTGACTAATGACGATTTACGAAACGCTACAATAGTTTTGTCTCCCAATATCTCTGTAGAGGGTGTTTGCACTGACCAGCGTGAATCTGAAGTCCGCTCTACGATTTTTAATAGATTACAGTAGGTTACTAGGAGAACACGGTAGTTTGATCAAAGTTTAGGATCTAACTAAAAACTTCTCTGTGGGGGTTATCTGAGATGGTGAACACGGATTCAACATTCATTTATCAATTTCCGAATTATTAAATGCAGCATATACGCTCGTGAACGTGATTGAGGTAACTATGGAAATAGAATGGTATGGCCCAGATTACAACGCCTACGCAGTTTGAAGTGTCAAAAACGACCCAGAATGCCGCTACATGAGTCAGAAGTTGGCCCCGCCCTGTATTTTCACGCCCCCTGTTATTGCCCTTTTCCTGCAACGCGAGGTTGCTGGGTCATATTCACCGTCGGTACTGTTGGTAAATTGCCTGACAAGTGAACCACACACGTCATTGGCGGCGAAGATGGCCCAGCAACCTTGCGTTGGAGGAAAATGGCAAATACAGGGTGCGTGAAAATACAGGGCGGGGCCAGCTTCTAACTCATGTAGCGGCGTTGTGGGTCATTTGTGTCACCTCAAAATGCGTAGGCATTATGTTGTAAGCCATACGGACCGATCCACATTGTTATCCCAACCACGTTTACGAGCGTGTATGCTGCCTTTAAGGTAGAAAAGACAGCTCAAATACAAAACATCTAAATTTTACTGCAGCAAGCTTCAGAGATTTGGAGAAACGAACCGTAGGTTTATATTCAGGGCCCCGAATAACCATCGTTAAATAGTTTTCCACCAAATCCCGAACAATTTTTCTGAACGCTCCGAAAATATCCTGATGGGTATCTCTTTGACAAATCGAGAAAATTCGTCCGTAACCAGGTTCGGAGGTCTCTTCATAAGCTACAAACATAAATTTTATAACTTTCTTGGAAGTTCACCTGCCTAAAACGAGTTTTGTTGAAAATGACCATTCGACCTAAAAAGCTTCCCTAGTAAGAACTAAGACATCGCATATCGGTAGAAACGATTTTCAGCAAAGGTTCATGCTCCAGATGGATGATAAACTACTATCTGGATCGTAAAGATAGGTAAAGTGTGAGCCATGAACCTTTTCAACAATATGTTCAGCAGAACCATTTAATTCTCAGTAATGAATAAGTCAGGAAATTAAGGACAACATACATCGGGGCTTCGTAAAGGAATTCCTTTGAGCGAGGGCCTCGAAAAATTGTGCATTGGAATAATCGAAAATTTCGGACTTTTTGCGGTCAAGAAGCAGCTAAATAGCTTCTTAGAAAATGTCTTAACGAACTACAGCTGAACTTTACTCGACGACCCTGGAAATCAAACATCGATCGTGAGCGATTTCACGGATCGCCAGGGAATGGAGTGCACAAATTTTGATCAACACCTAAATTCAAACTTTTGATTTTCAATCAACAGTAATGTTCCTAACTTATGCGAATCGCAGAATCGATATCGATGCGATTTGGCCTCTTTGAAGTGAATGAGAGATTTCATGGGTAAATTTTCACAGCATATTTTATCAGGGCAGATTCAGCCAGAGAGGTTATCAATGAAACAATGGGATTTTCACACAACAGTAAAATCACACAGAAAAATCTGTGAACAATATGAGGTTTGTTTGAGGGAGAGCGAGTTAAATTTACAAGAAATCAGAATCAGAATGTGCAAAAAGTGGTTAAGAGCCCCACTCACACAAAATCATCGATCAATGGGTTTCGTCATATTCGATTACGGAAGATCAGCGCAGTGATCACGAAAGTGGAGATAATCAAAGTGAGCAGTATAGTTGTGCCCTGGACGAAAAGACCGAATATCGAATAGATTTGAACGACCCCCTTTTTAACGTCCGATTTTTGAGTGATTCGAACACACCCTTTTTGAAGTCAATACTTCTGAATAGATTTGAATGACCTCTTTTTTTTGAGGTCCGATTTTTGAATGTATTCGAATGCCCCTTCTTTTGGAGGACCGAATTTTGAATAGATTCGAGTTAAATCGATTCGAATATCTTCTAGAACAATTTCGAAGCGACGGGCTGAAAGCGGGCCAGGTGAGCTGACAATGGATCCTCTAGTTCGAAGAGAAACTTACTGCTACTGATCGTGTGCGTGTATGCTACGTCCCCTTCCCTCACACTTTCCCGCTGCCTCTATCCTCGCTACGCACAAACACACGAAGGAGAGAACTTGATTTTCCTATGAAACAGAGTATAACCTTATGAGAAAACCCGAGCGACGCCAATCGAATCTAAATCTCAAACAGATCGGAGCCCTGACGATTTCCAAACACGTCCCAGGCCATACTCATGATCCTTGAACGCTTCGGCCTTAAAAATGAAAATCTCAGTCGAAAATCAGCCGAGTAGTTAACGGTGTACCGATTGAGACAATTGATAAAATAAAAGACCTCTGGCTCGTAGTAGATAAAAAACTCTCGTTTGATGAGCATTGTAGGTCCATTGCTACTAAGGCGCAGCACAGGCTACTTCTGTTATTTGGACGGTCCTTAAAGGCAAGGTACGGTCAAACTTTGACACTGTCGAAATTCGGGTTAGATAGAGTGGACTAGCCCAGCTGAACACCGCCTCGACATTTCACTAACCATAATTCTGGAGAAATCAGCCCTGAAGTTGGGGATTACGGTAGGTGCAAAACAAGTTGGGGGCCCCTCAGAATTCAAGTGAGGAATGAATGATACCGCTTTCAGAAATCGATCTAATTCCATAGAGTTTCTAGGAAGTTACGAGTGATGGCGTTATCACATATCTGATAACGAGAGAAATTTTTATTTTCTTGAATTAATCTTTTCATTTCTAACGCCCCCGTCATAGTCGGTGGATCTACCGAGTCCCACCGGGTCGATACGCATCGAATTCGTGGAAGACGGGTGCAAAAAAATCAACCCACTGAGTCCGACTGCGACCGTCTGATGCCCACCGCAATCCCCCCGGTCGATACTGATATTTCTCATGCGTACAAGGGCGGGGCCAATGCACCGACTGAGTACTACTGAGTCCCACCGAAATCATCCTCACCCCACCCGGTCGATATAGGTGTTTTCACGTGATTTGGGTGCATTTTTTCGGCCGACTGCGACCTGCCGAGTCCCGCCGCATCTCGACTCTCGCCGTCTGCGCTCTGCCCCACGTACTGCTGATACGGAAATCAGATTCAGACATGTTGAAAATCAGCCACCAAACACGTTCCAATTCACAGCTGAGGTGATAATCGTCACTATCAATTGCGTGTTTCGCAGAAGAGTTGGTTGGCGCTGGGGGCAACCGGGCTCAGTGGGACTCAGCAGGTTTTTCCACCCCGGACTCATTCGGACTCAGCAGGTTTTTCGACGAAGTCTGACCGGGGCCTAAGGGTAAACTTTCAGTGCCCACCCCCAACTAGTTTTGCACCTTACGGTATTCACAGCAAGATAAGCACGGCCAGAATGACCGATATTTACACGGCGGTTCTGAGGAATGCGTGGACGACGGCTAAACCATGGACGATGTGCACACTTTTCTGGCACCGTGGTTGACGGATGGGTGGAATAATTTGCAAAATATCGTTTTTAGGCAGTGAACTTCTCGCACATCCCTTGGAACTACCTGTACCATACGCTCCGATTCAGCTTGAAACCTCGGAACCTAAATTCTGTCCGGACCCTGCATTTAGGATCAAAGATCCACAGTTTTTTTGCTGATCAAGGCCTATAAAATTTACGTTTGCTCAATGTTGGAGTATGGTACCTGCGTTTTTGCGCCCTGCAAACGGCAGATTGTATAGTGGAGTCCAACAAGAGTGTCTCATTTACTTATCAATAAGAAGCGGTCGGCTGGGAATCAATGTGCATGAATCCCATACCAGCACGCTCGATACCGATTGAGCGAGAGCGGTTGTGTTGCAATAAGTTTCATGTTCATTGATCTCCAATCGACTGCTACTCATTGATAAGTAAATGAGACACTCTTCGTGGACTCCACTATAGATAATTCGAGAAAGGTGCAAAATAGTTTCACGCGGAAAGTCATTATTCGGGCACTTGGATTCAAGTATGCAGAAATCTCTAGGAGTTATATCAGAAATAGAAGACTATCACTGGACACCCTCCGTAGACGAAGAAACAATTTAATTTTTATTTTTAAGACGTTGAACGGTTTAGTGGGACTTGAAGGCAGTGTTCACGATGATTTTAGTCCCCGAGTTCTTCACATAAAACAATGCGTTGGCCTTCTAGTGTTACCAAAATTACGAAGAAACGGTGAGAAACGCATTAAAACGTCGTATTTCAGTGACATTATTCTATAGCATGGCCTAGTTGTCCGGTTAGATGAACATGTTTATGGTGGTTGTCACCGGTGGAAAATATGGTCAATCGAAGATGGAAGAATATTTCACGCAAGGCAGTATTAGTTAGGGGCCTAAGGGAAGAACGGAGCAATATAAAGTAGAGAATTACAAAGGACGGGTCCACAGAAGATTTCATGGTCACAACAAACAGTTCCCGTGATACTTAAGAGGCGGGGTGATACTTAAGGATTTCGTGTGCTTCCGTTGCGTTTTTCTCAATTTCTACGTCATTTTAGTCCTATCGGGGGGACACTAAATCAATATAGCGAATAATCTCAAAATTGAAGATTATCGTGAACACTGCCTTTAAACTATCTGAATTCTTCACCTCGAGACGTTCTAACACTAGAGTACAGGGGTTCAAACTCGGCTTCCCTCGGCCTCGCACTCGAATAAGGCGTATTTTTTCACAATTCGCAGGGGGTTGGGGTATCTTTGCTTTAGCAAAAGGCTACTGGTGGTTAGTTAATTTGCTATTTTTAGAAGGTGACATGTTGAACGAAATTCTCGGGAAGGAACTCAGCGCTCGCCGCCTAAATAGACGCTGAAATGTCTCGAAATCGAGCCACCAATGAAGACCATGGGTGTGCGTTTTTCGTTTATTCGGTTTTTTTCGTTTCTCACCCCCGAAAAAAATCAATATCGAAAAAAAGCGAAAAAGTTTAAATTTTTTCCGTTTTTTTTTCGGTCTAAAATCTGCGGTTCTAATGCGACTCGCAGTCGATCCATCTAAGAGTGAGCCGGACGCCGTAGATCGTTTACGGGACCCATGTAAGAGTGCGCCAAACGCCATAGAAAGTGTGCAGGATCCATGTAAGGGTGCCCGGACGCCGGAGAAAGTGTACGGGACCCATGTAAGAGTGCGCCGGACGCCATATGAAGTGTGGGACCTCCGGGGGATTGCTCCGGATGCTGTAGAAAGTGTACGGTACTACGTAGCAGAGTGCAGGACGCCGCAGAAATAAGAGTCTTTGAAAAGAACTCGAGAACGCTATTCTACAGGATTAGCCGCACTTCAGATTGATTTTTTGTGCGTGCACAACTGAAGCAGATTTGTTTTTTTTGTACGATTTTCCGCTGTCTGCCTTCCAATGTGTCCACATGTGCGGCAGGCCATCTTTAGGCCTACAACAAAATATATAGGGGCAAAATAATTTCTGACAAAAAATATTGGGGCAAAATAATTTCTGAGCCGATTCCATATATGCAGAGACAATTTGATAATTTCCACCGGGAATTCGGGGGTCTGGGGGCAAAGCCCTCAGCCAGCCGTCATGCGGGCGAAGCAGTTTTGATAGATCGGTGAGTCTGTATGTTCACCGGTACGACTACATACATCTGTGGAAGGAATGAAAACAGGTGAAAATGTCAGTGCGGAAGCCGAAACTCACCGACCAATTTTAGTTGTTTCGAAAAAATGAGTGATAACACTATCAGGCTACGCTATGTTAGGCCCCGGTCATAGTTGGATGAGCCGACGCCTCCAGCCCGGTCGATACACACAGAATGCATTGGAAATGGGATGCAAAAATCACTCGGTGTATCCCCCCCGCACCCCCCAACACCCACCCGGTCGATACGTATGAACAACATGGTGAGGTGAAGCTGAGAAAATCACTCGGTGTATCCCCCCCGCTCGATACGTATGTTTAAAATGATGGAGTGAGGTTGAGAAAATCACTCGGTGTATCCGACGCGGTCGATATCCATGCAATACGTGGATGACGGCGGATGAGAAAATCACCGGGTGGGTGGGTCGATGATAAAACATTGCGTATCACTAGAAAGCTAACCTTACTGCTACCTCCGTGACTTCACCATACTCGCCTTCACTATTTCTCTGAACTGGTGCAATCCTGTTGGCCACGTAATCATCGTCATATCTAGTTGGATGCATCGAGTGATTTTCTCAACCTCACTCCATCATTTTAAACATACGTATCGACCGGGGTGGTGTTGGGGGGTGTTGGGGGGTGCGGGGGGGATGCAGATGCAAATAGCACCAACTATGACCGGGGCCTTAAGAAGAATCCGCAACCGCACCAGGTCCTACTTCCATTGCTATAGACTATATTTCATACATATTGACCGCGTCAGACACACATGGATACACCGGGTGTTTTTTGCAACCTCCATCATCCATGTTTCTCATACGCATCGACCGGGCTGGCCACGGTGATCTTCTCAACCGACTGACAGTGGCCTAATGGACATGAATGTGCTTCCTTTTTTTCTATTCACAAGGTTGTTTTTTTTTGCCTCAACTGTGCTTGTTTCCGAAGCCTAGATTTTTTTCACGACTAACGACTAACGAATTACAAAATTTCTATTACGCACAACCCTGGCAGATACATACAGCCACCATTAGGTTCTATCGAGGTGAACGTATGATCGAGAGATCGCCACATCGAACACACGTGGCACGCCCGCAAGCGAGGAGGTAATGATCCTATCCTTACCTCCTCGCTTGCGTGCGGGCCACGTTTTCGACGCGGCGATCCCTCGACCAGTGATCGACGATCCTTCTGATGGCTTTTGGCGTTCCGATTTCCAAAATTCAAATGGTCGTTCCGATTTCCGAAATTTCGAAAAAGATTTTCGCCCATCCCTGATCCCGATCAATACCTGATATGTTGAAACAGCACTGTTTTATTCCTTCATTTGGATACATATAACGGGGAAACCGTAAGCAATATAGATAAAAGAATGCTTCACGTGACAGGCTGTTACAGCACTAATACCACAGCGAATAAATAGTTAACACGTACAAAAATACGGAAACAGCTCACTAACAACAAAAATGAAATCTGAGACCAGGGAGCAACTCTCAGCGCACAGATCGTCTTGCTACAATGGCGACAACCAACTTGTGAGTTTTGTAGTAAACCAAGTTAAGAACTGCGAACAGCATTTTTTTTCACTTCAGTATGGTTTGTGCCTATCTCCGCCAAATCCTC
Organism: Aplectana chamaeleonis; assembly: GCA_029168955.1. NCBI lineage: Eukaryota > Metazoa > Nematoda > Chromadorea > Rhabditida > Cosmocercidae > Aplectana > Aplectana chamaeleonis. The sequence goes on from JAPDOI010000404.1 coordinate 369,896, forward strand.
CTCGTCCGCCTCGCATGGCACCACCTCCACTGCCGCCGCCGCCGCCGCCGCCGCCCACCACCACCACCGGCTCCTCCTCCTCTTGGAGCACCACATTGGTTACAAGCCTAAATAAGAGTTAAATACTTCCAGCTAACACAAGTTGTGAATAACACATACCTGTCGGAATGCGAAATTGTTATTTCCGCATGACTCACACGGCCAGTCATTCTGTCGCTGCTCCATATTGGCATTTCCTGCACCACGCGAGAAACCGCCACGACCACGGCCACCGCCTAAAGAATAATCCCAGCTTAACGACGTTTAAATCACAGCAGATTAGATGAAAGACACATTCTTTTAGACCACCATGAGGATTCACCTATGCAGCAAACTTGACGCCGAAAAAGATAGACTTCATGCTCATAGATACAAGGGCACCGAGTCCCGTACTGGAGCAGACATTTATACCAACATTCCCAAAGACCATATGTCGGACCATGCATGGCGAGCAGCCTGCGAAAATCACCGCATCCCCCCAGCGCTGCTCCGTCACGTGTGACCCCATATATTCGATTAAGCCTTGTTTATCATTTGCTTTTCAGACTATTTGGAGAAAGATCTCCTGTACCGCGGGCCCAGCTGCAGAAATTCTTCGCTGAGTTTGTGTTTCTGCCCGGCCCGCTAAAAATTAATGTCAAACCCCTGCAAGGTAGGAGAACGAAACGGTTGGAATCGCGAAATGCTTTCCTAGTTTCCTACTAACTCGCAAAAAAATCACGTACCGGAATCTCCACGGAAACCTCCTCCACCTCCTCGGCCGCCAAATCCACCGTCTGCAATAGTAACATTAAGGCAAGAATTTCCCATTTAGATGAAGAACGTACCGAATCCTCCACGACCACCTCCTCCTCCTCTACCACCGCGGAAACCTCCTCCTCCTCCTCCTCCACTGCCACCACCGCGCTGCGACTGATCCATAGGCTTGAACTTGGCGATAGAGATTGTCATGGGACGATCACCACCAGGGAATGGCTGCCCGTTGTACATTTCAATGCATCTTTGAGCGATCTCGGCAGTAGCAAAGGTGATCATGCATTCCCCCTTAAAATCTCCATTTAATCTCGTCCACGAAGAACGGAACAACTGTAAAGTCGACCAACCTTTGGCTCACCACTCTGTCTGTCGGTGTAAATCTTAATCCTTGGAGCACCAGATCTGTCGTTTTTAGCAATGTCGCCCACAGTGTTGAAAACATCTGCGATATAGGTTTCATTAGCTCTGAAAGATCAGTGCCTTTAAAACGAATATACTTCCTCTTTAACACCAATCAACTAACGTCGTTGGAACTCCTTGGACAAAAACTGTCTCCTTCAACTCGACACGGTCATCTTGGCGTCCTCCATCTCCTCTATCTCCTCCGAAGCCACCACGTCCTAGACAGAACCAACATATTCTCGGGACAATGCTAACTTCAGAATCGCCAGTCTATTAGACTAAGCCGGGTGAAGCGTAACTGCGGATTTCTTGATACCACCACACATTTTAATTATAGGTTGCTAGTTGCGAACACTACGACGTATCTCGTTCTGAGAAAATTACGAGTACCGGTCAGGCGGCTATGAGTGACCAGTAACACTTAATAACACCACCTATACGTATCGAATCATGTCCGAATTTCACACAATGCTTCCGTAGTTTCTCAACTTCATGCTACTCAGATGTCCCAACCGTGATATAAACTTGTATTTCCCTTGAATCAACCTGCAAGAATAACACATTACGGACTCAGCATGAACACGAGACGTGTTCACGCCACACTCAGACCAAACCGAGCCTTGGTCCGTAATCAATTCATCACTACCTTTTCACCAACATTCGAGACTAATTTCAACATTCTCGCTAATTTTTAGTTCGTCATTTCACCAAACACGGTATCCACGTCCTACCGTTTGTAGGCATATATCGTTCCCGAATGATCCAAATTCGAATTTCTGAATGCTATTCACACGCCTATTGGCCAGTTGTGACTACACCAGTTGTAACACGTTCAGTATTTCCATAATGCAATTATTTCATTTTCATTGAACTTCTGCCCTTATGCTTGCTTCATTTTCGTAACCCCAACGCGTGCCTGCGATGACAGGAGCAGACAGGGACGGTCCAGGCGCTGTGAAAAATCCCCTCTGATATGGACGCCAGTGCAATCCAAGGTTTCATAAAGACTCTGTACCACTTAAGATTCAGGAGGTCGTGAACTAATATCAGGAATAATATCACCAATCTCTCATATTCCTCAAGAATAAGGGCAGCGAGAAACCTACAGCCCACCATTTGCCTCGGAAGTCGAGGCCCTCTGTTCGCCTATATTTCAAGTCAACGTTTACCGATCCTCCGCTCGCGTTGTCATCATCCCAAAGTGGGCTCGTCGGCGACTTTAACCAAGCGTCATGTACCGAAGCACCCAAAAACGATAGCTTCGGGAATGTGGTTAAAGGGTATTTTTTCCGCTTTTCCGCTGCTGCAACCTTAAACGCAGCGTTCCACATATCTAGTTGTCTGAAACGTATATGCATACACAACTAATCTGCGCTATCACTTAACACCATGTTTGGAACCCTTCAGTATGTTTCGCATTTTGAGCTACAGACCAATTTTTCCGCAATTACACACCACCCGGGATAGTCTTACCCGGCAATATTTTATGGATTAACAGTAATATATTTGATGTAATTTCTATTCCCCGTCAGGCACTGAAATCCTTACACGATTTGCAAACGCATAATACTAATAAACCTTTTTTCATTTTATGATACTACTGGTAGAAATCCCCACTTCGACCGATATTTTATATATTTAAACACATTAAGAACACTGATTTCATGAGCTATACCTTGGAAACCTCCTCTTCCGCCGGGACCACCCGGGCTGAAACAACGAGATTATCTAGGGCCACAAGCGCAAGCCCAGCGAGACCCGGAGGTCCACACTTGGTTGCGTTGCACCCTAGACATTGCAAAACCACTTCCACCACAGAATATGTAACACAGGTCAAAATCCATGGCGGAAATGGAATTGCAATCTCCACAGAGAAGACGCGCAGATTCATCTTCAGACTCGATTTTCAATTCGTGACAGACAGATTTTCGAGTTTACGGTGCTGGTGTTGAGCTGCGTTCAGCCCATCCTGGAACTCTAAAGCATACTCGTTTACCTCATTCATCCCCATAGGGATCTTCAACAACAATTCATGCTAACATCATCATCATGAAATTGATCTGGCAAAAGGTGACAAGGGTCGGTAGCACACTAATCAAAAAAGTAATGTGCGTAAACCAGTTTTTACTCTAAGACCCGCTGTACTTGGACTGCCCGACCAGAAACAACCATGATGACATAGCTAAGTGAAAAACCGTCACCTTCACTTTATCGAAGAAAACTTACCGTGTCACCACTTCACCAAACACCGTAACTCATAATACTCGACTGCAACCTGAGGCCCAGTTGGCCAGAACACTTAAACTCTAGAACATTAGTTTAGCCACCAACAATGTTTAACATCACCGCACGACTTTTCTCGTAGTTTTCATGAAAAAAAAACCACATGATAGCAAATATGATGGTGAAAGATGAATCATGAATGCTGATCAAGAATCTAATCGAAACACAGACCTCCATGAACAAGTTATTGATACTGATTGTGATAGAGTAGACAAATTTCTTACCCGCCACGGAATCCTCCTCCACCTCCTCCTCGACCTCCACCACGACCGCCATCGTCCCAGCGGCTGGGTCCGCGACGTTCACCGCCACCGCGATCGAAGCCACCTCTTCCTCCACCAAATCCACCACGACCGCCACCTAAACAGCATACCGAAATCACAATTCTGCGAAATCGCACCGAAACCTAGATCAGAGGCTACGTAGAGCAAAAAGAAATATCATGCGCCCCATCCTCACACGGGTACTAATCCATGCAAGTCGGAACCATTTTACAAGCCACCATCGAAAATCTGCACATCTGCTTAGATTTCCACAAAGTAATCTTCGATGTTACGTAAATCTACCACACCTCGCCTCCGTCGGGGGCGCGCGCTCGCGTCGCATTGGAGCACTCTTTCTCACAGCCCACAGCAGTTCCTCGCTCGTACACTACTCTAGCTGGGTGAATTACGATATTTACTGTATGTTAGGGTTACATCGGCCTCCAAACAGCGCGTATAGCTGCAGTGTTAGGGTAGACGACACTCGTCAATGTGATTCTCGCAAAAATTACTAAGAAAAGGGAATAGATTAATTCAGGTGGGTTCGGTATACTAATTGCAACACATGTGTTCCTTCACAGATTGGTCAATACAAGATGAATGCATGAGAAGGTGGTGCTCCAATATCTTACACACAGTCCGATGAGCTGATACCGGCATACCGTTAGTTCATGTTCAAAAAGGTCATGATTCATCGTTGATTTGGCTGTGCACTTGTTTGCTAAACAACAAAAATTGAGTGTGGCATTGGAAAACCGAATCACGCGCTTCTTACTGAGCATTTATGTATTCGTGTGACAGCAGTTCTCTTAGTTAAAACATAAACACAGAACGTTATGTTATTTCCACTTTCATTAATTGATAGTCAATCGGAAGCGAACGCGTCAAATAACTTAGTAATGCTTGAAAATCAATATTTCTAAATGATTGAGGTGGGAGACGCAACATAATTTTGCGAGGACCTGAGACTTGTTAACCTAAACTGCAAGCGCTAGGTTTATTTCAGAAGAGAAGCGCGTGATTTGGTTTTTTAATGTCACACTCAATTTTTGTTGTTTAGTAAACAAGTGCACAGCCAAATCAACGATGAATCATTTCACTGAGTTTTTAGCGCTTCTTTCGAGTTTATTTCCATGCCAAATCAGTAGCATAAGACATTTCACCTCTTTTAACGAGTTTCTCACAAATGTCACATTTCCAAATCATACTAATCCGTAGCAAAGCAAAACAGTTAGATAATTTAACTTTATTTAGCAAAAGTTTCCTTTTAAAGACACATTAAACCCTCAGATATGACTTTCATTTGTCCATGCAGTTGTGTAGTAGACCCCTCTTGCATAACACTTGCCCACCCCTTCTAGCGCCACCACAGTTCACACCCTTTTTCTTGGTTTCCAAACCCAATGACGACTAGATGAAACAGGATTATAATTTGCCACCGGCACAAAATTCTCACGGAAGTGAAGTTGTTTTTCTTACCAGAGTTTTCCATGGGAAGGCCCCAATATCGTGTTATCTCTATCACCGGTGAGGCTGTTTCCCTAATCCCTAGTGTGTTCAGCTTCGGCCGCTCACCTACGGAAAAGATGGTGTGTGAGTGAAAACACACCGCTCTCAGTTTATTTTATACCCTACCCTTTATCAGCTGGTTATCATCAATTTTGTTTACCGTGAGAATTTTGTGCCGGTGGCAATTTATAATCGTCTCTAGATGAACGGATGAATCGCAACCGCGTTTACGATTTTCACTCCTTTGCCGGTTCTCCCACTTGGGTCAAACACACGACCCGTAACGCTTGGCGTACTCCCAGTTGGGTCCCGCCCTCTTTCCCCGGCGCTTGGCGCGTTCCCAGTTGAGTTCCGCACAATTTCCCCGGCGCTTGGCGCACTCCCAGTTGGGTCCCGCACACGTTCTCCGGCGCTTGGCGTGCTCCCAGTTAGGTCCCGCACATTTTCCCCGGCGCTCGGCGCTTTTTAATTGGTTAAAAACTACAGTTTTGCTCAGGAAAACTCTTATATGTAATGTTTGGGAAAGTATGCTGAGGAGCAATTGGAAAATCTCTCCATAGGTCGCAACTTCTGTCCTATTTCTCCTAGAACGATGTCCAGATTATCGAACTCAAGCCCACTTTGAATCTACTGAGCGGCGCAGAACATTTCGAAACTCAGTGAAGGCGAGCCAAATCGATTTTGAATAATTTTCCGCGCTGGGGAAGTATGTTAGCCCTCTTTCGAAACAGCCGGCTGTTCCAAGGATTAGAAATTCTTCTGATATAGCTGACGCTGATCACTCTGTATGCCCTGTTTGCAGCAAGGCGCTCCATAAGCAGAGTTTCTACCGCCACCTGAAGAATGTTCATCAGTACTCCGAGGACCAGTGCAGTGAACTGAAGGAGGAACGGAATTTGACGAATTCGTAAATTAAAAAAAAACATCAGAGACTACGGTAACACCGTAAATATGCTGTTTCTCACACGAAAAGTGTCTAACGCTTGCGAATCAGGTGGTAACGAAAGATATAGAACACATTCATCGAGCAAAACTGAAGAAACACACAGCGAAGCCTAACAGCGTCAAGGCCCTTCATGAACAACTATAGGAGATGAGGCGCAGGGCACCCAGCGCCGGAGCTGGACCGTCCAGTGACATATGACCCACAAAAAAGCGAATTCTGCGATGTTTCACACTTCTAGATTGTAGATTATTCTCTCTGGCTTGTAGATTATACCCTGAAAAATTTGGAAACGATGTTGTCAGACGACAAATGAGAGACGAATATTGGAGCACCACCTTCTCATGCATTCATCTTGTACAGACCAATCTGTGAAGGAACACATGTATTTCAATTAGTATACCGAACCAACTTGATTTCATCTATTCCCTTTTCTTAGGAATTTTTGCGAGAATGGCATTGTCGAGAGTCGTCTACCCTAACACTGCAGCTATACGCGCCGTTTGGAGGCCGATGTAACCCTAACATACACTAAATATAGCAATTCACCTAGTTAGAGTAGTGTACGAGCGAGTAACTGCAGTGGTGGGCTGTGAGAAAGATCGCTCCAATGCAATGCCGAGACGCGAGCGCGCGCTCCCGACGGAGGCGAGGTGTGGTAGATTTACGTAACATTCTTCCCATGACACACTGCAAGAATGCTCGTAGCGATCAAAAACAACGCAGGGCTTCCGTAATCCTGCTCGTAAAAAACGCAGACTGCTTAGCAGCGGACTTTGTCACATGTCTTACGGCAGCCACTATGTTTGCGCTCTTGGCTTCCCTCTTGGGGTTCGAAAACAGTCGGTGTCAACTGTTTATCAGAGCAGACCACCGAAAGCTGGAGTGTTTCTTCATTGGAAAATACCATTACACTGGTTCGCAAACGATGGCGTCGGGATAACAGTTGATTACAGAACTACGTGGCATCGCCATTGTAAAGAAGTACGATTTGGTCGCGATTAAGAAAGCGACACGAGTTGCTCAATAACGAATGTGAACTGCGAAACAAAAAGTTTTTCACATAAAAGAAAGATGTCCCAGGTAAAGCACCGTCGACAGATTTCGTCAATTATCAGCTTACCACTGTAAGACCAGAGTCAACCCACCTCGTAACCAAAAACTTCGCCGAAAAAAGCATTCCTGAACATTCTCAGAGAAAAAAAAAGTTTCCTCGTTGAAACTTAGCTGAGCGGGAAGCCGCATGCCAAAAAATTGTGGCTGCCGTAAGACATGTAAAAAGGCCGCAGCTATACAGCCAGCGCAATTTATTTTGCGCGCAGTACTACGGTAGCCCTGCGTTCTTTCTGATCAGTACGAGCGCTCCTGCCGACACTGGGTCTGAGAAATATCACCAACCCTACAAGTGACACACACAATGCCGAGCATAGCCAACATTTATGTCTTGCCTGGAAAGGACTCGTTTTCCACACTCAAACTTGATTCTTTGACTGCAGAATTGCGGACCGCCGAGCAAGCTTTCAGGATTACTTGGCTGTATACGTGACTTGCGAGTTTTTCGACTTTATACTGCTCATGAATCATGTTTACGCTTCATAGAGCTCCAGTCTCCAGCGATTTTTTCAATAGCTCGATGCTTTCTTATACTTTCGATATATCGATATACTTTATATACTTAAGCACTGACCTCTGCCACCGAAGTCACCTCCACCACGGCCGCCTCGTCCACCGAACCCTCCTCTTCCTCCATCATAACCGCCTTCAGATCCGCCGCCGTATCCACCACGGCCTCCACGTCCACTATCATATCCACCGCGTCCGCCATCGAATCCGCCACGACCACCACCGCGGCCGCCGTCAAATCCACCGCGACCGCCGTCAAATCCACCGCGACCGCCATCAAATCCACCGCGACCGCCATCAAATCCGCCGCGACCACCGCCATATCCTCCACGACCACCATCGAATCCACCGCGGCCACCATCAAAACCTCCACGGCCACCATCAAAACCTCCACGACCACCATCGAATCCACCTCGGCCAGTATCATAACCTCCACGACCGGCACCAAAACCACCGCGACCGGCAAAACCATCCTGGCCACCTCCACGTCCACCAGGACCTGCAACCGAAAATCTCATTAGTTACAAAAAATTCGAGCATACAATGACGGTACCTTTGCTTGGATCAGAAGAAGGAGGTGGAACAGGAGCACCAGCGCCGTTTGCATAATAACCACTGTACTGAAACTCAAAATCATAGAAGCCTCCTACTCAAGGATCAAATATCTATGGGCACATACGTCAGCAGGAGCTCCATTTCCAGCGGGATCTTGTTGGGTAGCAGGAGCACCGGGCGCACCAGGAGCCGCTGGTACAGATTGTCCTAGAGATGCATAATACTGCGCCCACGCAGCTTCATACTCTTTCAGGGCCTGAAAGCAAACTTAAATTGATACATATCAAGACATATGACACATCATGTCCTCGCCACAGCTTTACGAAAGCCTATAGCGCTTCCAGTTGATTGGCTTCAATAACACTTCTAGATTGTGCTAGATGAAAACCATAACAGATTGCTCCCCGAGGAGATTGAAGCCAGGTACGGCGCGGGCTGTGGATATCCACAGGGGGGGGGGCGGGTCTGAACAGTTCTGGGGTAGAAGGTGGGAGGGTCTGGATTCCACTGAGAAACCAAGTGGACAATACTGAGTGGGGGTATACACTAGAGTGTTGCTTCGAATAATACCAATTTTTTCGAGCAAATCTGATTTTCTCTGCTTGATCGAGATGATTTCAACAGAACTCATTGTCATACATCACGGAAAGTGGAGGGTACTCATGTTTAATTTAAAAAAGTTGGATTCCGTCTAATCGTTAAAATGCCAAAGTGAATTTTTTTCTTCGAATGAATTGTAATAGCACTTCTGTGATGTTCAGAGAAAAATTTTCGGATTCGGCTTAAAGCTTGCAACTGGGGATTATTCAGGGCGCTAAACTCGAATCTGGAATCTAATCCTCGACAGACTTCGGGTTACCGTAGGTTACAGTAGACATGCCTTTTAACTGGCGTTGCTTACCTTAAAGTTTCGAAAATCGAAAAGCGGACCTCAAACTCGTGTTCAGCGTCCCAAATAACACCTACACCGGAGCCTTGAGTTGAATCTGAGACTTTGATCGAGCTACACTATACCCACCGTTACATACCGTAACCCAAAAAAATCGATAAACCTACCACAGATTTGTGTTAGGCAGCCCAAATAAATCCTATGTAAGTTTTAAAACAATCTTGTTTGTTTTAAAACGCTTCCGTTGGGTCTCCTACAGGACAAAACAACTCCGGTATGTCACCTGGAAAGCGCACGTTGAACGATTGATCGAACCCGCGCGGCGTACAATACGCTTGGGCTACGGGTGGTGAGCCGATTCGCACATTCAGGTTCACACAGGCGCCCTCTTCATTGAGTGATTAGGGTGCTTTGGAGCCGGAGTTCCTCATTTCCAGGGAAATGGGGGAAGAATGCTATTGGGGCTTCATCCCCGATAGCAAATTTTGCCGTTGACATTGTCAACGGGGAAGTAAGAAAATCATGCTTCGATTTTAAAGAAATCAAAAACCAGGCGGTTTTGGCTTGATTCCAGCAAACGATATTTGAAAGTCCCTCCAAGCTACCGTACAAGTTCCGGTCTCCTACAGGAGTATCACAGGACTCCTACAGGAGAAAACCAGGACTCCTATTGCAGGGGAGACTAGGACTCCCAGCGGACTCCTGTAGGAGTCCCCTGCCAGTGTCGGAGATGCGACCAAACGGATTAAGCTCTTCTCAGTTGTACGGACACAAGGGCCTTTTATAGTGGCGTCGCAGAAAATTCGCTTTCGCGGCGACGTGGTGAGAGATGGGGGGTGCTACGCAGCGCAAACCGCGAACGTCGCGCGGAGTGTGAGCGACGGCGCGAGCTGGGAGCGACGTCTTGCGAGGAAAATGGTCTCGGCCATTTTTGTCGCTGTCGCTATTTGTCGCTGTTGTTTAGTAGAATATATCAAACGAATAAAAATTTTCGAATCATCTCCGAATATTCGAATAAACGAATTATTCGAAAAATCAACTACTCCGAATATTTGAATAAACGAATTATTCGAAAAATCGACTTCTCCGAATAATCGAATAAACGAATTATTCGAAAATTTGATTCGAATACGAATAATCCGAATATCCGGCTAAAATCAAGAGTATTAGAATTTTTTAATGAATTTCGAAACATCTTTCGAAAACTTCGTTCGTGTACAACTAGAATGCCAAAGTACTTCCACGAAAAAGACATTTCACATTTTATCATAGAAGTATTCAAAACATTAATCACTGTCTATGAGTAGTAGTTAAACGATACGATCAAAGTCTCTGGATTTTCGAAACAATATCTACCAACAGTATCCGAATTTCTCATCAGTTTGGGGTGCTATCTAAGGCTCCGTCCATAGCAGACGACCAGCGGCAAAGCGTCGGAGCATCATGGGCCAGCGCTGAAACGCTGGCGCATGACGCTCGACGGCTGGCGCAATCAACGTGTGCGAGGACGGCACGTGGTTAACGGTGATATCCATAACATTAGTGACAGCCGCTACTGCCGCCATGCCTCCACCGTCAGCGTCAAGCCTAGTTTTCACTGCAGGTGGTAGCTGCGGCCATGCGAGGATTAACTGTTCCTTTTTTATCGCGCGTAATGGAAAGCCGCTTCAAATGTGATCGCTTCGTGGCATACGTCCTACATCGCTGGGTCGCGGCGACGAAATCCTATGTTTTACTGCATCGCTGCTTGAAGAGCGATTCTCAATGGTCGCTGACCATCGCTCCATAGCGGCCAAAATGGCAGCGATGGAGCGATTGCCAGCGAATGAGACGTTTCGTCTAATGAACTTTGACAGAATCGCTGCAACAGCGGGTGCAAAATCGCTGCGATGAAAAACAGCAGCGATGCAGTCGAAACTAGGCTTCAGGGAGCCTGCAGTGGTCGCTGGGAGTAAGATCAATAACGAATGTTAAAGACGCAAACGCAGCATCACTCGATGCTAGGTCGTCTGCTATGGACGGAACCTAAGCGGGGGGGGGCACTGTTGTATCACACCTGGCCACGCCCATTTTTCCGTGCGGCAATCCTGATTTTGGCAGTGGAGGGAAACCCCGAGAGATGCTCAAATTTAGTGCGGTACGGTAAAATGGGCGGGCCAAGCGCAACCAGCAATAGTGGACCCTCACCGCTAAGATAGCACCCAGTTTAGTTGGAGACATTTCACCTCTGCACCGCAAAAATGAACGTGTACTGTGCTTATCTGGGCCAAGTTCCGGTCCGCAATAGCGTTTCGACACGCTTTGCGGCCGCACGCTCTCGAGTCGGAAGAGCTTCCAGCACCGCAGCCGCCGATCTGCTGAATCTAGGTGGGTTTCGGAAACTGGAAACTAAGAAAAATTAGAGAAAATCGTATAAGAAAGACACATCGAGTCGGCTTTGGCGCTGGAAACCCGACTGACTCGAGCGCGTGCGGCTGCAAAGCGTGTCGAGACGTAATTGCGGACCGAAATTTGACCCAGAGAAGCACAGTACCGGAGACTCTGCTTCCTATTTTTCGGGAATTATTCGTTTATTCAGCCGAATATTCGGATATTGGGCCGTTCGAATATTCGAATAAACGAATTATTCGAGAAATTGACTTTTCCGCATATTCGAATAAACGAATTATTCGAAAAAATTGACTTCTCCGAATATTCGAATAAACGAATTATTCGGAAATTGGCTTTTCCGAATATTCGAATAAACGAATTATTCGAAAAATTGACTTTTCGGAATATTCGAATAAACGAATTATTCGAGAAATTGACTTTTCCGAATAATCGAATTATTCGATTATTCGGCCGCATATTCGTTTTCCGAATATTCGTTGACACACTCTATTGTTTAGTCATATTAGTTAGTGTTCCTTCGTGACTATCTGCCATTAACTCTCGGTAGAATCAGCTTTTTACCTATTTCACCAACTGTTTGCCATCCAGGAGGGAATTTCAAATAACGTTTGCTGAATAAAGCCAAAACCGCCTAGTTTTCGAATTCTTTAAAATCGAAGCATGATTTTCACACTTACCCGTTGACAAATTTGTCAACGGCAAAATTTACTATCGGGGATGAAGCCCCATTAACATTCTTCCCCCATTTCCCAAGAAATGAGGAACTTCGGCACCAAAGAACCCATATCAATTGATGAAGGGGGCGCCTCGTCATGGCATTTGATTTGTCATCCAGAATTTATTTCGTCATGGTATTTAATTGGTCATCCAGGATTTATCTCGTCATGGCGTTTAATATTTTTTTGTTATGGACAACATTTTTGTTGTGTAAATTTTTTTCAGTTGAAGGCGATTCTACTGGTGGTAGTATCAATTCCGGAATGTCTGAGATTGCAGAAAACGCGAGGGATGACACGCCAATATATTTATGCGCTCTAATCGGACTTAAAGGGCAGCGAAATGAGACGCTGAGACCGAAACATGATGCGGCGGCAGTCGATAGGCCTCGCCTTTTTTCACTCGCTCTGAGGAGCGATGCCGCGAATTTCGGTTGTAGCTTACGGAGCTTGACCTTTTGGCTCCTGGCAATCCGCCAGCAGTGGATTACGCTAGTCGTTGCGGGACCACAGCCGCTTGCCGGCGGCGCACCTTGAAACGTACCATAGCTGTTCTGAACCTGAAATGCGCTCAGGTTTCTTCCCGTAGACTTCCCCGAAATTAGGGCCCCCTTAGGGTACACAATCTTTACCTTAGAAAAAAATTAACACATATAATCACTCAACATCGGCATGAATCCTAATAAGACCCCATTGGAGGTTGGCGCAAATTAGGTGCACCTATGTTATAGCATATGGCACCGAATTTGCGCCAACCTTCAATGGTGAACGCAAAGTCTTATAAGGATCCATGCCGACGTTATATGCGGTGGATAGCCCGTTAATGCATCTCGGCAGAATTCTTCGACTATTTCTGGCTATTGGATTATTAGGACAGCTTTCTAGATTTATGCGTCATCTGTCGAGGATTGAATATTGGACATGTATTTCAAAGTGCTGCCGAGATGTCGTACGTTCGTGCCGTGGCAATGTGGAGGAAAGAAGATCGCCTCCGTGCAAACCGACGTCAACCCCTCCGAGAAGAGGGTTTTTGTCATGGGAGTGCTGGTCGGCCGCAGCTCTCCTTCGGATTCTCCTGCTAAGGGCCGGCGTGGAGAGGAATCCTGGTCCAGCACAGAAGTCTCTATGCGCCACGTGCGGCAAGGATGTCAACTGGAGACATACCAGCGTCCAGTGCTTCGGATGCCAAAGGTGGGTGCACTTCTCCTGTTCGGGCCTCAGTTCTGTGAGGCATCATGACTCATCCTTTCGTTGTGTTCCATGCTCTGCCCCCAGCAACTCTGATTCCTCAATTACCAACCGCCCCCTCTCCATTGTTCACATTAATCTCAACGGCCTTCGCAACAAGTTATCTGAACTCTCTCTATTCGCACGTTCTCATCACCCGGATGTTATCATGGTTCAAGAAACCAAGCTCTCTCCTTCTACCACTTACCCCCAGCCTAACATTCCAGGATACACCACCTATCACATGCCAAGGTCTGCTCTTGCGGGCGGAGTGTCTACTTTCGTGCAATCTGCCATACCTTCTCATATTATCCCTAATACTCCTAAGGACGGTACTCTCGAGTACATTCCTGTCCACCTCCCCTCAAAACCCCTTTATCTCTATTTAATATCTACATTCCTCCTATATCATCTTGTCCCCCCTCTTATAATCCTATTCCCCTCCTTAAGCAGTTGTACGACTGCTCACTCTCCCCTTCAGTTGTTTTCGCGGGCGACTTTAATGCCCACACCTTCTGCTCGTCCCTTGGTTCTGATGCTAGAGGAGAAGATGTCGAAGAATGGGCTGAGGAGTGTGACCTGGTTATCCTCAATGATGACCAGCCCACTCGTCTCCCTGCCAACGGCCGACCTTCTAGCCCAGGTATCTCTCTTGTGTCATCCTATCTTTCTAATGCTTGCACGTGGTCCACATCCACAACTCTCTCCAGTGATCACATTCCTGTCTTTGTCTATATTGATCTCTCTGACTCTCTTGCCCCTTACTCTGGTTTTCGTCATCGTACTTATCTTAATTTAGGCCTAGCAGACTGGACCCTGTTCAGAGATGTTGCACTCCGCCATGCGGTCGACTACCCATGGAATGGTGATGTTCATCAGAAAGAGGGCCATCTAACAAGTGCCATCCGCAAGGCCATGAAAGCAGCAATTCCTGAGGGTCGTGTCAAGGCCTTTTTTCCAAATGTCAGCAGGGAAATACTGCAGAAGATAAGAACCAGAGATGAGAAGAGAGCCGCAGATCATCCAGACCCGGAGATTGCTGCGCTGGATAATGAGATCAAGCAGGATCTGGATAAGAACAAGAAGGAATGCTGGGAGAAGTTCAGTGAAAAGCTGAATTTCAAGGCGGACGGAACTACGACGTGGAAAGTCTTGAGGAAAATTTCCGGGAAGTCCGCTCCCCCGATGAGCTCCGCTATTGAGTTCGAGGAGAACATCTTCAAATCAGGGAAAGCGGCTGCTTACGCACTCGGCAGGAACTTTTCCATCACACGCACCAAGCGAGGCGTGCAAAACAGAGTCACGGTTAGAGCTGAGCCGGTTGCCGCTCATGAACGCTTCTGAGGCCTTTACTCTCACACAAGTTGAGAAGGCTATCAAGAAATGCGGAATTCGAAGCAGGGTTGAGCAGGGTTGTGACCCGCCACAACGATGGGGTCGTAAAATTTCTGAAAAAAAAAAGAAAATTGGGGGGGGGGGTCGTAAAATTTTTGAAGAAAAATAGGATTTTTTCGAAACCACTTGGTAGCTTAACTTTCGCATCTCTTCAAAATTTGACACTAAATAAAGCTAAAAAATTTAGTTCCCAGTGGCCCCTTTGGGGGGGTCGTAAAATCTTGGAACTTTTTTTGGGAAAAATGCGAAAAAAAAATTTGAGGGGGTCGTAGCCGCGACAAAAATCGCCACAACGGTCTGCTCAACCCTGATTCGAAGGCTATCGGACCTGACGGTATCTCCCCAGCCATCCTGAAGAAGCTTCCCACGGAACTTCTACCGATGCTTGCAGATATCATTAACATTTCTTTCCGGACCTGCACTCTACCCCAAGCTTGGAAGACAGCCAATGTGATACCGTTGCCAAAGCCAGGCAAGTCCCAAAGCACGGCGAAAGGCTTTCGACCAATAAGCCTCTTATCGCCCGTAGCTAAATTAGCTGAAAAGTCGATCGTGACTGACCTGGCTGATCAAAATGAGCGACAGCAGCATCAGCATGGGTTCAGGAAACTTCACTCTACTACTACTGCTCTATTGGAGATCGTGAGCTTTGCGGTCGATGGGTTCAACATGAGAAAGCCCCTGAGAACGGTGGCCGTCGCCCTCGACCTGAGCAAAGCGTTTGACTCTGTTAACTTGGGACTGCTCTCCGAGAAACTGCTCGAGTCGTCGCTACCATCATGGCAGAAGCGATGGATTGCAGCTTTCACGAAAGGCCGCCGGGCTAAGGTTCTGTTCCAGAATCACGTATCCGATAGCATTCCAATAGCAGCCGGTGTTCCGCAAGGCGGAGTGTTGTCCACTGCCCTATTTAGCCTGTATCTTGAGGACATCCCCGAGCCTCCCAATGATGTAAAGATTGTTATGTATGCCGACGACATCACCATCATGTGCCAGGACCGTGACCTGCAAATAGCCGCTAACAAGATCAGCGCCTATCTCGTCGAGTTGAAGCTCTTCCTCGATAAAATGATGCTCACAGTCTCCGCTGCAAATTCCTCTGTTTCAGTGTTCACAACAAACACCAAGGAACACAGTGATCATCCAGATGTCAAATGGGATGGTGACCTGTTGCCAGCAGCCAAATTCCCCAAGCTGCTTGGCCTTATTCTTGATCCGTCACTGAAGTTACACAAAAACGCGGAACAGAAACAAACAGTCGTCAAGGCTAGGCTTAATATCTTGAGAGCTCTCGGAGGAACATCATGGGGAAGCAGCCGAGAGACAATATTGAGAACCTACAAAGCAATACTTCAGCCGGCTCTGGAATATGCGGCACCAGTCTGACAGCTCCTGGAATAAGCTGCAGCGTGTACAGAATACTGCGCTTAGAATTGCTACCGGTTGTGCAAGGAGCTCCCCAATAGAACATCTTCACGCGGAGGCCTGCATATTGCCGGTCAAGGAGCATTGTGAACTCCAGGCACAGCAGATGTATATTAATGTTCTGAGACAGCCGAATCATCCGTCAAAGAGAATCATGAAGCCCATAAGAGAGAGGTCGATTAGGACGCCGCTCGCTCCTCGTAAAGTTGATGCACAGAGATGGGCCGACTCCAACATGGAAAGGCTTCGTCTTCTGCGTGAGGAGTACACCCAGTTTGTTCGAGGATATCTACCGAAGGCGGCCGTGAACCCTATCTTAGGAGCAGTGCCGCCTCGGGTTTTCGAGTCCGAGTCTCAACTCGGCAGACGAGCCAGATGTGCTCTTGCCTCGCTGAGCTGTAGTCACTCTATTCTGCTCATGTCTTACGTCAACAAGATCGACAGCAGCCGACCAGGCGCATGCCCGGACTGTGGTGCTCCCGGACACGACACGGCGCACTTGTTCATGTGCCCGAAGAGACCTACCTCCTTGACCACAATGGACCTTTGGACGAATCCTGTCAAGGCCGCCCAGTTCCTCAACCTATGACAAAAACCACTTCGAGGCTGCAGAAGAAGAAGTATTTCAAAGTAATGAAACTTATAGGCTTCAATCAATTGTGAGAGAAAATTCCACAATACCTCTCGTCAAAGGGCGAGTTGTAACCAGGGTTGGGCACGCTTGCGACCGGTCGCAACGGGGGGTCGTAGAAGTTTGGGGAATTTTTCTAAAAAAAACAGATAGAAAATTTTGGGAGGGGGGTGGTGTTCGCAGAAATTTCGGAAAAGTTGGGGTTTATCCAAACCACTCGCAAAGGTCTCGAAATATGACATTCTTAGATCGACTTTTGATGTATAGCGCCGTGTATTGCATCGCAGCCATTTCTCCATCCCGGGGGGGGGGGGGCTCGCAAAAACCTTGGTCATAAAAATTTTTTCATCCCAGGGGGGAGGTTCGTGAAAATTTTGGTCACCACCCTGTTGATAGGAGCTTTTTGTAGTTGTAAGGATATTGCGGTATAGATGCAGAATGTTTCTAAATTTTTTCCATAGCTTTCAGTCGCGGAGTGGGCGAAATTTTTATATAAACGCCGAATATTCTTCGGGGACGTTTTGGACCCTCGATGGCAGCTCCCCATTAAAAAGGCTTTAATTTCTACAATAGGTAGTCTGATGAGGTTTATATTTACTACATACTTCGTTTACTATTCAGTTTAACCACTTCCCCGAAAGTGACGTTTGGATCCAGTAGACGGGTTCTGTGCGGTAAACAGCTCCACTTCATACATGGGCAAGAGTACTATAGGTGTTGTGAGACGGCTTCAGTTGCACCTATGAGGTATCTGCACTCGATCTCTACGGAAGCACTTGAAAAATCTATCTCTGATTTGTTAGATATATTGGCAACACCCGGTTCGAGAGCAGATTTAGTACCCGCGAGGAAAACCTTTGGCCCGTTTCATTGTGATCGTTGGCAGACACCCTTGAAACTAGCGAAACCAATAGATGTTTCATTTATGACAGCTTTGTACAAATTGCTGATGCTTTAAAAAGGATATATGCTATTATTCCCTCACGACTCTTCCTCTTACTATGAGGAACGTGGGCGAAAACCGTGCTCTGGCGATGCGCCAGTAGGGGGGCGCCGCGACCGCGGTCGACCCCGTCGCAAAAAATGCGGCCCTACGGCCCCGGTCATAGTTGGTGCTATTTGCATCTGCATCCCCCCCGCACCCCCCAACACTACCCCGGTCGATACGTATGTTTAAAATGATGGAGTGAGGTTGAGAAAATCACTCGATGCATCCAACTAGATATGACGATGATTACGTGGCCAACAGGATTGCACCTGTTCAGAGAAATATAGAAGGCGAGTATGGTGAAGTCACGGAAGTAGCAGTAAGGTTAGCTTTCTAGTGATACGCAATGTTTTATCTTCGACCCGCCCACCCGGTGATTTTCTCATCCACGTATTGCATGGATATCGACCGCGTCGGATACATTGAGTGATTTTCTCAACCTCACTCCATCATTTTAAACATACGTATCGACCGTGGGGGTGCGGGGGGATACACCGAGTGATATTTGCATCCCATTTCCAATGCATTCTGTGTGTATCGACCGGGCTGGAGGCGTCGGCTCATCCAACTATGACCGGGGCCTACCGTGACCTACAGCACTCCTTCGAAAATCGCGAAACTGTCGTCGGATTCGTGATCGATATTTCGAAACCTCTTCTCTCGCTGAGGTTTGCAGTTTACAGAGGGGGGGGGGGCAGTGGCAGAAGAATCAAGCGCGGACATTTCGCTTGGAAGGCTTGCCATGTTCAAGCCGTTTGTCACAAGTTTTGAAAATTAGCACCTGTGGATCTGCTTGAGCATAGGCGTCTCCTCCTGCAGCGGCATTCGGATCCGCATATGAGCCGTTGTACGCTGAAACAATCCTGACAATAAACCATGAACTGAACAGACTGAAAAGGTGCAGGCAAGATCTCACCCATTTGCTATGCTGATTATACCCAAGGAATTCACACTCCTAGATGGTTTCCTCCTGAAACACGCATTTGGCAGTCAGTTGAGCAAATAAATGATAGAAACCGATGACTAAAAAGGAAATGAAAATGAAAAATGCACCACGATGAGCAAGACCACCCAGTGAGATTACGAATGAGAGCAATGACGCGCAGCCAGGTCGATACGAAGCCGCCACGCGGTCGCATTCGTCACGGGACCGCAACGAGACGCGGTCGTCCCCAGACAAATTTCGGATGTGACGCCGTGGGACACCCCAGCAGGCAGCTGGTCAGTACTAGCGGCCCTAGAGCGACAGAAGGGCCCCATAAAAGAACGAGCACATATGGAGTCATTGCTCGAATAGGCACATAATTCTTGAAAAGCCGAGCAAACCCCCGCCATATCAACTGAGAACTTCGTTCCGGCCTTACCATTGTGAAAAATTGCATTTCGGGCGACCCAGAAACTCGAAAATCAAGGCCAGGGGCCAGATTCATCAACGATAAAACCGTGGTTTTAGGGTATAATTTACACCGCGGGGTAAATTTTTGCGATTCATGAAAAAATAAACCCCAATTTTTGAGGTATATATGGGAGTATCCGATACATACATTTGGGGTTTATTTTGGGGTATGGAGTGGGGTTAATTAAACTCGGGGTATAAATCACCCCAAATTTCGTTGATGAATCCGGCCCCAGATCCCGGACCAGGAAGCGCGGTCTCAGGTTCTGAGAAGTAAAAATATATATTGTATATAATAATAATTCATTACGACTATAGAAGACATTCGTGAAAAAAAAAGAAAACTGAAAAAAAAACACGGATACACAATAAATCAAGAAACAACGCATAATCTAGGTGACAACACTTAGCGAACTTCTTGAATGATTCAAAATTAAAGTGCAGTTTTAAACACAAGCGCTTCATCGTATGCCGCAGCACACATTGACACGTCGTAGGATGGATATCCACCGTGAATAGAAAGAGCGGTTTGGCGTGCCATTACAAAGAGAAACCAGTTTCTAAGTGTGTGGAGTATAGTTGTACACGAACAAAGTTTTCGAAAGATTTTTCGAAATTTTTTTCGTTCGTCTTCGTTTGTCCGAAAATTGGCCAACCAATTTTTTTTTCAGATTCCGTTCGTTCGAAAATTCGTCTAACAAATTTTTTTTCAAATTTCGTTCGTTCTGAATCCGATTTTTCGAATTTTTTTTCAAACAAATTTCGAAAAAAAAATTCGAAATTTCCGACAAATTTCGAAAAAGGTTTTTGGGAGGTCGAACGAACGAAATTCGAAACTAATCGAAATTTTGATTAGTTTCGAATTTCGTTCGTTCGACCTCCGAAATTTCGAAAGTTTTTCGAAATCCGTTCGTTCGAAAATTTTTCGAACGAAAATTTTTCGATTTTCGTTTGTTCGAAATTTTTTTCGAAAATGTACAACTATAGTGTGGAGGCTACCCTCTTCTCTCGTATTGGTAGGAATAGAGAGGAGGTAAGGTACTGTTTTTCTAAAACACTTTCTCAGGTGGTTCTTGCAAAGATTTACATCAAATGGGGGGATACTTCCGTATTCTATCGTCAACCGCTCCGAATTTTGTATTTGGCAAGCTTTTGCACCCAAGTAAAAATTTTGCACACTGACTCTGACTCTCCAATTTTTACGACAGGGCAGAACACTCCCCAATATTTCAAAAGGGTGTTATCGAACTTTTGACGTGGGTCCGAAAAATTTCTTCTACCCCCCCCCCCACCACCTTCTGAAATCGAGCTCTTTCATCACTATAAAGTGGCACGCTTGTAGGAAAAACTAGGATTTTTAGTGAAACGCTCCTATATTAATTTCAGCATCGTTTTCGAATCCGATTCAGAACAAAGTTCACACAATCACCTTGAATCCTGAAGTAGCCAGCAGATAAAACTTCAATCAAGATACAAGATTACTGTGATCCCTAAATTGGATTTCTAGTGATAAAAAAGCTTGGTCATCTACAGTGACGTAGGAAAAAGTTACTGTTGAGGATAGAATGCTCCACGTAAAGGCAAATTACGCTAGAGTATAAGTAGATTGCAAACATTGACCTTCCAGAACCTATTGGTCTGCAAAAAAAAACAAGCTGAAGAAGTTGAATAATGGGTGAGGTAGTTTTGAAATGACATGATCGGTGATATGCGACTTATTTTAGATTGATTTTAACACTCGTGCTCAACCGAATGCCCTCGTGGCATGTTTTTTTTTGAATTGAGTTGCATGGGTTTAGTGCTCATAACCAAAGCCTCAGTACATATATGTATTTTCTACCTTTGTAAAACTTCAGAGTGCATCTAACGCGATGATAATACATTTTTCGCCATATAATACACCGAAACGCTATTACGGTGCCCGTTGATCATCACTCCTACGACGCGCCATACGACGAACGGCGCGCTAGCGCTTGTGTTTTTGATGCCTGACACGTTTCTGCAGAAAAATTGACTACTTAGGCTCAGAACTGAACCCATCCAAGGGCTCGAGTCCGTAGGGAGAAACCAGACCAATTCTTTGGAAACCCCTCCTATTCTCCCTCAGGGTTGACACATACATGAGTAAAAGCATCACCAGGGGAAGTTACGCACGGGAATTCTGTAGAAATGCTGTATTTCACAGCACAAGGACTGTAAAAAAGTATTTAACAAATTCATGACCGCGTGTCCCACCGGTGGGCCACGCGTTTACTACCACTTCGGTTCAAAAGTCGTTTTCTCCCCCCCCCACAAGGACGAGTTTGCGAACTTTCTCATGTTCAATGTCCTAGACTCGACTACGGAAGTCGTGGTCCGTCGGCAGCTCCCCTTTAGCACAATATTCAGAGTTTCGGGAAAGTAGCTGGGGCTCAATTAGGAAAAATCGTTGCAAAAACAATTTCTCGATCGTATCATGGAATGACTTTTCTTTACTGCCGTTTCTTAGCTTTACCAGCAGGAAAATTTAGTTGGAATCACGTTCTGTTCACCTGGAAACTTGCCACTACCATGGCTACACCTACCAAGATCCCAAAACATCGATTTTCCCCAATTTAATTTTTTTTACCCACCATGACCAAATCCAATCGATACAAATTTTGAAAACAGATTGAAGGTTTCTGAATTGTATTCGAGGAAACTTCTTTGAGTGAATATAACCGGAGCAGTGGTGGCAAAATAATATTCCCGTTTAACCCTGCGGTGACTTCAGACAGTTGTTTGTTTTGATAGAAAATTCTGGTGCCCTGTTTACTTCGATGATAGATTCACTATAGACATGAAAAACGAAAATCGACCATCGGTGACGTGCCATTCCAGCTCGCGTGCCAAACAGGTGGGACACTGTATACGGCAACGCACTATTTCACGCGGTCCGAACGTGCTGTCACCCTAAATTAGGAGTGGTCGGAATGCGTTGAACATTAAGGTATATCGGTAAGAAAAAATGTAAGGCACACAATACCATGGGCTTCATCCGTTTGGACGTTCCTCAAGGTGTGTCCGGCGTCAAATAAACTGTTGGGCCTCTTTCAGAGTTCGATCGCTGTGCGGCGCGACCGAATGAAAACCCTGCGTATCGATCTGGTCTCGTCGCGCGATCAGGTCGCAGGCCTTTCAGACAAAATCGCGGGAAAAGTTGCCCAATCGCGTGATTGGGCGACTGGCATACCAGATCGCTTCGGGTCGCGGCGACTGCTTCGTGTTCCCTCACTCAACTTTCTGGATTTTTTAGCGTTGTTTCAGTTTTTTTATTAGTGCTGGTCCTCCAGGTAGCTAACCTTCATTCTCGACAGCCTAGGTGTGATTCGCATGGCGGGAGATCTTCTATTTCTTAGAAGAATTCATTTTTAAAGTTATTTCTTTGTTTCACTTTGGATAATTCAGAGAAATTTATTCGCCTAATTCATCTATTGTATTCCCTTCTCGCAATTCTAGAATCAGTGTTTTTTCTGAATCACGCTTTTTATTAATCATTTGTAATACATAGTTAAGCGTCCATGCGCTGTGTTGAACTTGTTTTGGGGGTGGATGTTTATGCTGTGTTCTTTTTTCCAGTCTTCTCGGCTTGTGAACTGCCTAACAGATAAGCTTGCCAATTATGAATCTCATAATGCACGACACAAACCATGAAGCTCTCAAAAAAAAGCAAAAAGATTCCCATCGAAAACATTCAACACCACCCTCGGCAGGCTCTCACAAATAATTGTCCACATTATTTCCGAAGCCTGTGATTCCCCCGGCGACGCGACGGTCGCGTCGCCGCGCACAGCATCGCGTCGCACAGCGATCGAACTCTGAAAGAGGTCGTTCCGATACTATCGATAAATATCCAGAAATTGGGAATCCCTCATCATTCGAGTTCAATGTACCAGGTGGAATTAAGAGAACGTGGGAAACACGTTATGTTATAAACTTTCCAATAAGAAACTCAACCAAGCAAGGAACTATAAGAAAATCTAGATAGGAGGTTAGATCTAAACGTAAACACTATTGTAGTTCCGCTTGGAGCACATGAGCGAGTTTTGTGCTGCCATATGAGAATAGGGGGTAAATCGAGCAATATCGTGTACGAATCAGTCAATTACTGGTGTGACTATTATATTTTTAAGACTATCAAGTTTACCTCGAAATCGCCTTCAGCACTCTGAATACACCCATACAGAGAAGTTATGGGCCAAATCTGGGGTGGTAATAATCATTGCGTTAACCGCAGTTAAACAGCGAAATTCAGCTGCGGGTTAAACGCACGCTGGCCATGACTTAGCCGCCCGCTGACCGTAGGGACACCCCACGTAAACTGCTTGTTAACCATGGTTGAACGGGAGAAGGTAGCAGTCACAAGTGCAAAACTCACCGCGCTGTTGGAATCGAACTCGGACAACACGACTCATCGCACTGCGCCATGAGGGACGGTGCCGTCCTGGTGTTGTTCTCGTGCTAATCAAGGAGTCAATAGTTCGTCAATGGATGCTATTATAAACCATCACTCGTTTCGAATTCACCATATATTTCTCGCAGTCAGACGATTTTGAGAGCTGAGATCTTTGAATCCAGTTATATTTTTTGAGCAGAGACTCGATTGCCTCTCGTTTTTACCACGTTAAGATTCTACAGAAATAGAATACGTATTTTGCTGTAAATGATTCGATTCAGAGATGCTAGAGAATAGCAGCTCGTCAGTAGCTGCCGATTTGGATATTTGTTTCTGCGTTCTTAGGGCTTTTGTTCACAAAAAAAAATAACTTGGAAAAGGTATTTTCTTCATTGAGTTTTCGCACTGACGAGCTATTTTCGAATTAAAACAGAATAATACTGGAACACCGAAACGTAATTTCACTTGTTGCGCTATTCTAATACTTCGTTTGCTCGGAAAAAGGGTTCCTCGATAGTTCTGTGTAACCAGAAAGTCCTCTAAGACACTCGACCATTCGGTAAGCATTTCCAAGCATTAGATTTCTTTTTAGTTGCCATTTTTGTACTAAAATGTACGGCTAAAATATTTACTTCTCAGCTCAAGCATTCCTGAATACGGAATTTACTTGCTGACTAACTTTGCTGATTCGTTTACTTAGTAATGATGAACCTACTTTTTATCTACTTCTCATTCATTTATTTACCTACTCGTTCATTCACTTTTTATCTCATTTATTTATTTACTTACCTAATTGCTTTCTTAAATTCTTAAATGATAAATCAATTTATTCATTCTCTTACTCAAATATTCATTTATTAGTTAATTCTTTATTTATATAATCATTTAAATTATTTTTTCCACAATGGGTTCGAAACGTACTGTGCTTATCTGGACCAAATTCCGGTCCGCAATCGCGTCTCGACACGCTTTGCGGCCGCACGCTCCCGAGTCAGAAGAGCTTCCAGCGCCGCAGTCACCGATCTGCTGACTCTAGGTGGGTTTTGGAAACTGTAAACTAAGAAACATTGGAGAAAATTGTATGAAAAAGCCACATCGAGTCGGCTTTGGCGCTGGAAACCCGACTGACTCGAGCGCGTGCGGCCGCAAAGCGTGTCGCATTCTCAGGAAGTTTTCCAAAATCAACAATTTCCATCTTAACTTGATTACTCAGCTACTTTCGGGGAACAAAGTTCTCATTTCAGCATTGCGTTCAATGCACCATCTTACAATATTTATTTTGTGAATTTTTGCATTTTTTTGTACTTGAAAAAAAAACCAGACAGAACAATTTTAATTAGATTATACATATATAAATTATATAAATTGTGTATTTAATCTCAGTATTCTTCAGAAAATCAGCCTGTTTTTTCCCGAGATTCCTGTCATTGCACGTCCGTCATTTCAAGTTAAGAAATTGGTGTGTAGATCGAAACTTACATAAAAAAAACGAATGAATAAATGAAGAAATAAATGAGCAATTAAACAAATAAATAAAGAGGCGATCAAATAAGCAAATGAGTAATGCAGTATGCACTGATAATTAATTGCATGGATAAATCAATTGATAATCACGATCACACAATTGATTGCAGTCGTCGCCCGAAAGAACCGGGCACTGCAGCGTACGACAATGCAAACCGTCGTGTGCCCTCACGTTAGAGTGATAGAGAGAGCATTGGCGGGAAGGAAACGCAGACGCGGGTTAACCGCGCGCAATAAGTCCTCACTCAGATAGAAACAGCCCACTTCCCGCCGGTCAAGTCGGCCTAGTCGACTTCCCGCGGCCCCAATTTTGTGGGCGTGGCACAGCGCCCCACTTCCCGCAGAGAAAGAGGCTTTCCCGTCTTTCCGCGAAGTGTCGGCGGGCAGTTGGCTACTCCTGGGGGTCATCGAACACTCACTCATCGATTCCACATTGGAATCATCATTACACCACATATGTACTAGAGTGGAGCCAATGAACAATTGCTGAGCAGAGAACGCTGTGTTGAGACTCTTTCCAAAACCCGCGCTGTGTGCGACGCTGGTCTTCAGCGGGTGAACCACTGTCCGTTAATGGCATCTGCGAATGGGAAGGCTGCAAGAAGCAGTAAGTGTAGGAAGATTCCCTCTCCCTCTGAAGCTCACTCCTTACTTGTCAAGAGCAGTTCAAGATGAAATCCCCATGAGCGGATTTTCAAATTTTGTTTTAACAGACCTTTACTTAAAGGGTGATTCTTAGATGTGCCACAAACTGCTTTAGAATTGTCTGCTGTGAGTCATCAGATTAGCCGTAAGGCGGTGGCAGAAGGGCCGCAGAGTGCGTGTTCACCGTGTACGGGCAGTCAACGAAACAGCGCTGCCGACTGCCCGCGACCGATCTGTTGGCCTTCCGCGGGAGGGGTTACGGGACGTCGGCTAGTGGTACCGCTGGAAGTGTGATGTCTCAATCTGAGCAGGAGGACTTTTTGCGAGTGGTAAATCGACCGGTCGGCGCATCCTCAGCACAGCGCTCTCTAGCACAGTCTGCTCAAAGATCTTCAATTCGTTGTCAACGGGCGGTATCGTGCGGTCAGCGCATGAAACGATTTCCGGCCTTGACAACGGACAATCAATGAACTGACCGCGCCGAAACCGCGCGATAAACTTTTTCAATCATCAACTGCAGGTTTTCACGTGATGATTTCAACCAGATTTCTTACCTTGCTTCAACACAAGAGTGTAAGTAGTATCTGGATGAAGCTGCAGTTGACATTAATCGCTCACAATTTCACAAAATGGGTGTGTTTTCTTACAACTAACCGGCGTTCAACGGCTCGTTGACCATCTCCTAACTGCGCGTTAACTACACGGTTCACTCGCGGTCAACTCATTGATTACTACCACCCCTGGGTTTTTGACCTAACTGGTAGAGTGAGGACATTTAAAAAAGAGACCGAACGAACGAATTTCGAATAAATTCTTCATTTTTTATTTCGAACGAACGATATTCGAATACTTGCTCCTTTTGCTGTCAAATAGTGCTTGGTCGGCTAAATCATTATGTGTCCTTCGCATTCCAGGCTCCGACGAAGGCGAAAACGCCGAAGCGTTAGCCGAATAAAACTGGGTCATCTCGGACAATTACTCAATCAAGTGCTACTACAATACCATGTCATGTAGAGATTTATTGGAAGTCGAACGTGGAACTTCGAATAAATTCGTTCATTTTTTGTTTCGAACGAACGAATATGCATTCAAAATTCGAATATTCGAATGACCAGTAACTTAATTATCCATAGCAATATCGCGCAACTACGAAGTGAGCGGCAATGGCAAGGTGAACTCTTCTTCTAAAGCTTTATTTCCACCTACAATTGAAATTGATAGGGCACGACTCATCTCTAAACCTGTACGGGCTACAACGCAAAGAATGCTACAAAATCAACTTTTCCGCTCTAACTTAGCCTAAGGAGCTTATTCGAGGAGCCTAACTAACTTTGCTTGCCCCATAAGCCAGCCAGATTGGTGGAGCCGAGCTTCATAGATATCTCCAAAGGGTGCTTTAGCCTCTGTGGTTTAAATGAGAGGCGCAGACTTCTGTTGGAACCAACAACGGAGCTCGGCTCCACCGACCTGGCTGGCTTATGGAGCGAGCAAAGTTAGGAACCCGATATATCATTCGACGCAGAATTTTACGTAGATTTCAAAAACAGCCCTCACCATGTTAAAGAGTTATAGGCGAAAAACCGGTAATTCGTAAAATGAAGTAGGCTGAAGGATCGAGAAAATATTTTTCCAAACTGGAATCACAAGTTGACGCAGAATTCTATCCCCAAGCACAAAAAGTTATGGACGAAAAACGGGCAGTGACACCCACCCAATCTTGAAAATGACTTGCATGAGTGTTGGGTCACTTTCATTCATTTTTTCGGGGCGTTTCACCGGTTGTCACCGGTTTTCCCAAAGATGTTCCTTCCCCCTTCACCTGCCCAGAGGTGAAGGTTGGTGGAGAACATGGCTCCACCTAACGAAGCTATGGTTTGTGTTATCATTGCGCAGCGGCATGAAAAAAATGGGGGTGGCCAAGTGCGATTGCCATGTGGCTTCCCCCGTTAGAACCGTTCTAGTAGCCTCATCAGACGGTGTGGGGAAAAAATTAGCTCTTGCGTTCGGAAAAATGGAACAATGGAGTAGTGAAGAAAATGACATCGGTCTTGGAAAGTGTCGATTCCTTCATACATTAGAGCTGATTTTCATATTTTTTTGTTAAATCAGCTCGGGTATTCAAATTGGAATAACGTTCGAATATTCACCTTTTGCGAATAGTCGAATTCGAGTAATATTCGAATATTCACCTTTTCCGTATAGTCGAATTCGAATATTATTCGAATATTCACCTCTCCCGAATAGTCGAATTCGACTAATATTCGGATATTCACCTTTTGCGAATAGTCGAATTCGAATAATGTTCGAAAATTCACTTTTTTCGAATATTCGAATGTTGGAATAAAAATTCGTTCGAAAAATTCGAATATTTATTCGACCTCGAATATTCGGTCCCCACTCTACTAACTGGTTTATACCCACCGTAACCCATGGAAAACCGACGAACGGATCTTGAATTCACGTTTCGCACTCCAAACAAGTCACAAACAGCACAGTCCAGGCTCGTGGGTAAAATTTGATATTATGATCCGGCCCCTGTGTACAGTACCGAGCAAATTTTTTGCAAAAAAAAACGTTTTGCGGCGCTTTCTGCGCTCACAAAGCGCTGCATGTCCACAAATCACTTCAAAATTGCCAAAATGCGTTTTTCAGGTAGTTTTCGTGTTCTTCTCAATAAGGCGAATTTAATAGAATATGTAAAAAACCTTTTTAACTTCGATATTTTGTTGAAAAATGTGTACTTCCTTCTAAAATTCACATAGACCACAGGTCAAAACATGACAGGTTCTGCTATCATGACCGTCTGATCAGTTCATAACGAGGGATTTCGTTGTGCAAATGTGCAATTTTTGATGAACTTCTGAAGCTGAATCTATCATTTTGTAAAACTATAGTATAGAACTAAATGAAAGCGATCCAGTAAGGACTTCAGAATTAAAATTGGATCACTTTGAAGCAAGTTATGGCGTTGCGGCGCTTGGTGGGCGCAAAAAAACGCCTTTTTTGCAAAAAAATCTGCTCGGTACTGTATAACAACCCTGCCAAACGCGAAATCTCAGCTCTTTCTCAGGCAAACGTCGACAACAGGTTGATAAGTTGTCATCTCAGAAGCTGCTCCCTCTTGACAAGTCAAATCGAGAGTATTGAAGGCCTGAGACCTGCCCGTTGCCCAGCGACGTCCGCCCGTTGTCGGGCTGTTGACAACTCGATGTGCAGCGTTTAGCGGCCTATTTAGCAGCAGTTCGCATCCTGCAGGACTGTTTTACCTAGATTAGAAACTACTTTACACGGACACGCGTCGCGGTTGGGTCGCCCATCCTCCACTGGGGTCACCACCGGAGAGGCAGGACCTCCAGATGCTGGGAGGGGCCAGTGTACCGCAGATTTGGGTAATTGAACCGGCTGCACTCTTGCCATTCGAAGCATGCCTAAAAAATGCGTCGTATACTTCCCTTTTATCTAGAGCGGGAAAACGCTAGCTGAGCAACAGCTCGACATCGACCAGATCATAACTCGCGACCAGGGCCCCGCCGAATATCGGCGCGTTGGCCAGCGCTGACTTATGGTGGGCGGATCAACCTGTTGTCGGCGCCCCAAAGTGCCTGAGTCAGAATAGATAAGAGAAAAGATCAAGCGCATATTCCCTCCACCCACTTCAGGGTTTCCGCTCTCAATAGGGACAAGATGCGCCATTGATTTTGACCAAAAATCTACATTCTTCGATTTGTTATCGGTCTAGCTTCATAGAACGGTTTGCTCTGTTGCGGTGACTAAGAACGACGAGGAAAAACAGGACCGAGATAACTCGTCTACGAATTTCTCACCTTCCGATTTCACATTTTTTAGGATGCTTTTTGACTGAACTGACCGAATGAATGAACGAATGAATGAATGAGTATATTCGACTTCATAGTTCTCAAATGAACGAATGAATAAATTTACTCGATTCTCTATTTCGAATAAATGAATGTCGATAATTGTTCGTAGTGGGTTCTGAGCGATTCTGGAGACACCATTGTGGTCAGCTCGAAATTCTCTCCGAGAAGCAAAAAAGCTGGAAAACGGTTGTGAGGCTGAACTGTGACTTTAAGACAATTTCTCATCATGGTCTGCCCGATATTCACAAACCTTGTGTTTGTCTCGCCGAAAAACCTATAAAAAGGAGAAACTACGAATTTGTTCAAAATGAATGTACAGTTAGGTCAGTGGTTTGTTTTCTCAAGAAAAAACATGTAAATCTAATCAGTACAATATAATTATAATTATGTATCACAAGGTAACTGAGTTGAAAGCAAAACTCAGATGTCAAGCAGGTCTCGAACCTGCATTGCACGCTTTCCGGGCGAGAGTGTTATCATTACACCACCGACACCCCGTTCTGCATCCGTCAGGTATTCACACATGATTTGTGTAGTATAAATGTGCTTTTTGACTGAACTGACCGAATGAATGAATATATTCGACTACAAAATTTTCGAATAAACGATTGAATGAATATATTCGAGTTCAAAATTCTCAAATGAACGAATGAATGAATATCGATAATCGAATAATTTCAAATTAATGAATTAATCTAACAACGGGCGTACCGAGATCAGGGTTCTGCGACACTAAGAGTCAGTTTTTAAACATGGCGTCAAAAGCTTTTGAACTGCCAAATATTTTCAATATTACGCTCAGGCAAGGTTCATGAGTGGCGGCACGCAGAATCGATACGTATCGTTTCTACACTAGCAACCGCCCACAGCGGCTCTAACGCGCTAATCATGCTACACCAGCGGGTCACGAGCGGGCGTTTCCTTAGACTGCGTTTAGAGTTTAATCGCGGCGCGACGCGATATTATGAACGATACTTATTCGGAATAGACGACCCACTAGAGAGATTTACATGAGAAATGATCATCCCACTACATAAAGCGTTCGAATCGTTTAGTCTTTTTCAAATACACTGAACTGTTTGATATGACCAACCGAGCGGTAGGTCATGCCCGAGCAAATGTCAATTTCATTGTATTCTTTAGTGGGTCGTCTATTCCAAACGAGTACCTTATAATCAGCCTACTCAGATATTCACTGAGCACCTAGGGCACTGAAACGGCCTCTCATTTTCTGAGCAGCATCATGGAGATATCTGCTGACGACCGCCCACCAGTTTCTCATTGGCTGATGGACTCAGCGTTACAAACCCCATCGTCGCAGGATATCGTCCCCTGATGCTGGAAGTGCAGCATATGTCGCGGAGCTCCGGCGCCCTACGGAAGAAAAATGTCCTAGAGCCAGCGGCCGTTCGCCATTGGTTGGCTCCGCCCACCCCTCTTCCTAACTGGTCTAATCGTGACATGTTTAGACAAAAGTATTAACAATGCTGCTGGTATAAAAGGCTTTTCATTTCACACGGCGTTTCAGTCGCCGAGGGGAGGTGGCTCCCCACGACTCGGGGGGGGGGTGGTACCCATCTAAGGGGTCACCTCCCCACGGTCCACGGTGGGGTGCACCCACTGCGGACCGTGGCAGTGGGGTGACCCCCCCTCTGGGGGCCCCAGAGCGGTTTACCACAGTGGCATGTCCCGGGGCATGTCGGGCCGGAAAATTTTTGTGATGGTGCGCTCACGGCGAAATTTCAGTGATGGTGCGCGTCTCGGAACACTGCCGACGGTGAGCGCACCTTGTCGGACTCGGACGCGCGCTGGGAGCAGCATAAGTCGCGAGATGTGGCATGGATACCAAGGCTGGGAGCAGCATATGTCCCGTGAACTGGGGTTTCAAACGCAAAACTAGCAGCAGCATATGCTGCGGTGGTTCCGCCCCGTTACGCCCACTTTTTTCTGCAGCTAGGGAACGGCCTTAGCCTAGAAACCTCCATGATGTATCCTAGCTGCTCAGCGATTATGCGAGAACGTATCGATCATGCGACGTCGCGTCGCTCCTACGTTGGGTGTTCACAGTGAAGAGGCGCGATACATTCGAAATGACGCGCAAACGCGACGCGACGCGATCAACGTCGACCGATGGCAAACTCGTTGCTGCTTTTCTTGAGTGTTTTTTCATCGAAGCAACCAAGGCTAACAATGAAAGTAATAGAACAACTATATTTAAGATCACATGCACTTGGAAAAACACGAAAAAAAAACTGTTGGAAGAGCTACAAAAAATTGCCGTTGCTTGTTTGCGAGAAATTGGTGTGTGTGTGTGTGTGTGTGTGTGTGTGTGTGTGTGTGTGTGGTGTATGGTGTGTGTGTGTGGTGTGTGTGTGTGTGTGTGTGTGTGTGTGTGTGTGACGTCATAGAAAGTGTGCAGGACGTCAGAAAAAGTGTGCAGGACCCCAAAAGGAGTGTGCGCGACGTCATTGAATGTGCAGGACCCAAATGGGGGTGTGCAGGACGTCATGGAAAGTGCGAGTGCGTTTGTCCTTATTATGACACAGGTGGTAATGCGAGAATAATCGCTTGGGAAATTTACAAATCAGAAGAAAGGGCAGTCGGTTGCGACATAAAGGAAGGATGGACTGAAGCCGTCGTAAATGTGATGCCGGTAGCAACCGACGATCTACCGTTGGCTTCTTATGTTCTGCCTTTTGATCCCACCTTTTCATACCCCACGCCCTGCTGTAATTGTCCGGCAGCGCAGGGGTGGTAGTAAATGAGGTGTTAACCGCGAATAAACCGCAACCTCCAAGCCGCCAACATACCGCGACATAAATGCAGTAGGGCCGCCAAATTAAGGCCATTGTTATACCAAAAGTTTGCGACCGCGACAGGTGTGGTCAACTGTTACAAATCGTGTCGGGACCAGACCCACACAGTAGAAAAATGCTGTGGCAAGAACAGTTTGCAGCACCTGTCGCGGTCGCTGGCTCGAAAGGGGCTGTTATGCCTGAAATGTGGAAACCGTGCGGTAATCGGTCGCTGTCGCCACTGTCCGTCGCAGTGCATTGCACTGCGACGGGTGTCAGCGACAGCGACCCAGCCAAATCCAGTATCCTGCCGGGTGTTTTTTGGCCGTGAGCGACAGCGACGGCTGGCCCTCAGCGACAGCGACGTAGCAGTGCTCTGCGACCGCGACAGGCCTGTCGTGGGATATAACAATGGCCTAACGCGAGCAAACCGCCACCTCCTGGCCGGCTACGAACCGCGACATAGGTGCCACGGTTTGTTGCCGGTTTAACGAAAGCTGCCCTCTGCTTACACATACATTATGCGTGACCTTCGTCCGCATAAGTATTTTCTACACTTGGACACGAACGACGTTTACGGTGGAAAGACGAGGGATCGGAAAGATTATACAAGTAATGTTATTTATTTTATTCATTAGGAAGAGCATTCAAAGAGAACTTCGTAATATTTCGCTTGTTCGAAACACGATCAGAACGCAATTTTTTAAATTTTCCTTGAAAATCCTAATTCTCGTAATTTTTTGTGGGCTCCGTGAGCTTCCAGGACCACTCTCGAAAAGACATATTAGGTTAATCATTAGCCTCAATCAATCAAATGCGTGTGATCTGACAAAAGTTTGCATTTGTAGTAACTTTGTTAACTTTTTTTAAAATTTTTTCAAACGAAAGTTTTTTTGAAAAACAAAAAATTTCTCCGAAGGAAATTTCGAGCGAACGAAAATTTCAAAAATTTCTGGATGAATTATTTACAAGGTGTTCTTGAAAGGGTAACGCTAGGTGCGAAAAAGACATTCCGAAACTCGTCGAGTAATGCATAAATTCAAAGAATGTCCTGCATTCAACTGAAATGGTTAGTTAAAAACTTATAAGAATGATGACAAACTAGATAGTCTATTTTAGTTCTTGAAAAAGACTTGAAGTGTTTCTTTTTGGAAGCGTGCAACTGAAGTCTGGCGTCCGAGATTGGGGTAGTGGTGTAGTTTCGGTCATTGATGCAGTTGAATTTGTGAAGTGCTTGCCGTCCTCTAATAATGAAATCACGTCCACCGCCCGCAGTTAGTGCTGAAAATATATAGAAACACTGTTACACACTAATAAGGATTTGAAACTCTTCGAGTGGCTCTACCAATGCACCAGAGCAAGTGCGTCGCGGACCCTCGAAAAAAAAGAGGCCACGATGGCACTGATCTGGCAATGAAAGAGGGGTATTCGAATCTTGCAGAAAAAGGAGAACAGATACGGTTGGTTTTAGTAACAAGTTCGCATTTCTTTCCCACAAAACTCGCCCGATACGCCCCGACTAATGCTAATTAAACATTACTAAAGCATCAAATCATATGAAAATCAGTGGCTTGGAAAATTTTCTCTTTTCTGCACTAAAAAAGTTGTGGAAACCGGTTCGAAACGCGAGCAAGCAAATAATTTACTACATAATGTGCTTATCTGGGCCAAATTCCGGTCCGCAATTGCGTCTCGACACGCTTTGCGGCCGCACGCGCTCGAGTCAGTCGGGTTTCCAGCGCCAAAGCCGACTTGATGTGGCTTTTTCATACAATTTGGTCCAATTTTTCTTAGTTTCCAAGTTCCAAAACCCACCTACAGTCAGCAGATCGGCGGCTGCGGCGCTGGAAGCTCTTCTGACTCGGCAGCGTGCGGCCGCAAAGCGTGTCGAGACGCGATTGCGGACCGGAATTTGGCCCAGATAAGCACAGTACTCCTCATAGCCTGTGTTATGCAATGAATTATGAAAATGAAAGTAACCTGATAATAGCGAAGCGAATGAATTTCGGAAGAAAATAAACAAAAGCGGGAGAAGTGTCGGTCGGCGCTCGCCAAAAAATTAACAGCTGATTGGGAGGGATTGATTAGTGCCACCAAAGAAGACGGCCAACGTGTTTCAGCAATGATCCCTGCTTTGTTTTTGATCCCTCATCGCCCGTTTCCCTGACGGAAGCCGTTAAAAGACTATCTCTTGAAACACCTTTCAGTTTTAAAGATAGGCTGTTGTCCTCAATCAAAATGGCTAACAGTGCTATCAAACTTCCTTAACCCTCTGCATTAATTAAACTCGTACTTGCCCTCAGTATAGATGGTCAAAACTGTTCCTACTGTATCTTGCTAACCGCATCCAAAAACTCCTCGGGAGGAGTTTTTCGTTAACCGCCAGTTCCTCTCGCATTTCAGCACTATTTCCGTGCTGTCTGCGAGAGTATGTTAAACGCGAACTTACCGCGAGGATGCCACATGTCGGAATTTTAGAGAAAAAAACAGACCTGAAAACGTTTTGAAAAGGCTATTTTTCGTAACAAAGGTTACAATTGTCGCTTTTTCGAGGCGTTTTCATTGAAAGTGTATAAGAGGCCTACCACTGGGGGATGTTAGGGTGAAACTAGAGCGAGTTCTCTCTTAACTATCAAAAGTTCTCATCACAATCTGGTGTGGTTAAACTCGCGTTTAAAGGCATCGTTCGCGTTGAAAATCAATTTTCATTTTTCAGGCTCAATTTCATGAATGAGCCCGGTACACCACACTGGTAAACTTTGGCGCGTCAAAAACGTTGGGCAATGAAGTTGGAAGGCGTCAAAGATGAAGATCCGCCACCAATTCTCACCAGTCATCTAGCACTTTTTCCTAGAACGGTGGTGCGACCGTAAGACAACATGAAAAATAGTTACGTCACGAACTCCACAAGCAAAAAAACTCCGAAAATGACGGTGACGAGGCCTCCTAAAGCAGAAAAACTTCAGAAAGGATTTTGGCGCGAAATTCAAATTCGTATTTACAATGTGTTCCGATTGACTTTTCTTTACAAATGAAGGTTTTTCATGAGCCCCTTCGACATTTTCGTTCACTAGAGAGGCCAAGCTATACAAAAACATGAAAAAACGATATACGGTTTTCTGCGCGTACGATGCCTTTAAGGGGTCGAATAGAGTCCCGCCGCTGAAAGGAGCGGCGGAGGTAGGAGCGGCGCGGCGTGCCGCGCCGCCCAAGATTTCTCGACGCCGCCGATCTCCAACTACTATAATCGAGCCGCGGCAAACTGGAGCGGCGACGCGCTTCTGCGTACTACGTACAGGGCTATGCACCTCACATCT
Organism: Aplectana chamaeleonis; assembly: GCA_029168955.1. Classification (NCBI taxonomy): domain Eukaryota; kingdom Metazoa; phylum Nematoda; class Chromadorea; order Rhabditida; family Cosmocercidae; genus Aplectana; species Aplectana chamaeleonis. Next base: position 405,900 of record JAPDOI010000404.1, read on the forward strand.
AAATGTCTAATTGACTGGTTGTAATATTCAGATTCGCCAAGTTGAAGCTAGACGAGTTCACAGCGGCTTGAGTCATGTTCAGTGTCTCGCATAAGAAAATAATATAAATGATTTCAAGATAGACCAGTTGACAAACAGAGCTATTTCAAAACCTGAGGATTCTCCGCTGAAAATGGATTTCGTGATCGATGTATGTACACCTCTTCAGTTATCTTGTATTCATTTTTGTAGGGTTATTATTGTAATATTTCACTTTACGTATTCATTATATTTGGGAGCGAATCGAAAAGTTATTCGAAAAAATTTTCGATCTAACGGAATATTCGATATACATATTTGAAAGCCACAATTTCTAATTTTCAAACGATTCGATTTATTCGGGATTTCGGACTTTCAGTTTTCTCGGGTGTTCGGTTTATTCAGGGTAATAAATCATTTGTTTATCCAGTTATCGGTTCTTTTTAAAATTTTGCATTGATAGGTGTTTCGGATATTCGATTCATGCGGGATTTCAAATCAATTGTTTTTCCGAATATTCGCTTTTTTAACAATAATAAATATTCAGTTTTCCGAATATTCGGACAAGTTTGGGTCACGCCATTCGAACACTCTCTGTCCCTGATAAAAATTGGAGAATATTCTATAATCATTCTGGAATAGTTCGAGGATTTTAATTTTTATCTGAATATGCGGACAAAACTTGCGATCATTCGAATCGAATAGAGGATAAATTTTTGAAAATTTTCATTAATTCAAAAAAAAAATGGAGAGGTCTCTTCAATTATTATTCTTCAATAATTTATTCAACATTAAAAAAAACATTATTCTACGAAATTCATTCAATCGGAAATTTGAAAATGTCCCATTCAAATACATTTATTCATTCGGTGAATTCACAATAAAAAGGGTTTATTCAAAAAACTCATTAGCCCGAGTTTTTTGCAGAAGTGATCATGCGAACTATTTACATATTTCTTCGGCGTATTCTAAAAACATGGTGATCAGATCATTAATTAATTGGAAACCTAGCGTCTAATGTCCATGTCTTGCACTCACTATTACTTATCATGGCAACTCTACCTTTTCGAAAATTAGTTATTCATAGAAGACCTGCTTTCAGCTTAGAATAAGCTCCTCAAATGGAAATATAGAAAAACGTGGCTCGAAAGTTACGTGGGACTTTTTGAATTTAAAGGTTAGAAAAAAATGAGCGCTCGAATTGGTGTTGAAATCCTTAAAACTCATCAAAAATCACGTTTCACCAGCCGAAAACCTTACGAATTGAAGTGACCTTGATGTACTTGCACAGTAAAAGAGACATTCACCTCATAAACATATATGCGAGTCCATTTAATCATGTAAAGCAGGCACGACCGTCTGCTGTCGCCGCGCCACTTCGCCGCACCGCTTGGGGTTGCAAAGCGGCGCCGCCTGGCCATGCGGCAGCCGACGGCGGCGGCCGCTGCCAGATTCTGCTCTGATCAGGTCTAATCGACCCGCCGCGCCGCCTCGCGGTACCGCGTGATCGATACGGCTGCACACAATGCTGCCGCGCCGCTGCGCGACGAGACTCTATTCGGCCCCTAACGCGAATTTAACTCCTGTTAACTCGCGTTTAACACCCCAATTACTACCACCCCAGCAGTGTTCATACGGACAGCAACCATCGGGTAGACGGAAGTCAGTCAACACCGTTATGACAAACTTATCTGCCTCAGGAAGTTGCCGCACATAAAAATTTATTGAGCGAAAACTTCGCTAGGTCTCGCTAGTAATTAATAGTAGAATACACACAAAATTGTATAAAAAGACAGATGATTTTAACTTCAGAGTTAAAAGATTCCCACATTCTCATTCTGATATCTCTATAAAAGTCAAACATCTACAATTCACACGGAGACCTTGAGATTGGCTAATACTCAGACATTGGGATTGGCGGACCGCCGGCATTTGCTTGGTGAGCAAATCCATTCCCGGTGTCAAACAGCCATTAGCCGGCGGTCCGCCAAAACCTTGCCAGCGGTCCGCCAGGACGTTGGCCGACCGCTGGCAGTCTCTTGGCTAATATCTGGCAGTTCGCTGTTGAGCGATCATTCGCCAGCGATCCGCCAGTCACTTGGCAGACCGATGAGTCGAAGTGGGTCCCTCACCGCAGATCGTTGCGTAGGAGATCGCCTACGCAACGATCTGAGGTGGGGGACCCACCCCACCTCCCCCCCTCCCTAGCCGTTGGGACTTGGCCCTCAGCTGCCAAAAATATGCTAGCCTCTGGAGAGTGACTTCAGGTCACCTTCCAGGGCCGGCATCAAAGTGCCGAGTGAACACTCGTTGGACTGAATCGCCTTATATACCGGCCCGGCTTATAAATGAAATCAGAGATCAAACTATAACATGCTAAAACGTGAGTAGTCGTCAACTCTCTTGAGTGCCAGCCACGTGACGACTCAGTGCCAAGCGAAGGCCACTGGGCGGTTATGCGCCAGCTGAGTGCCGATTGTTGGATCACTGCGTTTTCATGCGCTCGGTAATTTCGAGGTGTGATGGCCACTGCCAGCTGATGGCAAGTTATCACGCAGCTTTTAGGCAACTGGCACATATTCGCCAGCCGTCCGTCGCTGGCATCAAATGACATGTCGAGTGTATGCCAACTGTTGGCCTCGTGATTGCCATAGGCCAGCTAAATGCCAGCTATCCTCCAGCTGTTGAGCAACTGGCGAATTTTCGCCGGCGGTCCGCTGCTCCCAATGTCTGAGTATCTGTACCCAATTTAGATTCCTTCACGGAAAAACTCAAAGAGATGGAAACAGTTTTAATTGAGAACCTATATACACCAGAATTCGTAGAAGTAAATGTGATAAAATGCATCTATAAACAAAAAATGATAGCATAAGTTTGACCTAAGAGATGATAAGAGAAGTATAACACAATTGGTAAAAAGCATAACGCACTAAGTCTTCACTGTGGATAGGTCGGTGTTCGATACTGTCCAAAATAAGGACTTGTGATCATATGGACTTCATTGTGATATTGATAGTATACTATAGCTTCTTGCCCTAATACCTCTTTCTAACGCTTCTAGCTCTACTTCACTCTGCTCGGCTCTTCGTATCATCCTTTTTTCTCATCGACAGTTCTGTTCCTCACTGAGGAGCCCCGACAGAGCTGTTTGATAAAGTTCGTCTGAGGCCAGGGGCGAAACGAACTTTGTCAACTTCTCTTTCATACCTTTCCTCTTTTGATTAATTTACTACGAGTAATCTCAAGATTGGGTTTAATATATCATAAAATGGCAATTATTTGATTGTCCGTACTTGATGTGTGTTCTTAGACACATAACATATATACATTACATATGTACGTCTAGGTATAAATTATAACTAAATAAATGTGTATGCGTGGAACTTGAAAATTGAATTCCTTGAGGAAACCTATGGAATTTAATTTAAATAATCATAGAAATGTAATATAATAATGTCATTGAACAAATCCTGAAATAATCATCGAAATAAAATAATCACTGATCATCATCGAAATGAAGTAATAGCTTGTAGCGAAAGTTTCATTGATAAATAAATGATTGAGGATGCGTGGAATATAAAAATTGAATTACTTGATGGAACCTATGGAATTTATATAAAATAGTCATCGGAATAAAATATTACAATATTCATCAAGGAAATCATAAAGCAATCATCGAAATGAAAACTTTATTCATAATTAATGAATTAAGGATAAAGTTCTCGGCCTATATCAATCCTCTGGGTCCTATTTAAAATAGGTTTAAAAATTATGGCAGCTGCCCAGAGTAGAAAAAATTTAACGATTAAGCATTTGCATAAAAAGCCACTAAAATAATTGTTATTTAAGTAATAAGCGAAAAAATTGTTTACCCTTGTGGGTACAGGCTGGTGGTTATGTGCTAATCGTAGACCGTTTCATCAACGGGTAATGAAGGACTGGCGTTTCTCGGGACGAGATTGTGGAGTACTGCAAGAAGACGTAGCGTTTTGTAACAAACTCAGCTGTGTGATTTTTTAGCACTTATGTCACCAAATACTTTTGTGAATTAATAGTTTTCCGCGTGTAATAATCTAGTGAATCTTACTTAATTATTTTGCTTTGAAATATTTAGGAAAAGCAATTATGCATCCTTATGTATTACCTAATGAACATGTACTGTCAATCCTCCTAATCAATATACTGGCAGTGGATCGGTTACCCTCTGTAGTCCAATCATAATCCGAGAGGCAGCAAATGAGCCTGCATAACTCGCCGCGCGGAAACCGTCGCGCGATCTTGGCTGTCTGCTCTCTCTCTCTCTCGAGGTGGGAGGAATCTTCTGACGAGCGAGCCGAGGTGCGAACAGCGTTAACGAGTTGTTAATTACACCGGTGATCTCTGATTTTATCCTAAAATCCCTCTCCCGGCTGGCTCTTGACGCAGTTACAAAATGGTCAAAATTGGTAAGAGCCACCCAGTCTTTTAGTTCTCAATAGATGATAAAGTAGCGTAGTCACCTCAACCACTCTTTCGAGAGCGTTTGATGCATTGAGTATCATATTCCATGAACACATAGCCTCGCTCCCTCACGTTGAGCCTGTCGAAGCCCATAAGCCTATTGGGCTTATTGTTAGCATGTCGAAATTGTGGTGAGCGCGAAGCGCTCACCAGGATTTGGCTTTGATCTCTTCCCGCGCGGATGCCCTACAATGAGATCACCTATTCATACCGTCAACAGAGGTATGAGCTGTACACTATTCGACGCGCTGCAAGAAATTACATATGTGTGCAACTTTTCATCCCAACTGGTCCCCGCTTTCTAAAGTTATGACCTCTCAAAGTACGCAAAAACGTTCTCCACCACCGCCTCCGCCTCCGCCTCCGCCTCCGCCTCCACCTCCGTCCGTCGAAAACCATTTTTTTGGAAGGCGTGGACCAAATCGCTCGGAAATTTGTGACTAGAGGTAATCGGCCACGGGAATGACGAAAATAATTGTCAGAACTCACCATAATGACTTCTGGGCCCCTAACGGGCGTTTGAAACTCGGAAACCGGCCTCTCAAGAATAGTTTATGAAAATGGTGGGTTTTTCGTTATCAGTCATTGTTTTCTTAGACTCCATATAAACACCTTGCTCTCCAGGGTGGTGCACTTTGAACGTCCGGCTCGGAAGAGGACGCTGCGCGGGTTGATGTACTTGACCGCGGCGCGTATTCGTTCAAAGCGCACCATCGATAAGAAGGCGTCGCAGGATGTGCTGAAGTGTCGGTTGACTATGTGAGACCTCAGTAGGGGTGTGCAGGACGTCGTAGAATGTGGGCAGGGCCTCAGTAGGAGTATGCAGGACATCATCGAACGTGTGCAGTACCTTAGTAGGAGTGTGCAGGACATCATGGAACGTGTGCAGGACCCCAGTAGGGGTGTGCAGGACGTCGTAGAATGTGTGCAGGACCTCAGTAGGAGTGGGCAGGACATCATGGAACGTGTGCAAGACCTCAGTAGGAGTGTGCAGGACATCATGGAACGTGTGCAAGACCTTAGTAGGAGTGTGCAGGACATCATGGGACCTGTGCAAGACCTCAGTAGGAGTGTGCAGGACATCATTGTACCTGCGCAGGACCTCAGTAGGAGTGTGCAGGACATCATTGTACCTGCGCAGGACCTCAGTTGGAGTGTGCAGGACATCATGGAACGTGTGGAAGACCTTAGTAGGAGTGTGCAGGACATCATGGAACGGGTGCAGGACCGTAGTAGGAGTGGGCAGGACATCATGCTACGTGTGCAAGACCTTAGTAGGAGTGTGCAGGACATCATGGGACCTGTGCAGGACCTCAGTAGGAGTGTGCAGGACATCATGGAACGTGTGCAGGACCCCAGTAGGGGTGTGCAGGACGTCGTAGAATGTGTGCAGGACCTCAGTAGGAGTGGGCAGGACATCATGGAACGTGTGCAAGACCTCAGTAGGAGTGTGCAGGACATCATGGGACCTGTGCAAGACCTCAGTAGGAGTGTGCAGGACATCATGGAACGTGTGCAGGACCCCAGTAGGGGTGTGCAGGACGTCGTAGAATGTGTGCAGGACCTCAGTAGGAGTGGGCAGGACATCATGGAACGTGTGCAAGACCTTAGTAGGAGTGTGCAGGACATCATGGGACCTGTGCAAGACCTCAGTAGGAGTGTGCAGGACATCATGGAACGTGTGCAGGACCCCAGTAGGGGTGTGCAGGACATCATGGAACGTGTGCAAGACCTTAGTAGGAGTGTGCAGGACATCATGGGACCTGTGCAAGACCTCAGTAGGAGTGGGCAGGACATCATGGAACGTGTGCAAGACCCCAGTAGGGGTGTGCAGGACGTCGTAGAATGTGTGCAGGACCTCAGTAGGAGTGGGCAGGACATCATGGAACGTGTGCAAGACCTCAGTAGGAGTGTGCAGGACATCATGGGACCTGTGCAAGACCTCAGTAGGAGTGTGCAGGACATCATGGAACGTGTGCAGGACCCCAGTAGGGGTGTGCAGGACATCGTAGAATGTGTGCAGGACCTCAGTAGGAGTGGGCAGGACATCACGGAACGTGTGCAAGACCTCAGTAGGAGTGTGCAGGACATCATGGTACGTGTGCAGGACAGCAGTAGGAGTGTGCAGGACATCATGGAACGTGTGCAGGACCCCAGTAGGGGTGTGCAGGACATCATGGAACGTGTGCAAGACCTTAGTAGGAGTGTGCAGGACATCATGGGACCTGTGCAAGACCTTAGTAGGAGTGTGCAGGACATCATGGAACGTGTGCAAGATCTCAGTAGGAGTGTGCAGGACATCATGGAACGTGTGCAAGACCTTAGTAGGAGTGTGCAGGACATCATGGGACCTGTGCAAGACCTCAGTAGGAGTGTGCAGGACACCATTGTACCTGCGCAGGACCTCAGTAGGAGTGTGCAGGACATCATTGTACCTGCGCAGGACCTCAGTAGGAGTGTGCAGGACATCATGGAACGTGTGGAAGACCTCAGTAGGAGTGTGCAGGACATCATGGAACGTGTGCAGGACCGTAGTAGGAGTGGGCAGGACATCATGGGACGTGTGCAAGACCTTAGTAGGAGTGGGCAGGACATCATGGGACGTGTGCAGCACCCCAGTAGGGGTGTGCAGGACGTCGTAGAATGTGTGCAGGACCTTAGTAGGAGTGTGCAGGACCTCAGTAGGAGTGTGCAGGACATTATGGTACCTGTGCAGGACCTCAGTAGGAGTGTGCAGGACATCATGGGCCTGTGCAGGACTCCAGTAGGGGTGTGCAGGTCGTCGTAGAATGTGTGCAGGACCTCAGTAGGAGTGTGCAGGACCTTAGTAGGAGTGTGCAGGACATCATGGGCCCTGTGCAGGACCCCAGTAGGAGTGTGCAGGACATCATGGGACCTGTGCAGGACCCCAGTAGGGGTGTGCAGGACCTCAGTAGGAGTGTGCAGGACATTATGGGACCGCGCAGGACCCCAGTAGGTGTGCAGGACGTCGTAGAATGTGTGCAGGACCTCAGTAGGAGTGTGCAGGACCTTAGTAGGAGTGTGCAAGACATCATGGGACCTGTGCAGGACCCCAGTAGGGTGTGCAGGACCTCAGTAGGAGTCTGCAGGACATTATGGAACGTGTGCAAGACCTTAGTAGGAGTGTGCAGGACATCATGGGACCTGTGCAGGACCCCCAGTAGGGGTGTGCAGGACGTCGTAGAATGTGTGCAGAACCTCAGTGGGAGTGTGCAGGACCTTAGTAGGAGTATGCAGGACATCATGGGACATGTGCAGGACCCCAGTAGGGGTGTGCAGGACGTCGTAGAATGTGTGCAGGACCTCAGTAGGAGTGTGCAGGACCTTAGTAGGAGTGTGCAGGACATCATGGGACCTGTGCAGGACCCCAGAAGGGGTGTGCAGGACGTCGTAGAATGTGTGCAGAACCTCAGTAGGGAGTGTGCAGGACATCATGGGACCTGTGCAGGACCCCAGAAGGGTGTGCAGGACGTCGTAGAATGTGTGCAGAACCTCAGTAGGAGTGTGCAGGACATCATGGGACCTGTGCAGGACCCCAGTAGGGGTGTGCAGGACGTCGTAGAATGTGTGCAGAACCTCAGTAGGAGTGTGCAGGACATCATGGGACCTGTGCAGGACCTCAGTAGGAGTGTGCAGGACATCATGGAACGTGTGGAAGACCTCAGTAGGAGTGTGCAGGACATCATGGAACGTGTGCAGGACCGTAGTAGGAGTGGGCAGGACATCATGGGACGTGTGCAGCACCCCAGTAGGGGTGTGCAGGACGTCGTAGAATGTGTGCAGGACCTTAGTAGGAGTGTGCAGGACATCATAGGACCTGTGCAGGACCCCAGTAGGGGTGTGCAGGACCTCAGTAGGAGTATGCAGGACATTATGGTACCTGTGCAGGACCTCAGTAGGAGTGTGCAGGACATCATGGGCCTGTGCAGGACTCCAGTAGGGGTGTGCAGGTCGTCGTAGAATGTGTGCAGGACCTCAGTAGGAGTGTGCAGGACCTTAGTAGGAGTGTGCAGGACATCATGGGCCCTGTGCAGGACCCCAGTAGGAGTGTGCAGGACATCATGGGACCTGTGCAGGACCCCAGTAGGGGTGTGCAGGACCTCAGTAGGAGTGTGCAGGACATTATGGGACCCGCAGGACCCCAGTAGGGGTGTGCTGGACGTCGTAGAATGTGTGCAGGACCTCAGTAGGAGTGTGCAGGACCTTAGTAGGAGTGTGGAAGACATCATGGGACCTGTGCAGGACCAAAGTAGGGGTGTGCAGGACCTCAGTAAGAGGGTGCAGGACATTATGGGGCCCGAGCAGGACCCCAGTAGGAGTGTGCAGGACGTCGTAGAATGTGTGCAGAACCTCCAGTGGGGTGTGCAGGACCTTGGTAGAGGAGTATGCAGGACATCATGGGACATGTGCAGGACCCCAGTAGGGGTGTGCAGGACGTCGTAGAATGTGTGCAGAACCTCAGTAGGAGTGTGCAGGACATCATGGGACCTGTGCAGGACCCCAGAAGGGGTGTGCAGGACGTCGTAGAATGTGTGCAGAACCTCAGTAGGAGTGTGCAGGACCTTAGTAGGAGTGTGCAAGACATCATGGGACCTGTGCAGGACCCCAGTAGGGGTGTGCAGGACCTCAGTAGGAGTGTGCAGGACATTATGGGACCCGCGCAGGACCCCAGTAGGGGTGTGCAGGACGTCGTAGAATGTGTGCAGAACCTCAGTGGGAGTGTGCAGGACCTTAGTAGGAGTGTGCAGGACATCATGGGACCTGTGCAGGACCCCAGAAGGGGTGTGCAGGACGTCGTAGAATGTGTGCAGAACCTCAGTAGGAGTGTGCGGGACATCATGGGACCTGTGCAGGACCCAAGAAGGGGGTGTGCAGGACGTCGTAGAATGTGTGCAGAACCTCAGTAGGAGTGTGCAGGACATCATGGGACCTGTGCAGGACCCCAGTAGGGGTGTGCAGGACGTCGTAGAATGTGCGCAGAACCTCAGTAGGAGTGTGCAGGACATCATGGGACCTGTGCAGGACCCCAGTAGGAGTGTGCAGGACGTCGTAGAATGTGTGCAGAACCTCAGTAGGAGTGTGCAGGACATCATGGGACCTGTGCAGGACCCCAGTAGGTGTGCAGGACGTCGTAGAATGTGCGCAGAACCTCAGTAGGAGTGTGCAGGACATCATGGGACCTGTGCAGGACCCCAGTAGGGGTGTGCAGGACGTCGTAGAATGTGTGCAGAACCTCAGTAGGAGTGTGCAGGACATCATGGGACCTGTGCAGGACCCCAGTAGGGGTGTGCAGGACGTCGTAGAATGTGTGCAGGACCTTAGTAGGAGTGTGCAGGACATCATGAAACGTGTGCAACACCCCTGTAAGGATGAGAAGGACTTCATGGAATGTGTGCAGGACATCAGTAGGGGTGTGCAGGACGTCGTAGAATGTGCGCAGAACCTCAGTAGGAGTGTGCAGGACATCATGGGACCTGTGCAGGACCCCAGTAGGAGTGTGCAGGACGTCGTAGAATGTGTGCAGAACCTCAGTAGGAGTGTGCAGGACATCATGGGACCTGTGCAGGACCCCAGTAGGGGTGTGCAGGACGTCGTAGAATGTGTGCAGAACCTCAGTAGGAAAGCGCAGGACATCATGGGACCTGTGCAGGACCCTAGTAAGGGTGTGCAGGACGTCGTAGAATGTGTGCAGAACCTCAGTAGGAGTTTGCAGGACATCATGGGACCTGTGCAGAACCCCACTAGGGGTGTGCAGGACGTCGTAGAATGTGTGCAGGACCTTAGTAGGAGTGTGCAGGACATCATGAAACGTGTGCAACACCCCTGTAAGGATGAGCAGGACTTCATGGAATGTGTGCAGGACATCAGTAGGAGTGTGCAGGACATCATGAAGCGTGTGCAGGACCCCAGTAGGGGATTAGCAGGCCGTCATGGAATGTGTGTAGGACCTTAGCAAAATTGTGCAGGACATCATAGAACGTGTGCAGGACCCCAATAGGGGTGTGCAGGACATCAAGGAATGTGTGCAGGACCTTAGTAGGAATGTGCAGGGCATCATGAAACGTGTGCAAGACCCTGTAAGGATGAGCAGAACTTCGTGGAATGTGTGCAGAACATCAGTAGGAGTGTGCAGGACATTATGAAACGTGTGCAAGACCCTGTAAGGATGAGCAGGACTTCATGGAATGTGTGCTGGACCTCAGTAGGAGTGTGCAGGACCTCAGTTTAATGCTCAGGACACCGTATGCAAGCCAGGCATCCGAATCCACAAGAACGATAGTTAAGTCCGCCAGAACAGGGCTACCGTAATCTCACTCGAGTTAGCTCTAAAATTTTCTAAGTTCTGACTCCGAATTCGCTTCATCTTCCCTACAGGTGGTGATGTTTTCCTGCTTTGTAGTCCATGCAGGCCCTCAACTGCTGACCTCTGGAGCAGGACGGTGTGTGAATCAAGACACACCGCTCTTCACTCCTTTATACTTTACCCTTGGTCAATTTTGTATCATCCAATTTGTTTACGAGAGCCGAATAACATTATTCCTAAGATTACGGTAGCCCTCTTCTGGCGCACTTAAAGGCAGTGTTCACGACAAATCTCGTTCTCGAGGTCTCGGTGTGAAACTCTAAGTTGGCAGGTGCTGTAGAGGATAGGGTCTGAGAAGGCAACGAAAACTGGCCAGAAATGAATACAAACGGCTTTGAAAGCTCTCCCGATGCGCCTACCTATCCCGGTCCGCCCCCGATCGGACGAGCTTGTGGCGCCGCACGCGTTTCGATGGCAAATTGCCAAGCAACTCTGCCGCATTTAGCATTACCGATTCGCGCAGATTTCGCGATTAGCGCGCGCTTGACGAAATCAGCAGGGCCCATGATCCTCGTCCACGCCCTGAATTAATAAGCCGTTATTTTGACTTATTCTGGACGTTTTTCTTCGCTGTTTCTTCACTATTAGTTACCTCACGACAAAACAATCCCATTTTTGGGTCGAACTCGAGTCCGATATTCATCGTGAACACTGCCTTTAACTATCGTTCCTTTTCCGAAACAGACATATGGGCCGGCGCAGACGAGCCACATCAGCATGAACCGGTGAAGTTTGGCTAGAGCGGCTTACCCTGGGTATATCCTAGACGTGGTGGGGCCACCCAAGATTTACTCATAGAAATGATGAAAAACTCTGATAAAAGAGGCTGATACTGCGCTATCAATCATTGTTTTTATTAGAGCTCAGCGGAAATACTTCGACTGGGACCCTCACCAATTAGCCCTTCACTTCATTTCTGTCTTGAATGGTGCGTGCCCCCGTCTAGAGTAGTGCCTAGATCCTGTACAATTGGGTCATTTTGAAGCTCATTTCTTCATTTTTCGACTTTTAAATTCAAAAAGTATATGCCTTGCATCTATTTGTAGGAAGCCGCGTTGCAACAATTATCTTGCAGTCTTAGCAACGGAGCGGTTGTCTCCTCATTTCTACCACTATGTTTTCAAAAAAAAAACAACAACTTGACTTTTAGAGATTGACGATGTTTTAGAAGGGAAACCCTTGAAAAAAGTTGTGAAGTTTCTGAAAGTTGGGCTCCGCAGAAAAGGTCAAGGATTTGCCATTGCTCTAAAATGTAGTGAAATTGTTTCATTAGATTTGGCTATCGAACAGATTTTCTAAATGTAGTGAAATAGTTGAATCGATTTGGCTGTTGTTGGTATATGAAGATAACATAATCATTAAATGTAGTGAAATTGTTGCAAACGGATTTGGCAGGAGCTCTATGAATTATCACAGTCAAAACACGCGTCAGAAGGAGTTTTTCTTGGAGCGCATATTGAATCAAATGAGAACAAGAATAAGTCTAGCAGCAAAAACGTTTCCATACAATGTGAATCGTGAAAGCGTTGAGGACACGAAGACATAGCGTTAGTAGCTAATAAATTGTGTTACATTTCGTTTTCGTGATTTTTATCTAATCAGTGAGGGAAGAGGGAAGGTCTAGTACCTAAGTGGGAGCTACACTGAAAAGGCAGAATAACATTCGAGAACCTTATTTCTAGCCCATAAGGCCACGTTTCGTTCAGCATTGTTGACTGAGGTTTATTATTTTTTCTTTTTGTCTTCATTCGCTCGCCAGAGGACCTTCTGACGCGTGATTTGACTGTGATAATTCATAGAGCTCCTGCCAAATCCGTTTGCAACAATTTCACTATATTTAATGATTATGTTATCTTCATATACCAACAACAGCCAAATCGATTCAACTATTTCACTACATTTAGAAAATCTGTTCGATAGCCAAATCTAATGAAACAATTTCACTACATTTTAGAGCAATGGCAAATCCTTGACCTTTTCTGCGGAGCCCAACTTTCAGAAATCTCCTTATCACTCTTATATTTTGTCATGTCCAACCGCTCCTCTGCTGGGCCCGTAGCAATCCCACCGAAAGGTGGGAGCAGATAGCTGCCTCCCGTGGTGGCTCAAATCGCATGTGAAATAGGTGGTGGCCACCTTATCGCAACGCACGTGTGCGTGTTAAGGTGGTGAGTTCGCTCGCAGCCAAATGTCACCCACCTCGGTACGCAGCCATGCACCTGAGGTATGAGAGGGAGCCACGAGCTGCGAGTGGAAAATGGAAATAGCGCACGTATTGCAGAGATACGTAGGGAAGGAGCCAAGTCATGGCTCATGCATGACCGAGGTAATGACGGCGCGGGTAGGACAACACGATCCTCCGACCTTTTCTGACGACGATAGACAATCTCCGTTGAAGTTTAAGTGAAGTTTCGAATTTTGCGCTGATCATGCGAAAATTTCCCGCAATGGCTGTGGATTGTGCATTAGACTGATAACGTCTCCTAACTTAAAGGCAGCATACACGCTCACAAAAATGGTTGAGATAACAGCATAAATAGAACCGCCTGGCCCCTACCATGCCGTCAACGGCGTTTGAAGCGCTAAAAACCATCCAGGTTGACAGAATTTGAGCATTCCCGTCTCGAATGCCTGTGGAACCCCACCCCTACAAATAACAGAATGAAGAGTGAGGCATGTGGAAGCATTTGATAATTTAGAGCGATAGCACTATATAATGAGAGTCTACGAGAGAAACAGCTTGATTTCCCTGTATATAACTTGTTTACATACCGATTAATTCCCATCCACTTTCAAGAAAGCCCATCTACTCCGGCTGGCTTATCAAATGTAGCATTTCATCAGTAAACAGACATGTTATATTCAGGTAAACCAAGCCGTTTCTCTCGTAGACTCTCATTTGCTAGGGCTATCACTCTAAGCTATCAAATGTTTTCACATGCCTCACTCTTCATTCTGTTATTCGTAGGGGTGAGGTTTCACAGGCTTTCGAGACGGGAATGCTTGAATTCTGTCAACCTGGATGGTTTTCAGCGCTTCAAACGCCGTTGACGAGATGGTAGGGGCCAGGCGGTCCTATTTGTGCTGTTATCTCAACCATGTTTGTGAGCGTGTATGCTGCCTTTAAGATAAATATCGGAGGAAAAATCATTATAAAGCCTAAAGCAATGGAAAACTCTTCAAAGAGTGCCGATCATTGCTTCAATGCTGTTGGCCGTCTTTCAAGATGGCATAATCAATCGCCCCTCATCATCTGTTAATTTTTCGCGAGCGCTGATTTCCCTGCATGTTCTCTTCACTATTGCTGTTTCTTAGCCCTCGAGCTGGTTCCTTATTTTATAAACAAAGCTGTACGTGTAGTGTTTGTGTTTGTACTGCATGTTGTATACAATGAGTTTTCTCCACGAATTCACGGAAATAATTTGAAATTTAATTCGACGAAGTAATTTTTCTGAGAGCTGACCAACTTTTCGGATGGTTTCATGGTTCGCTAATTTCGGGCGACTGCTGAAAGAGATTATGACAAATTCTTCGCGATGAAAAATCTGAGATCGTGTTCCAGTTGACCATATCTCTAACTGGCTATGTTCATTTCGATCGAAATGGTACTTTTATACATCTTTTTTCACCGCAGAAGCTGTGGGAAATGCACATTTGATAAAGTCACCCCCTCCCCCAAAAAAAAACACACACACACACATACTATGCAACATACTGTAAGACACGGTGCGTGCAGTGCTTATGAAAAAAGGTGAAGAAAAAACCTAAACAGCAGGGAAAGGAGAAACTCCAGCAGCGGTCAAGCATAGCAGCAGATTCAAGGGTGATGATGAATATTCTGGAGAGAAAACAAGTACAAGGGATTAATGATTATGGTCTTCTATTAGATAAATATTCCGATAAATATCGAAAATTTCTTATCACTCCTTCGACCTGGATTTAATCAAGAACAGCCGAGTTATTATCAAAGCTGTTGGATACAGGCGAAATTTTCGTGATAACTCGTGAACGGTTTCTCTGCCTCTGAAAAGGGCATCGCACTCAAAAACATTTAAGAACATCAAGATTTTCTTCTATTATTAACTCCATTAAAGGTCCATGTTTGTTAAGCGAATAGCTGCGTGATCATGTACCAGGTTGTCCAGTAATTCTTGTCCGAAAATTTCACCATTTTTAATTTTTTTCAACTTTATTGAAAAACAAGTCTAATGAACAATGTGATCATCACAGTTGTCCACAACAGTGGCCCATCGATTGGGCAGGTCGCCGATGCCATTCGCCCAGAACTCCGGGGGCTGCGACTCGAAGAAGTCCGCGATGTCGGATTTCAGGTTGTCGTAAGTAGTTGGTGAATTTTCTTTTGGCCAAATGGTGCTTCAGCGGGCGGGACAAGTGGTAGTCGGAAGGGGCGAGGGCCGAAGAGTACGAGGGATGGGCAACCGTCTCCCAGCCGAGCGTCGCCAACTTCTGCTGGGTCTCCTTCGCCACGTGGGGGCGCGCGTTGTCGTGCAGCAGGTGGACCGAGGCCCGTCGGGGACGCTTTTCTCGGACGGCGGCGGCTAGTTTCTCGAGCTGATCAGTGTAGATGAAGGCGGTGACCGTCCTGCCTTGCGGGAGCAGCTCGAAGTACAGCATGCCCTTGGTGTCCCACCAGCAGCAGAGCATGATCTTCAGCGGGTGCAGGTCAGCTTTCGGCGTCGTCGGCGGCTCTTCTCCGCGCGGGATCCAGACGGCACGGCGGGCGACGTTGTCGTAGAGGACCCAGCTCTCATCCCCAGTAACCAGATCCTCGAGAAACTCCTTGCGATGCGGACGAAGGAGGAGGGACTGGCAAACGGCCACGCGGTTCTGCTTGTTGGCGTCCGTCAGACGGTGGGGGATCCAACGGGCCAGAACGTTGTGGTAGCCGAGTAAGTTGAGTCGATCGTGGATGGTGGACTTGCTGCAGCCGAGCGTCGTCGCCAGTTCACGGGTGGTAGCTTCCGGCTTCTCCTTGATACAGCGACGGACTTCGTCATCATCGACCGTAAAAGGCCTCCCGCTGTGCTCCCTGTCCTCGAGGCTCGTGTCGCCGCTCTCGAAACGATTGAACCAGCGGCTGACTGTGCGTTGGGACACTGCATCCTCCTTGCACGCTCTGCAGATGTTGGCGACCGCGGTGCCCGTGTCGTTGCCCAGCAGCCACTCGTAGTACACGAACGTACGAATTCGACCTTGGTCCATTTTAGCTTGTACTGGTAGCTAGACGCGGCGACTGCGCCTTATATACCCCGGGAGAGGGACTTTAGGATAAAATCAGAGATCATCGGTGTAATTAAAAAAACTCGTTAACACTGTCCGCACCTCGGCTCGCTCGCCAGAAGGCCCCCACCACTTCGAGAGAGGGAGCAGACAGCTAAGATCGCGCGGCGGTTTCCGCGCGGCGAGTTATGCAGGCTCAATTGCTGCCTCTCGGATTATGATTGGACTACAGACGGTAACCGATCCACTGCCAGTATAATGATTAGGAGGATTGATAGCACATGTACATTACATATTACATGAGCATGTATACTTGCTTTTCCTAAATATTTGAAAACAAAATAATTATGTAAGATTCACTAGAATATTTATTACACGCGGAAAATTATTAATTCACATAAGTATTTGGTGATATAAGTGCTGAAGAATTACACAGCTGAGTTTGTTGCAAAACGCGACATCTTCTTGCAGTACTCCATAATCTCGTCCCGAGAAACGCCAGCCCATCATTACACGTTGATGAAACGGTCTACGATTAGCACATAACCACCTGCTTGCACCCACAATGGTAAACAATTTTTTTCGCTGATTTTTTTGATGAATATTGAAATATTTTATTCCGATGACTATTTTATTTAAATTCCATGGGTTCCATCAAGTAATTCTATTCTCACATTCCACGCATCACCATTCATTTATTTATCGATGAAACTTTCGCTGCAAACTATTATTTCATTTCGATGATTCGATGATGATTATCTATTATTTTATTTTATTTCGATGATTATTTCGAGATTTGTTCGATGACGTTATTATATTACATTTCTATGATTAATTCATTTAAATTCCATAGATTCTAATCAAGGAATTCATTTTTCAAGTTCCACGCATCCGCATTCATTTATTTATAAATTTTACTAAGACGTGTGTAAAGTCATGTGTATAAGAATACACATCAAGTAAGGACAATGAGATAATTGCCATTTTATGATATATTAGACCCAATCTTGAGATTACTGGTAGTAAGTTAATTAAAAGAGGAAAGGTATGAAAGAGAAGTTGACAAAGTTCGTTTCGCCCCTGGCCTCAGACGAACTTTATCAAACAGCTCCTCAGTGAGGAACAGAACTGTCGATGTGAAAAAAGGATGAAAACGAAAGTATGAGTCGAGCAGAGTGAAGTAGTGTTAGAAACGTTAGGAAGAGGTATTATGGCAAGAGGCTATAGTATGTATACTCTCAATATCAGAATGAAGTCCATATGATCACAAGTCCTAATGCCTAATTTTATTCTACCATTAATAATTTCTATACTAACGTCCAAATAATTGCATTTACAGGGATTATTGTGCGTCTTTGTGAGTTCCAATACATTCTTGTATATTAGTGAAATTTAACTATCCACAAATGTCTCATTTTTATTATGGATCATGAGCAAGTCATTCATATACCTAAAGGGTTCGAAAAGTACAGAATTTTCAATTTTCGCGCTAATAGAGTACCTATATTCCAACATGAACAATGTTATATCGGCTAACAATGAGCTGAAGTTACCTCCCTGAGGAACTCCTTTAGTCTGTTGAAGCACAAGTTCTCCGAAACGACGGTAACTGTTGCGTAAAATATAACCTCTATAGAACGTCGAAATTTACATCACTCGAGGCGCGAGTATGCGCGCTCCGCCTCGGCCTCTGTCTGCCCTACGCTCTCTCACTGTCTCTACCCTCCGCTCCCCACCAGCACGCGTAGGAACCAAGTGAATTTCGCCGTTTTATGGCCTGTAGTCAATGTGATATATCAAGTCTGTAATGCTATAATACCTGTAACCGCTTTTATCTAGCTCAGAAATATTCTCTATCCATTGGTAACTACCAATTTTTATTAGCATTTTTGAAGCGAATTTTCAAAAACTCTTTCATGTTATACAGAATAAAACTGAGTGAAAGGATAGTAAAACTCTAATTGAACACCATTTGTTTCTCATTAATAAGGATAAATCCTGGTTTCGTTTTTTATCCATATCCATTCGATATTCGTTACCTCCCTCTAAAACCAATCAATGAAATTACCATGCCTCTATCTTTGCCAATGGCAGAGCCATTAGAAGTGTTCCATTCAGAACGTTGCCAACGCCTCCACTAACTCTCCTCGACGAGGGATACGAAGGCGCGCCTCATCGTCGCGTTGCGGCGGTCTAGTCGCCGCGCCGAATGGGCGAGAGATTCTGAGTCGAGGCAGATAATTATACCTTGTGGTAATCTGAGTCGAGGTGCGAACCATCACTAATTACAGTTCTACTAATTGATTTTATCCTAAAGTTGCGCACCCTATACCCCTAGCGTAGAACTTTCTAGAAGGTTCTTACACTTGCCTGATATTAAAACACTTCTAAGGAAAATTATAGAATTTTGAAAATTTTTGGACAGGAATTATTGGACGGCCTGGTACAAACATGGTTCTTGAAAGAAAAAATCATAAGTCTCGTAGGAATAGGTATAATTCTGGAGCTGAAACTTTACCTGCTTAGTTTCGGAGAAGAGAGAGGAAAATTTTCAACGTCGAAAATCACTCTGATCAAGTTTTGAGTAATCCGCGGACTTTTCCAATGAAAAAAACAGAAACCATGAATTTCTTTGCAAATTCGAAAATTTGTTCTGTGCAATTGCTGAAAACGTGTAAGCAGAAATAGTCGTGTATAGTTTGTAATGAACTTAGCAGAATAGAATGGACTGCAGACGTTAAGGGAACGATTTGCATCGAATATGTTCCTGTCTACTGTTTTGTTCATCTCACACCCTTGCTAATACCGAGAATACCGTCCTCGATTGGCCGCGCGGTGCAGTTGCTGTGCGCGCAGTCGATACGACCAGCGCGCATGGTTCGACTCCATCAGCTGGCTGATTTTTGCAAATAGAATTGTCTCGTCAAGAAAGGTCGCTCCAAATTGGGGGCAATACTCAGATGAAAACAGCCCACTTCCCGCTGGCCAAGTTGGGCTAGTCGGCTTCGCGCGGCCCCCATTTCGTGAGCGTGGTACAGCACACCACTTCCCGTGGAGGGAGAGGCATTCCCGTTTTCTCGCGGAGTGCCGGTGGGCAGTCGGCTATTCCTGGAGGTCATGGAATACTCACTCATCGATTCCCACTTTGATAGCAACATCGCACCACCCACTAGAGTGGAGCCAGTGAACGATAGCTGAGCAGAGAACGCTGTGTTGAGACTCTTTAAAGGCAGTGTTCACGATGAAAAAAGTTTTCGAAATCCCACTGGGATTGGGTAGTGGAGGGACACTCTGTAACGTTAACGTCGGAAGAACGCATGAAAACGAGCCAGGAAGAGCCCCAAAAGAGCCCGAAGTTGCAACTTCGAGCGCATTGAAAACCCCAAAAGCGCATCACACGCCCACCGACGTGAACAAATAAATGCTCGAGATCGTGAGATGTGCGATGATTTTCTATCATTAGCCCCGTTCTTCCCTTCATTCTCAGCTTCTCTCTTTACTCAGGTCAACTCGCATAGATCGGCTGCAAAAGACGGAAGTTACAAGCCTTGGACAACTCGTCCACCATGTTTCCATAGCTCAATCTTCGAGGGACCATACCTGCGTTCACAGAAGGTCTTGTATGATTTCAGAGACACCATTGGAATCAGCATGGGGCCGTTTTCAAGATAGGCGGGAAAACAGAAAAACGATTTCCATCGTGAACACTGCCTTTAAATAGCCGACTACCCGCCGACACTCCGCGGGAAAACGGGAAAACCTCTTTCTCTCCGGGGCGCTGTGCCACGCCCACAAAATTAAGACCGCGCGAAGTTGACTAGCCCGACTTTGCCGGCGGGAAGTTGGCTGTTTTTATCTGAGGGGTTTGCTACGGACTCATATGAGCGAGAAAGGCTGTAACTCAATTATTCATTTAGGCCGATCATATCTTACAACAAAAGAACAAAAAAAGTCAGCCTGTTTTCGCCGAACCTCGAACGTTACGACAAGGTTTTCGGTCTTCAGGCTCCGAAAATATCAGCTTCATTTACTTAGCGCTAACATAATTCTCAATACTATAATGCGAATGATTAATGAATCCATAGAAACTCTTTCGTCGGAGCCAGATATTTATCGTTGGTTGTTGTCTGTGTAGCCTGAGGATATGGCCTGTCAGCAGCTCCCTGGCAATGTGAGCAGGATCCGGGCATTCCAGGTGGACCCTTTGGACCCTGCGGACCTGGCAGTCCTGGATTACCAGCGTCTCCTCTTGTCCCTACAGCTCCTCGTATTCCTTGATTTCCTGGTTGACCAGGCTTCCCGTCATGACCCTTTCCTCCTGGAGCGCCTCGTGGACCAACCTAAATGCTCTTGAATTGCGTACGTATGTGGGTGGGAATTGTCTGTTCAAATGTTTACCTTTCCTGAAGGTCCAGGAGGACCAGGCGGTGCACCGTTCAAGACTTTTCCACGATCACCAGTGGGTCCTTTTGGGCCTGGTGATCCTGGTTCACCGCGAATACCCGGCGGGCCTGGTGGTCCAGGTCTGTTATCCTCGCCCGAATGCCCAGGCTGGCCAGCTTTGCCTGGATTTCCGCGAATGCCTGAAATAAAGGATAGTATACACAATAGAATCCGTTTTCGATTTTATCGTGCAAAACTGTTTGGCGCCGTGTGTCCCTAAAATAATGAAGTCACTAGAATTATTGATGTATTAGGGGGAGCCCCCTTTGTGTGTCACCTCATCGTGTTGAAGGGGTGAACATTTATGATCAGAATTTATCCTGTGAAATGGCCAATGGCACAAACGATCACGCAGTTCGACGTAGCATTAGTTTTACTAATGTGATAACGGACGGCTCCCGATAGCACCGGCTCTGCACTCTGGGAGTAACTAGACCACAAACCTGGCTTCTACATTCACTAATATTATAAACCGACCCGAAATCGGATATGCTCTCCCACGACGCCCGGAGACGCCTCTACCGAGGACGGACGAGGAACAGGACGGGGCGTCACTAGAAAACCCCAAAGCCAACGCGGACAATGTCTATGCATCTGCACGTACAACTGTCGAACAGCGGCATCGGACGCAGATCTCAGAACTCTACTACATCAGTCTAGGAGGAATAAAAATTACGTTATTTGCTTACAGGAGACGAAGGTGAAAGAAGCGTACACAAGGAAGACGGATGAAGGAGAACTGATCGTAATGGGACAGAAGGTTGCGGCTAAGAATATTGGAGGAGTCGGTTTCCTTGTTCATCCTGAACTTCAGCCCGTCGTCGTCCACTCGCACGAAATTCTAGGTCCACGTTTAGCTGTGTTACGATTGAGGACTGAGCAGAAGACCCTTATCTCCATCGTGATCTGCTATGCACCAACAGATTTGGCCGAAGATGAGGAGAAAGATAACTTCTACTGTAAACTTGAGGCTGCAATCAGGAGGGAAAAGTCTCACTACAAGTTCATTTGTGGAAACTTCAATGCAACTACGGGCAACGCAAATGACAGTTTGAGGCTTGGTCAACACGGAAACGGCATCAGAAACAACAACGGTTCTCGTATGCTGGATCTACTGTCATTTTGCAACCCGCTCCACGGCGATTCCCTTTTTGAGAAGAAACAACACAGGAGATGGACATGGGAGAGCCCCAACGGACAGACACACTCGGAGCTGAACCATGTGCTGACGAACCGAAGGCGGAGTCTAATCGATACTGGCGTGGTGCCGTCCTTTGACTGTGGATCCGATCATCGGCTGCATCGAGCAAAGATTCGCCTAAATAATCGAATCTTCAAAAGGGATTCACATCGACGCGCCCCTTTTCGTTTTCCCAGGTACAACGAAGCTGTAATGGAAGCAGGGATTAAGGGCTATCCTTGGAGGTTGGCGGATGACCCCACAACAGGCTTTGAGGAGCTCGTGAAAGGCCTACTTCAATGTGGGAAGGTGCCAGTGGAAGGTCGACGGCCCGGAAAGGAAAGGTTGAATCCTACGGCTTTGGAACTTCTCAAACGCCGCGGTGAAATGAGAAGAGATCCAACAATATCACATCTGGAAAAGACTGTCGTTAATAAGGCTTGTCGCTCAGCAGTAAAGGAGTCCATCAGGCAGCACCGTAAAAGTAAGCTGCTTCCGGCCGCAGCTCAAGGACGGAGTCTAAAACGTTGTCGGTACGATCTCGCGGACTACCATGCCGTACCGACTTGTTTGAAGGACAAGCATGGAAGATCTAGAACTGCAACAAGAGTGGACATGTAGCGCATAGTTACGGACTTCTATACGGATCTCTATAGTTCAACGGCTGAGGTTCCTTGATGTTATTCTCCTGCGGCAGATCCAGTACCTCCTATTCTCTCATCTGAAATCAAGAATGTCTTGCGGTCGCTTGAGAAAGGAACAGCTTCTGGTCTTGATGGCATTTCTGCAGACCTGCTGGTAGCAGGAGGCGAAGCCACGGGCAAATTACTTGCTGAACACTTCAACTCCTATCTCAAAGTTCGGTCCATGCCAGATCAATGGAAATGCTCCAGAACAGTGTTGATTTTCAAGAAAGGAGACAGAGATGATATCGTAAACTATCGTCTTATCGCTCTACTGTCGATTCAATACAAGGTCCTTTGACTTACTTGACTTAATCGGTTGGCTTTCGCCTGACGCGGTCATTCCGCATCTTCACCGAGGTGTGCCGTCCTAGTAGTCAGCCGTGTCCATTTTTCACGGTCTTCAGCCACAATTTGAACACATTCCATCCAGCTGTCACTATTCCATTTCCTGCGAAACGAAACATCGCGCCTGAACTGTCTTTCGATGCCGAGTGACTTTAAATCCTCTTTAACCACATCCGTCCAGAACTTTCGCCTACGCCCAGGTGGCCGTTTCCAGACAGGATTTGGAAGCATTTTTAAAGCGTGTTGTACGAGACGATCCGGCGTTCTTCTTAGTATATGCCCGAGCAGTCGAAGTCGACTTTCCATTGCTGCTTGAGATGGCGTTAGAGATGCTGGCACCTCCTCGTGTCAAGCGTTGATGTACTGCGTCGATTTCCTTGCAAAGGTCTTCGTTATGGCATACACGCGGCCAGAAATATCCAAGCAAACGCCTAAAAAGCTTCCTCTCCGTGCAATCCAACCTTTCCATCTGCGTTTTCGTGCTGCCCACGTCTCCGATCCGTACATCATGATATGGCGAATAGCGGATAGGTAGACGCGCAACTTGACTTCTTCGCGATGGTGGTAGACCACAAACACTTGGTTAGAGAATTGAATGCAGATGTAGCTTTGCACATCGTTGTCGAATATCCGCTGCATAACTACCATCGTTCTTCAGCAAACAGCCCAAATAACAGAAATCGTCCACCAGTTCGATACTTTGTCCGTCCACACAAACTCCAGTTGAAGGCCTCTGAGAGACCCACATCTGCTTGCATTTGTCGGGACGAAGACGAAGTCCATAGGCTGCGGCATACTTCGAAACGAGGTTCACAATCCTTTGCAGTTTTGCGTTGTTTTCATGAATAACACAATGTCGTCGGCGTACCCAGGTCGACAAGGGAGCGTCCTGATGGTGTTAGGATCACATCCGCAGGAAACTGTTCTGCAACTCTACGCATGATGTCATCAACGGCGAAGTTGAAAAGAAAAGGTCCTGCAACGGCTCACTTGCCTTACTCCTGTTTTCACCTCGAAAGCTGACGTAAATCCGACAGGTGTACGAACTGCTGCTGTTGTTCCTTTGTTCATGTCCTCGATTAACCGAACATACTTTTCCGGGACTCCATCTGCTCGCAGAGCATTGAGCAATCGATCACGATGAGGAGAGTCGAACGCGGCTTCAAAGTCCAAAAAAGCAAGCTGTAATGGCTTCGAAAACCGCTGCCACGATTCAATTACTCTTCTCACGACGAACACTTGGTCGATGGTCGATCTTCCAGGTCGAAAACCGGCTTGCTCATCTCTGGTCGTTCCTTCACGATGTTTGATAAGTCGCTCGAGAATGATACGTTCTAAAACCTTGTACATGACACGAAGTAGAGAGATTCCTCTGTAGTTCTTAGGATCCGTGACGGATAGCTTCTTGTGAAGAGGTACGATGATCGCATGTCTCCACGAATCGGGTATCCTTTCGCTCATCCATAGGCACGGATGGTGTTGGTCATTTCACGAATCCCAGACGGAGGAAGAGCTTTCAGCATTTCAGCAGTGATGTTGTCATCTCCACCTCCGCCTTCCATTCTTCATTTTCCGGACACAATCCAAAACTTCAGACTCAGTCGGAGGTTCCTCACTGACATTGTAATGTGCTCTCTGAACATGCGGGAGCTCAGGTACTGATGGCGCTGGACGATTCAGTAGTGAACTGAAGTAATCCTTCCATATTGGCAGCGTCGCATCACCAACTGCAACTCCATTGGTAGTGTTCAAGACAGGAGAACATCTCTTCATCTTCCCGCTATACTGTCGCAGCAACGTGTAGGCTTTCTTCGGATTCTTCTCCTCCCAAGCCTTCTCAAACTCCTTAGCTCTACACGTCCATTCTCGTTCGCGGTCACTTTGAAGCTGCCGACGCAACTTCCTCCTCAGACGCTTCTCCTCCACGAAGTTTCCTGCAGTTCGTAGAACACATACTCTGTTGTAGGTAGATGTTGTTTCTTCTGAGACGTAGGCGAACTTCTTCTTAGGCTGTACAACCGGGAGTGCCTCTTTCGAAGCGTCCTGGATGCACTTGACAAAAGAATCCGCGTCGCAAAGTTTCTTCTTAGTCCGTACTCCGATGTGAATAGAAACGCGTTGTCGGAAATTCCTTCTGCACTCTTCATCTCTGAGACTTGTCATGTCAATCCTTCCTGGAGAGGCTGAGCCCTCGCTTCCTCTTATGAATCCTCGCAGTGAAGTTCAACAGAACAGGACGGTGATCCGAATCGAATGCGACATCCCACACAGCTCTAGATCTTCGAATGTCCGATACTGGAATATTCCTCGTCAGGACATAGTCAAGCTGTAGTTTCAAAGTTGTCATCTTCCGCTTCCGCTGCTCTTCTGAGATAGCCGGGTTGGTCCCTGCCACGTAAGCTGATGACGGCGATGATTCCTCTTGAATGTCGATGCAATAATCAGACCACTGCGTTCACAAAGTCGACAAGGCGGTAGCCATGTTTGCTCCACTGGGTAGAACCATTTACCGAGTACTTCGGATTCCTGATCAAGTCCCATCTTCGCATTTGCGTCAATCCCCACGACAAGAGCATGTTGACAAGGTATCCTGGCCAGCAACGTATTGAGTTCCTCATAAAACGCATCCTTCGAATTGTCTTCGGCGGTTTCAGCGGGAGCATGAGCACTCACTATCCACAGATTGAATCCTCTTCAGATCCCGCAGTCGTACGAATGCATTCCGACACAATGTTGAGCCGAAATTCTTGACCATACCATTGAAATCCTTCCTTACAGCTATTGCACAGCCTCCCACTCTCCTATCGTCAGCGTTACCGCAGTAGATGGTGTACTCTCCGACGCTGATGACGGGTCTATCTCGAGGCGGGTTTCCTGCAAAGCAGCAAACGGTGCATGGAAATAGCTCAGAAGTCTGGATAGCGCAGTTTTTTGGATATCACTCGACAGCGATCGACAGTTCAGGGTGGCGAAATTGTGGCTTGTGGCCAAAGACTCCATGACTCCCTAGGTACGGATCCTGAGGTGTTATGGACCAGAGGCCTTAGTGTGCCGGACGGCGACACCTTTATGCAATGTGCGGGATACTTTCGCGATATAGTTGTGCACGCTATATCGCTCGAACGTTCCCTGTGTACACTCAAACGTCTGCTGGGTTCAGTAGAAGCAGGGGCACCAACGAGCAGGTACCAACAGACTTGTATACACACAAGGTCCTTACCAAGATTATACTCAATGGTTTGGAGGTCACTTTGGATGCATACCAACCAGTAGAACAAGCCGGATTCAGGAAAGGTTCCTGTTGTATAGATCACATCCACACCGTATCCCAATTGATCGCGCGATGTCGGGAATACAAAATGCCGTTGTGCCTCACCTTCGTGGATTATATAACACTGCTCAATATCAATAACGATTGCTTATCACCGATCAGCTCCTATCTTGATCTCCGGTTTAACCGATAATCATTGCCTTTTTGATCTAGGCGAGCGAAGACAATGTCGACGCGTGGCAACTAAGATTCCAAAAAGTCAGTTGCCGTTCAAGAGCTCGCCGTGAATCCTGCTCCCTCCCTGGGCTATCTCGTCTAGCTAGTCGAGCACTGCAACCGCGTGTTCCTAGTACTCTCCCCCTGCTATCCTCGTGCCTTGTCTAGCCCTGCTAATAGCGGGCTTCTGGCCATACCCTCTTGCCTAGTTGAGCGTCGCAAACAGCGGGCTCCTAGCCATTTCTTCGAGCGAGTCTATTGCGAATCAATAGACGCGATTCTTGCAACAATTTTGGCACTAGTCGAGCGTCGCTTCGTGCGGGCTCCTGGTCCCCAAATGGCTCCGGTTGAGGGCGATTTATGTTCGCGAACCTCGTAGCTCCTCTCCTATCTGCGTTAATGCGGATACGGCGAACACCTGGCCAATTCAGGCTATGCGTTTCCAAGCGATCGATAGGTGTTCTGCTCGGGATCGAGGGGCGGCGGCCAGGTGGTACGCCGCGCGCGGCCTTGAGCATGCGTTGCGTGTCGCGTCGCGGCGTACCACTAAGCATTGATTGGGTCATTTCTCTTCAACAAGATGTATGGAAACACTCGTATGTTAGGACCAGTGCAAGAAGGTAACATAAACAAAGGAGAAGCAAGCGTCTATCGGTAGCTTAGAATGACTACGTTCGCGCCTAATTTTTGTGAATATCGCAAGTTCCAATAGAGATCACTAGGAATTCCATATTTCCGGGTTGTTAACAATGAGGTGTGATGTCTCAGCATCCAAGAACGATTCTTAAACTGAAATGCAGTCATTTTGTTTGTTTTAACGCCACGGTGCATCGATGGATCGACGGTGGTACGCCGCGACGCAACACGCGTCGCTTGTCCTCGCCGCGCGCGGCGTACCACCCTTCCCGCACCCGGGATCTAGAACGCTATTGTGCATGACGCTCGGCGCGCCGCACGCGTTCTGCGCTCGCCGCGCGCGGCGGGTGGGAGGGGCAACCCATGCTAGCGCCCGCGAAGCGATCTGTTTGAAATGCCTATTCGATTACCAGCATTTCCTTATTGCGTTAGCTCCATTGGGACAATGCTTTCAGTTCAGATCACAGTCTAGTATTTAGGCTAGCGGTAAATAGAGATTTCAGTTTTGATGCAAGGGTAATCACTTCGCCAGTTGCTCTCAGTTTTTCATTGGGGTAGCTGTCATTATTCTCCTCTCATAGAAGTATCTTTGAGGGGCCCTTCGCTGGTGTTTATGTGTTCAACGTGGTCTCCAGTGGGTAAACTCTTTGCTTAGTCATCATGGAAGGCCAATAGGTTGATTTCCGGGAGTTCGTAAGCAAGCATGAAACCAAGGTCTGGCGGTCATGAACACTGGCACTCACATTGATTTATCAGAGCATAGGGTGCATAGCGGCCAGCGGGGGAGGCATCCCATTCCGACCCCTCAGTCGGAACAGAGTTAGATGCGGTAGTTGATGCTCAACATTGTAACTGTCAAACTCGGTACCCACTTGGGGTTTCGTTTAAAGGCAGTGTTCACGATGAAAATCGCTGTTCTGTTTTTTTTTCCTATCTTGAAAACGGCCCCATGGTGATTTCAATGATGTCTCTAAAATCGTACAAGACCTTCTGGGAGCAGAGTTATGATCCCTCAAAGTTTGAGCTAAAAAGGGAAGTATGCAAAGCGTAGGTCTGATCTGCCAAAACGACTAGTGTCGTTAGTATCTCTTGTGGGTCAATAGTAAAACTGCGCAGTATCCCGCCGCGAGCCGCAGGTTCCAAGAAGTTACAAGCTTAAAGAGCTCAATTTTTGTGCTTTATGTACCTTCCAAAAATCGCGTTATCCTTCGGAAAATCCGAAAACAGACCTCATGAATGTGTTCAGCATCCAAAACTACCCCCTTGAGCAAATTTTGAATGAACGAACATTTTCCGTACTTTGTCCAGACTGATAGGGTTTCGGACTTGTACGGATTTTCGGTTGGGCGCTTATTTCTACCAATTGAGGGCTCTGGAAGCGTTTTAGAAAAATGTTCCAGATTTGACTTAAAATTCTCCCAGAGAGGTTTTTTGGAGCGCTGATCACGATTTTGAGATTTACTAGTCGATTTCCAAAAGTTTTCGGCTCATTTCGTTTGAAGCTTCCCAACCGGAGAAAATTTCGAGGGAAAAACGCCACTTTCGAGATATCCGGTTTTCTACTATAGATATGTCTCAAAATCATTCTCTGAGGGTTATTTGGAGTGCTAAACACGAATCTGGAGTCCGTTCATCGATTTTCTGCAGATTGCGGTAGATTACGGTGGGTATACGGTATTTTGGTCAAAATCTCAGATTTTACTCAAAATTTGTATACGGGGGTTATTCGGGGTGAAGAATACGAATTTAACGTCCGTTTGTCGATTTTCAAAACACTAAGGTGGGTTTTGACCCCTAAATGACATGTTACCTACCGTAACCTACAGTAAACCTCGAAATTTCGACAAATGGGCTCCAGATTCGTGTTCGCCACCCTAGATTACCCCTACATACAACTTTTGAGCTAAATCCGAGATAATTTTTTGAAACTTCAAAAAAAATGCCTTGCCTTTTCGCCAGGCTTAGAAAATGCTCATAACTTTTTTGAACCTGCCGCTCGCGGCGGGATACTGCGCATTTTTACTATTGAGCCAGAAAAGATACTAACCATACTAGTCGTTTTGGCAGATCCAACCTACGCTTTTTATACTTCCCTTGTAAGGAAACATGGTGGACGAAATGTCCGAGGCTTGTAGCTTCCGTATTTTGCAGCCGATGTATGCGAGCTGACCTGAGTAAAGAGAGAAGTTGAGAAGGGGGGAAGAACGGGGCTAATGATTGGGAATCGTCGCTCATCTCACGATCTCGAGCATTCATTTGTTTACGTCGGTGGGCGTGCATTGCGCTTTTGGAGTTTGTCTTGCGCTCGAAGTGGCAACTTCGGGCTCTTTTGAAGCTTTTCCTGGCTCGTCTTCATGCGTTCTTTCGACGTCAATGTTACAGTGTGCCCCTCCACTACACTTTCGTGGTGGAAACTGAAACACATTTTTTATCGTGAACTTTGCATTTAAAGGCAGTGCCCACGATAAAAACCATGTCTGATTTTTTGGTGGAGATCGGCAGCTGCGGGGCCTAGCACAACCCTAACGTTGAAAAAACTAAGAAAATTGAGCTTGGAACGGTCCCCTACGGCCCCAAAGTTGGACACCCGTCAGCTCGTCACACCCAGATGCACTTTCCACGCCCACCGACGCGAACAAATGAATGCTCGAGATTGTGAGATGAGCGATGCTTTCTGATCAATAGCCCCGTTTTTCCCTTCATTCTCAACTTCTCTCTTTACTCAGGTCAGCTCGCATACATCGGCTGCAAAAGACGGAAGTTACAAGCATCGGACAACTCGTCCACCATGTTTCCTTAGCTTAATCTTTGACGGACCATAACTCCGTTCCCGGAAGGTCTTGGGCGATTCCAAAAAGATCTCTGGAATCAGCATGGGACCGTCTTCAAGATAGGCAAAAAAGCAGAAAAACGATTGTTATCGTGAACACTGCCTTTAAGTAAACGCCTAGCTTAGGCCGAAACGGACATGAGAGGGTTTATTGATGCCAGCTTACCCAATATTGATCCAAGAGTCATGTGAACCGGGTCGGGCGAACTACATCTCATATCTGGAGGGAGTCCAAGCTTGAAAGTAAATGTTTTGGTTTTGGTTTTCTGTGAAGGCGGGGGGGGTGGGTAGCGATTTGTTACGCTTTCTTAGCCGCATTGCATTTCGCTTTTCCTTTATGTCGAATCGGGTTCAAATAGCACATTCTGAAAGAATGCATTTAGTAGAAACAGTGCATTTTAGATAATTATTCCAATATGGATGCGAAGCCTGTGCAGGATGAGGAGCTCTCTGCTTTAGAGAGATCGTCAGATGAGTCTGACGCGGCAAGGGACGATAATTCTGTCGCTCATGACTCCGAGCCGCCAAAGAAACGTCGTAAGGGCAAGGGTTCCAGAAACCGTAGGGGACGTGGTCGACACAGCAAATCTTCTCGGTCATCCTTGTCTTCATCCTCTGAGCGTGCTTCTCGGTCATCCTCGGAGTCTTCGCGTAGCTCACCTTTGGAGGAATCATCAGATTCGGACTTGGAGGTGGATCGGGCCTTGGAAAAAAGAATACCAAGGAAAAGTTCCTCCGGAAGCAATATGAAGGGGGTTCTCCACTAGTCGGTCTACGGGTTCCCAAGCGGATCGAATTTGCGTCTTCAGTAATGGTGGCCCCAGAAATTGTCAGCATCGAGAAGAAGAAGATGCGAGCGAGAGTCCACATCAGTGACGAGCTTCTAGAACATTTCGATAGCTGTGCGATGGGTATGTACATCGGACAAGATGAGCGCAGTGCTCATTTTGAGAAGCTACCGTTGGTTGCGTCTGGATTGGCAGCTGTACCAGTACTCGACGAAGGGCTCAGAATCACCGCATTCAAACTCGGCGTCGACGAGCATACGATGATAGTTGAAGAGGAATCGGTATTGAAGGCAGTGGTAGCGATTGAATATACTTGTCGTCTTTTTCTCTCTAAACCCTTTTGTGGGTCTCGAGTAGTAGGACCTATGCGAAAAGAACGCGAAAAAAGCACTGTTTTGGGCCAAATTTGAAGCCTGAATTTTCTTGTCTTTTGATGGTGGACGAGCCCACTCCACATCATTGGCATCGATGATCTCTGATATACAGAACATCAGCTGGCTTGAAATTGAATTTCAATCAATGAACCTTCGAATTTATGTACACATATTAGCAAAAACATTGACTGGAGTGCTTTCTTTCATTGCTCAACTGCTTTTATCAGGTCAATTTGCATTTATTTCTTCCTCTGAATGTCGATGATTTTTGACTGCTCGGCATGAGACTGCGGTCGGCGCTGTGCACGTGTGCACAAACTGGCTTCTTTGGGCCCTAGAAACTCTAATTCTAGCCCGTTTTGCACCGCGCTACCTTCATAGTTTTTCAGCTGTTTTCGATCTAAGCCGATTTTTGTAATTTTCTCGACAACGTTTTTCATCGTGACCACTGCCTTTAAATGCGTTGAACTTGATAGTTATCAGTCGAAACGAAGCTAGAGAGGGCCGTCACGACAAGACGGACATGTACGCGAGGCAAGCTATGGAGCTTCTGGGTATGGTTGTTGAGGACCTAAACGTTCGAAGGCGAGAACGTTTCTTCAGGAGTTTTGGGGTTGACCCTTCGAAATCGGTCCCAAATTACAGACATCCACCGGTAGAGATTCCAGCTGAATCGGCAGATCACCCATGGAATGAATTTGCGCCAGCGTTAATTGGTGCACGTCTTTCAACGGAGGTAGGTTTTCGCAAATACTCCTTTGTTAGCGTCAATTTTAGGCTTTGATTTAGCTCGTCGAGAAGACGCAATGCCAAAAACTGACTTCAGCCCTAGTGAAGGAGAAGAAGACTTCGGTGAAGGTGGACCGATTTATCTCGAAGACGAAGGCCAAAAGCAAAGAAGGACACAACAGATCGACCAGGTATGGTGTTATACTTCCTCTAGTACAGCCTCATGTTGAAAATTGCCCCCAAACAGACCTTGTGGGAGGTAGGCTGGCCTTTTTCGCGGCAAGATGGTTCGACCTGGGTATAGATGAATGGACTAAATCGGTCTTATGCGGTTATCAGATTCCATTCAAACGCAACCCGCCGCCATTGTTCGGTCAGGAGGTGAGAAATGACAGCCCGCATGCTCTACTGCTTGCGGAAATAGACAAAATGCTTCTCAAGGGGGCCATCGAGGAGATACCGTGGTCAGAAAAAGTTTGGCTATCAAGCATATTCTGTATACCTGAAAAAAGATGGTTCGGTCAGACCAATCATTAATTTGAAGCCCCTCAACAAGTTTGTAAGACTTGAGCATTTCAAGATAGAATTTTTAGTTCTGGTACGCGATCTAATTAACGCAGGCGACTATATGGCAAAATTAGATATGAAGAACGCGTATTTTTCGGTTCCAATCTGTCATTCCTCGCGTAATTACCTTTCATTCTGTCACAACGGTAGACTGTTTCGTTTCAAAGCATTGCCTTTCGGGCTTTGCTCCGCACCATACGTTTATACGCGGCTTATAAAACCGGTAGCAGGTTTTTTTGAGACAGCGGGGCATGCGGCTTCTAGTCTACCTTGATGATTGGTTTTTCTTAGGGGACTCGGCAGAGGCGCTAACTGAACAATTGTCTACTTCACTGAGACTGTTTCGTAACCTTGGCTTGATTTCGAGAAATCACAGTTCACACCCACTCCGCGCATCGAATTTCTGGGCGTAGAAATCGACTCTGCAAATCTATATTTTACGGTCCCACGGCGGAAAGTGCAGCAGATAAAACAAGAAGCAGCCACTATCCTCGGTTCTTCAAGCAGCGTTAGCTTACGAGATGTTGCTAGACTTGTCGGCAGGATAAATTTTGTATCTGTTGCCTGTAAAATAGCCAATCTTTACCTTCGGGACTTACAGTGCTGGTTGGGCAGTTTCCATCTAGTAGACCCCCAAGATTATGATCGCTATGAACCGTTGCTGGTATCATCACAGGCCGATTTGTCTTGGTTTGTCTCTGAGTTTGCGACCCAAGCGTCTCGACAGTTCTTTGTACCTCAACATAAAGTAACAGTTTGCTCAGACGCGTCAAACGACGGCTGGGGAGCAGTTTCCGGCTCAGTAAGATCGGGCGGTCGCTGGTCTTTAGAGGAGAGGTCTCACCACATAAGCTCCAAGGAGATGCTGGCCTGTTTTCTAGGATTACAGTGTTTTGTTGAGAACCTCCGTAATGAGACCATTAGAGTAGGATCAGATAACACCTCTGCCGTTTGGTACATAAATAAACTGGGAGGAGCAGACAGTTGTAGCCTGAACAAAATAACACGGGACCACATTCTGTGGGCTAATGCCAGAAATCTGTCTATTGTCGCCTGCTACAGACCTGGCGTTGAAAATGTTGAAGCGGACGAGATGTCAAGAGTATTTCGAGACTTCGGGTTTCTCACTTGATCCTGAGGTAGTTGAGACACTTTTCAACCGATGGGGAAATCCCTCCATTGATCTCTTCGCTTCCCGAAATAATTCAAAATGCATAGCTTATTTCTCCTTCCTTCCAGATCCACAGAGCCAAGCGTTGGATGCTTTCTGGGGCAGGATTCATCAACGATAAAACCGTGGTTTTAGGGTATAATTTGCTCCGCGGGATAAATTTTTGCGATTCATCAAAAACCAAACCCCAATTATTGGGGTATATATGGGAGTATCCGATACATACATTTGGGGTTTATTTTGAGGTATGGAGTGGAGTTAATTTAACTCGGGGTATAAATAACCCCAAATTTCGTTGATGAATCCGGCCCCAGGCAACCATGGTTAGGGATCTTTGCCTACGGATTTCCACCCTTCAGCATGGGGGGGGGGTAATAAGCAAAGCCCTTCGGGAAAAGGCCCGCTTAATACTTGTGTGTTCTCGGTGGCAGAGCCAGCCGTGGTGGCCGCTAGTGCAGCGGCACGGCAAAGATCTCGTGAATCTGCCCTCCAAACCCTGACTTCTCGTCGACCCGAGAGGAGATCCTCACCCATGTCTGCAGAACCCGACATTTTCTCTGATTGCATGTCTGATCTAATAAGATTCTGGCATAATAAAGGTTTCACACCAGCAGCCATTCAAGCAATGGATACGAATTGGTCAGCAGCAACCATTAAACAGTACAATGCGGCTTTGAAAAGATGGGCATACTATTGCCAATTTCGAAATATTGACAGGTTCACACCTCGGTCGAGAGATATTGTGAATTTCCTAGCACGGCTAGGCTCACGCTGTGATCATCACAGAGGGGGCCGCAGCTCTGGGCACCGAGAAGGGGGGGGGGCCGCAGCTCCGCCGGATGCCAGGGAAGAACTGTTAGTATCAGAAGATTGTGGAAATAAATTTAACAAAATCGCAACTGACTCAAAATGTAAAAATACTTATTTCTTATCCATAAAATCTACACATGTTGGCGATTTTTCATTGATATGAAGATCAGACACAGGGGACCGCGGAAATTTATTCGGCAGAGGGAGGGGCCGCACTAGTTCCTGAGCTGCAGGGAGGGGGGCCTCACCCCAAACGGACCGATCACAGCGCCATGCCTTACCCTGTTTCCTAGCCAATCTGTTTTCTGCAGGTCTGAGCTTCTCCACGATAAACACTCACAAGTCGGCTGTTCTCACATATATAAACTCTTGGCAATGGGTTGTCGGCTCTCGATAAAGTGCTCATTACGCGTTGCATAAAATGGTTTTTTAGGTACCGTCCTACGGGACCAAAATACACCTCCATCTGGGAGGTTGGTCATGCTCTGCAGTACCTACGCGGTTTGGGAGAGAATGAGTCATTATCCTTGAAAGATCTAACTTTAAAAGTCACAATGATTTTGGCTCTAATATTCCCTGAACGGTTATCGGAACTAGCTGCTCTCCGTCTTAGCTGGCTGCAGAGAGGTGAGACGCGATGGGTTTTCAGATTAAACTTCATGAATGAAAATAGGCGCGTAGGTAGTCCTGCGCATACCGCGGAATTCATGGCTTCTCCCGGAGACCCGCTCTTTTGTCTGATAACGACCTTGCAGTCCTACATAGCTAGGACTGTTATGTTAAGAGCGCAGGAGGACAGGTTACTCATTTCTTACCATTAGCCTCACATAGGGGTGTCGTCCACCACGGCCGCCCGATGGCTCAAGTTCGTGCTCGGCTCCGCGGGAATTGATTCCACCTTCGGAGCTCACTCAAACAGGGCGGCCGCAACCTCTGCTTCTTATAGAAGTGGGGTTTCCGCTAAAAGGATTAGGGCTGCCGCGGATTGGGCCCCGAACGGATATACGATCGAGCGCTTCTACATGAAAGACATTCAGCCATCGTTTGGGGAAGCAATTTTGTCCAACGTGTAGGTTGAAGATGCAATCGTAACTGATATTGAGCAGTGCTATATAATTGTATATTTTCCTAAACAACGTAGTTTTTGACGTAAAATATTCATTATGTTGACTGCGAAATATCAATTACGCACACCCACCCATCCCTTATTCCCATTTTGACGTTTCACAAATTTGCTTGTTTTCAGCACGAGCACTGGAAAACCGCACCGGTATCAGCGGGACGCTCGCAAAAACGCGAAAGGTGGCGAACGGAACAATTTC
Organism: Aplectana chamaeleonis; assembly: GCA_029168955.1. Lineage (NCBI taxonomy): Eukaryota > Metazoa > Nematoda > Chromadorea > Rhabditida > Cosmocercidae > Aplectana > Aplectana chamaeleonis. The sequence goes on from JAPDOI010000404.1 coordinate 441,412, forward strand.
AAGAAGGGAGCCAAGAGAACGACGAAGAAGAAGTTATGCCGCCGACACCCAATAGATTCTTTATCAAGGTGCCGTTTCTTTGCATACGGGTAAAGAGCATTTTTGTTGGTCTTGTTGTTTCGTTTCTCTGAGGGTCGGTACAAGCACTCAGTTGTTCGCTAGTGCCCGGCAACTGACCTTTCGGAATCTTAGTCGCCACGCGTCGACATTGTCTTTGCGCGCTTAGATCAAAAAGGCAATGGTTATCGGTTAAACCGGAGATCAAGATAGGAGCTGATCGGTGATAAGCAATCGTAATTGATATTTCGCAGTTAATATAATAAATATTTTACGCCAACAACTACGTTGTTCAGGAAAATATACAATTACAGGAAAGCATTCGATTCGGTGGAGACAAATGCAGTGCTCAGAGCCTTCCTACGTAAATTAACTGGAGCAGGAAGACTCAGGAACATCCACAACTATTCAGTTGTTCGAACGCAACCTCCAAATTCTAATTGAGAAGGGGGTCCGGCAAGGTGACACAATTTCATTGAAGCTTTTCACGTCTGCCCTCCAATATGTATCGTCCATCACTGGATGAGGGATCGCCGCGACGCTGCTTTTCGGGAAAACTTGCGCGCGGGAAAACGAATGGAGAGTGACTATTGATCGCGCAATTTTCCCGCCAAGCAGCGTCGCGGCGGTCCCTCATCCAGTGATGGACGATAATGTGTCGACTCGACTGGGACGACGAAGGCTGGAATATCGATGAAAAGAAGTTCTCGAATTTGCAGTTCGCAGACGACATTGCGCTTATCAGCGACAACACGATGGAGTTGACTGAGATGTTGAGGGAGTTAGATGGCGTAAGCAAGACGATTGGTCTAGTGATGAACATGAAGAAAACTCAGACGATGGCGAACCAATGGTGTGATGATGGGCTAATTAACCTCGGCGAAAATCAACTGGACAAAGTCGACAGCTACGTGTACCTCGGTCGAGAAGTCAACATGACAAACGACTTGACGAACGAAATCGGACGACGAAGAAGAGCAGCCTGGGCAGCAATGCGCACAATTCGAGAGGTGACCAATGAGGTCCAGGATGTTAAGCTGCGGGCTCACCTCTTAAACTTCACTGTGCTGCCAGCCTTTTCTATGGTACCGAAACATAGGCTCACAGCAAAGGCACATTTGTCGCCATGAGTATCGCACACAGGGCACTGGAGAGATGTCTTCTGAATACAAATCGACGGCGGCACTGGCAGCAAGGGTAGAGCAGTCAGGAGCTTCGGAAGGAGCCTGGTATCCGAGACGCGTTGTCCCTTATGGAGTCCGCGAAACACAGATGGGCAGGACACGTCGTACGCCGAAACGACGATAGTTGGAGCACCAGGATCACGTACTGGTACCCACGAGGCGTTAAAAGAACTCTTGGCCGCCCTGCAAGGCGTTGGGCTGACACATTTAACAAGTCATTCGAACGAAGAGGCTTACCACATTGGATGACCGTTGCTATTTCCAGGAAATCCTGGAGCGATTGTGATCCACATCGAGAAGACCACCGATGAAGATTGACCATCAAGGTATCAAGGTATTAGGGGGACCGGAAAGTAATGCCGTTTCTGCGCATGTCAATGCTTGATTGTCATTTATCAGCTCATTGTTTGCCTGAGAGAAGTGCCAACGACATTGTGAGGATATAGTGACTTCTTCACTTATAGACAATTAAATTACATTTTTCAAAATAGTTGTGGGTGAAATCTCCAGCCAAACACCAGAAGAGGTACGCATCCGTCATCGCGTGCTTTTTAAGTTTCGCAAAGGATGTAACGCAATAGTTGCTACCGAAAATACTTGCCATGTTTATCCAAATGCACTGGACAGTCGCAAATTCTAAAGATGGTTTTCCAAGTTCAAATCGGGTAATTTTGATCCCTCCGACTCGTGTCCCACAGGAAGGCCATCCGCATTAGACAACGACTTGTTGGATGCGTGGAAGCAAATCCGTGTCAGACGATCGAGCAATTGTCAAGTAGTCTTAACCAACCTTGGTCGACTATCCATGAACATTTGAAGCAGATTTGGAGAGTAAGCAAAGCTGGTGTCTGAGTCCCGCGTAATCAAAAAAACTACATTACTTTTCAGTATAACTACATTACAACTACATTACTTTTAGTGCACCAGGGTGGGATGTATAGCTCGTAGAGATCGGAAACTTATCGCAGCTGCGATAGCTAGAACATAATGTGGGTGAAGCAAAACCAGATGGATGTTGTGTCTACTCGTAGAGCTCAGTATAGTGAATGGAGGTGGCCGCGGCGGCAGATGATCGCGCGCGATGGGACCCCGCTGGCCGGCAGTGTCGCGAACGCCGCACGGCAAGTAGTAATGATCGCGCTTCGTCCATTCTCTTGAATAAACGTCCCAAGGAGACCATATGGTGAGATATAATTTTATGAAGGATGGAGTGAAAATTTTATTCGTGGCTGCTCCTTTTTGATTACAACAGCAAATTGTAGCACAGATAATACCCACGTCTCAACTGATGTAAGACCCCCGTCATAGTCGGTGGATCTACTGAGTCCCACCGGGTCGATACGCATCGAATTCGTGGACGACGGGTGCAGTAAAATCAACCCGCTGAGTCCGACTGCGACCGTCTGATGCCCACCGCAAACCCCCCGATCGATACTGATGGTTCTCATGCGTACAAGGGCGGGGCCAATGCACCGACCGAGTCCCACTGAGTCCCACCGAAATCGTCCTCACCCCACCCGGCCGATATAGGAGTTTCTTACGTGATTTGGGTGCATTTTTTCGGCCGACTGCGACCTGCCGAGTCCCGCCGCATCTCGACTCTCGTCGTCTGCCCCACCTGCTACTGATACGGAAATCAGATTAAGACATGTTAAAAACAAGAAAAATCAGCCACCAAACACGTTTCGATTCACAGCTGAGGTAATAATCGTCACTATCAATTGCGTGTTTCGCAGAGGAACTGGTTGGCGCTGGGGGCAACCGGACTCAGTGGGACTCAGCAGGTTTTTCAACCCCGGACTCATTCGGACTCAGTCGGACTCAGTAGATTTTTCGACGAAGTCTGACCGGGGCCTAAGGACTCAATGTCTTATCATAAATTAATCTAACCCGATTATAAGTTAAAGTGGTTCACGAAGTCCAACCATGGTGAACAGGTGGAGCTTCAACATGTTAGAGCTCACACGTAGTAAATTGACTCTCATGGATGGACGGGGCTGCGACGGTAGATCCCTGCGCACGAATCGAAACTACGTTGGCCAATGATGCCTGCAACACCGCATGGGCGGCCGCCTGGTCCATGCCTCAGACTAAATCGAGTACGGAAGCCACATTTGCATCTCGCTGTTTGTAACACGTTTGAACACGTTTGTGGATTTTTTCCTGGCAGAAAACTATGTACCTGCCTTGAAATCTCGACTGAAGGTGTGAAAACACCTGTAGTTCCCGCGGTGGACTACCGTTTACTACGAAAAAATCATGCTCGGGTTTAAATCCTTATTTTTGTCAAAGAAGGGCCTTTATGGGGCAGCCCCATTTCGCGAGCTTCACCAAGACTTGACGTTCCGTAAGATCTTGTTGACTAGCGTCATGGGTAGATGCTTAAGCCCATCAAACGCAACATACACGCGAGCAAAGGCGGTCGAAATATCTAAGTGTTCGGGTAGCACGGCTGCTAATAGAGCGCCCATGCCGTTGCAAGCGCCAAAAACCTGTTTAAATGACCGTTTTTGAGGGGTATTGAGTCACCAAATCATCCTTTCTCCGCCACCCAGTACGGGCTCCGCTCCTCAATACAAACCCCTCTCAAAATTCAATGCTCCAATAGGGTCATTCTGGCTGGTTTTTGACGCTTTTAACGGAGTAAGCGTTCCAGTCAAGGCCGAACGAATGTAGTAGCCCCATTATCCTTTAAGGCAGTGGTCGCGATAAATTAGGCTTCTCTTCTTTTCCTCTCTAAACCCTTCTCTGGGTTCAGAGTAGTAGAAACTATATGGAAAAATCGTGAAAAAACCGCTGTTTCAGGCCAAATTTCAAGCCTGAACTTTCTTGTCTTTTGATGGTGGACCAGCCCACTTAACATCATCGGCATCGATGATCTCTAGTATCAAGAACATCAGCCGGCTTGAAATTGGATTTCAATCTTCGGACTAACCTGCTCGAATATTTATGTACTTATCTAGTCGAAAGCATTGACTGAAGTGTTTTCTTTCGTTCTTCAACTGTTTTTATCAGGTAAATTTGCATTTATTTCTTCCTCTGAATGTCGATGAAATTTGACTGCTCGATATGAGACTGCGATACTTTTTGGGCGGCGCTGTGCACCAGGGGTGTGCGGAATTTTCTGTTTTCTATTTTCTGCCGATTTCCGGCCTATTTTTCTGTTTTCTGTTTTCTGTAAAAATAGGCAAACTTGGGCAGAAAACAGAAAAAAATCATGGATCGCAACTTGTAGCAAATTCACTCCATAGACAAGGGGCCGGACTCATAGACGGTAACCCCATACGTACGGCGAATGTAGACGGTTTGGAAAAGCTCACCCGCATTCTCTGCAGTGCCTTATGGTTAAACTCGTCTATCTCTCTATGGTGGTTACCCAAGCTGATATGGTGTAGTGGCAGGATGCGCAGCTGCTAGCTCGACACGGCAGGGTTCGATCCTCGCCCAGGGTCAACCAGATGTACTACCCCTACGGAGTCCTCGAATTGGCACTAGACTCATCTAAGGAGATGAAGGATATGACTGGGATGTCGGCTGACCCCCGCATGCCACTGTATAGCCTTAAAAGGTATCCAAGTCTCTATGACATAGACGTCGAATGTGCTGCGTATTCCAATAGGGATTGAAGAAGCCGAGTCTTCTTTTTTATCTTATGATGCTAACCCTTACCTAAGAATCTGCTGCTGACGAATCCCTCAGAAGGTATGTAATCCAGTCAAGTGACGCGAAACCTCCAATTTTAATTGTATAATAACAATAAGGAGCTTCAATAGGACTTTGCGCCAGCTAATGGTACCCGATCCGGCGCGGCGTTCGAGTATAAATAAATTTTTTGAACGTGGGCAGACGCTGACAATTTTCCAGTGTCACCGCTAAAGTGGTTTGGTGGAAAGGTTTGTTCTGACTGTGTCATTCACACAATTTCTAATCTCGTGTTTTAACTCATTCCAGCGCAGGATGATGCTGAATTTGAATAAGATGAAGCGCAATAAAAATAATGATGGGGCGGTTGAAGCTGTTACAGAGTTACGAGCGAACATGCCATGGTGGAGCGCGCTAGGACATTATACTCATACGGCGCGCACGCGACATTATACTCATACGGCGCGCACGCGCGAAAAGCGCGTGACTTTAGGGCTTTGCGAAGTAGAACAGTGTTCAACCCTGCGAAAATCTCGAAATTATCGTCAAATTATGTGCACTAGGGGAGGGCAAGTCTTTTTCGACTGAATCTATGCTCTTTTTGCACTTAAAAGCAGCATACACGCATGGTCGAGATATCAGCATAAATAGGCCTGCACGGCCCCTACCAGGGATAAGCGGCAAACGATTTTAAGATTTCGGCAGACGGCAATCGGCAAAAAAATCCCAAATTTGGCCGGCAAACGGCAAACGGCAAAAAACCTCATCACCTAAATTGACCCAAAAAATATACACTTGTGCCGCTCAACTTGTTTTCCTTTTTTTACACACTTATGTCAACATTCTCATGATTCCAATTGAAGGGAATAGTTTTGATTCAAGGCATCAGAAGAACAGAAACAAGGCATGTGGCACTGTATGGAAATCAAAGAAATCGCCGCTGCTGCTTTGCGAGGAAGGCGCTTCGGTTCCTACAGGCACCGAAGCGGCACTAACGCGCAGTCCTAGCGGCAATGTCGTGACAGCCCGCAGTCGCAATGTCATGACAAAAATAGCAATGACTGCGAGTAACTCATATGAAATGAGTCATAATATAACTGGACGGGCCTACGAACAAAAATACACACCCGGAGTTCCTACGTCATCTATCTGATAGGACAGAGGGTAGCCCCGTCATGGCGATCTGGGAGACACGGGACGCATCTCAAACTTGGGCTGTTTTACTGGAAAAAAATCTCGTACCACCACTCAGAACAGTGCGTCGTAGTCGACGCGGGTTCGCTGATGCATCTTCTCGAAGCACGTGCGGTTCTAACACGGAACTGCCGCGGTACTGTCGCGGCAATGTCGCGGCGTTGTCGACCTTTAAGACACTGCAACAGAATCTCCACGGCACAGTGGTCATCACGGAGCAGCTGCGGTACTACCGTGGAACTATCGCGGCACGATCGACGGTCGCGGTACCTTCCTGGCTTTGCAGCGGCAAGCTTTCTCAGAGTCCCTGAACACGTGTGTCACACGAATGTTTCCTGCTTCTCTCAGCTACACCAAAATCTGCTCAACCTCTGGAACAGAAACGGAACCGCTACCGCTAAATTCATCCCCCTCCACTGAAACTGAAAGGTCTATATTGCCTATACTGGTCATAGAATCCTATCTCGGAAGCAAAGTCGGGCCCATTAAAGGCTGAAAATCTGGTTTTCGCTACCTTTGGAGGGTTTTCTGAGCGCCCATGTTATGCAAGTCAGGATCTGGTTCATTTCAAGAAAACTTCGGATTTTGACTATCACAGTAAGAAGCAAAGATTTTTTTCGGAATCTCCTCATCACCAGTTATATTTCACCAGAGCCCACCGCTCCGCTGCTGGTGATAATTAAAATCGGCAGCTCACAAGAGATTTTCTAGAGCTTACTAGAATTCTTGAGCCCTGGGGCACTTTTAGTGGGCACTTGATTTTGACCACCACCAGAAACGAGGGGTCGCTTTCTCATCAAAGCATCCCTATGGCATGTTATATTTCTCCAAGGCCCACCGCTACGCTGCCGGTTATAGACGCAATTGAGAGCCCGCTAGATCTGCTCCAGAGTTTGTATTTGCAGAAAACTCGGAATCATAATTCATCGTGAGCGCTTCACTCGCGCTTCCACACATGCACGCTTGCTTAGCAGAATACATATAGTGAGATTTTTAACAAAGTTTGATCCCTTATCTTGTTCAGAAATGGCCAGGCGGCGAATCAAAAACAGAAAAGTCAAAATCCATAGGTAACGGTTAATCGAACACTGGAGTTGGCTCACCCCTAGTGCCTACACGGTCGCTAGCATGGGCGACGTTTTCTTTTAATGTTTTGCCGAGTTTTGCAGGAAGAACAACAAAAATTTCGGCAAACGACAAACGGCAAAAAAGTCCCAAAAATGGCCGGCAAACGACAAGCGGCAAACGGCAACTGCCGCACATCCCTGGCCCCTACCATGTCGTGAACGATGTTTGAAGCGCTGAAAACCATCCAGGATGACAGTATTTGACCATCCCTGTCACGTACGCCCGTATTTTCACACCCCTTTGAGTAACAGAATGAAAAGTTGAACTTGAGAAAACATGTGGCAACTTAGAGTGATAGCACTATCAAAGGGGAGTGCACGAGAGAAACAGCTCGATTCACTTGAATATTACCTGTCTAAACACCCCTAAACTCTCATTCACTTTCGAGAATGCCGCTCTTCTCCGGCTGGCTTTTGGAAATGGAGGATTTCATCTGTGCACAAACATGTAATAGCCAGGTAAATCGAGCTGTTTCTCTCGTGCACTCCCATTCGATAGTGCTATCACTCTCAATTATCACGTATTTTCTCAAGTTTAGCTTTTCATTCTGTTAGGCCGGAGTCATACTTCCAGCGACGAGCGACGCGACGCAATGTTTACCATCAATATCGAACAAAAATCGATATGCCCGATATGCACTGTTGCTGTCGCTGGTCGCGGGAAGTATGATCCCGGCCTTACTCGAAGGGGTGTAAAATACGGGCGTGCGAGACATGATTGCTCAAATATTGTCATCCTGGAGGATTTTTAGCGTCTGGGACCAGGCATGTGCGAAAAACTTTGAAACCGAAAAAACCGAAAAACGAAAAATTTTCTGCTTTGAATTTGAAAAACTCCGAAAAAACCGAAATTTTTTTCGTCTTTCTAAACGCCTTCTTTTCATAATTACATATTTTTGACTGGAAAAACAAGGCAACGTAATCTTCAATTAATGACAGATTTAAGGGCAGTGTTCACGAAGAAAATGTTGCACGTTTTTATGGCTAAAACGTAAGCTTTGGGTCCTTCTAGGAAGATTAAGAACGGAAGAGTGACGAAAAACGGCCGGTAAGTGGGTGAAAATTTCGTGGGCCAGCCAACCCATAGGGCCACTCCGCCCACGTCTTATAACAGTTGCCCTGAATTTGTGGTTAGATGAGCGATGGTGTCCGATCAAAAGCTCCATTCTCCCTTCATTCTCAACTCCATTCTTTACTCAGGTCAGCTCGCACACATCGGCTGCAAAAAAATAGGAGTTACAAGCTGAACCGTTACAGAACAAATCATAATTCTAATTTGATTAATGCTCAATGGGAAGGACTGAGAGAGCTGAAAGACCTACAAGCTAATGGTACAATCCGCGTGTCCGTCAGCGATAAAGGTGGGGAGTTTGTTGTGATGGAACAATCCCTTGATCGAGCAGTGACTGAACTGCACCTACACGATGACTCCATTTATCGCCTCACAAACGAAAGAGGGTTTGTATCACAGTACAGACGTCTCAATCATATTTGGACCACAGTCGGAAAAACAGCAGGTGTGGACGAAAGACTTATAAGTTGTCTTAGATTGGATAAACCACGGTGCCCGGTGTTTTACGGTTTTGTCAAAACCCACAAATATCTCAAAGAGACATGACCTCACTGCAACCAGACGCATTGAAAATACGTCCAATCATATCTTGCGTGGGCGGACCATGTAATCGAATCTCTTGGTTCCTGAACAGCATCGTCAAGCAATTACTACCCAAAGTTCCTTCTCACCTGATCAACACCAATCACTTCTTGGAACAACTGTACCACTCTACCTACCAGGAGGGTTGCATAATCGAGTCCTTCGATGTCGCGTCGCTTTATACCAACGTTCAGAATGACCAAGCACTACAGGCACTATCTGAGATGCTCGATAGGTATATACGCACAATTAACACCTTCGGACTCGGCAAACAGCAAATTATGACGCTGATCAAGGAGTGCTTGTGTTGCAACATATTGAGGTGGTCAGATGCTCACTACTCACAAATAAGAGGCCTACCCATAAGACAACGGCTGGCACCGGTATTGGCAGTATGCTTCATGGGTAGAATAGAAGAGTCGGTCCTCGCTCGTCATCCATTATTGTACTGCAGGTACATCGACGACTGCTGTGTCATAACTTCAACACAATCCGAAATGGATGAGTGTTTCCGAATTCTGAACGAGCAGGCGCAGTACATTAGGCTAACACGAGAGACTCCGAGCAATGGGTGGCTTGCTTTTCTCAACACGCAAATAAACCTCTCTAGAGGCACCGTCCGAGTGAAATGGTACAGAAAACCAAGCTGTAAAAACATCCTGATTCATTCAACATCAGCTCACCCTACTGCCATGGAGCGGGCAATTGTGCGCAACATGTTCCGTACAGCGACGGAGATGTGCACAGGCGAAAGTGAGCGCCAAGAATCAAGACGATTCGCTTCGCTTGTAGCTATCAACAACGGCTACATTGTACCACTCAACCGACATAGAAGGAGTAATGTATTGCCGAGAGAGCCCTTACATCGAAATAAGATCCCGTTGTGCATACCTTTTGTTTCTGACCAGGTCAGTGCGGCGATACAGCGCAGCATCGTACGTGCACACCTGGACAATGAAGTCATTCTTGTAAACATACCTCATGACAGTATAAAACGTCAGCTAGTCAGAAATAGGTTATACGATGTGGAGTGTGTGTCAGAAAACTGCGTTGTCTCTCAAAATGGTAGTGCTGGAGACTGCTCAAAAGCAGGAGTAATCTACCAGGTCGAATGTCTAGCATGTCACGCTACCTATATTGGTGAGACAGGAAGAATGCTAGCCACACGTATGAAAGAACATCTAGCCGGTAAAAGGCGTAGCGTCATTACAACACCTTTGGGCAAGCACAGAACCGAGGATCACAACGGTGACGATTTCGAAGTGAAGTGCGGCATTTTGGAAATTGAGACGGATATTTCAGCGCGAAAGGCTCTGGAAGCTTTCTGGATATACGAGAAGAACCCCACAATGAACAACCGTTTCGAGAGCCCATCCTTGACCAATGACCTCTTGCCGTTCGTCCCACATTGCGAACTCTAAGTACGGCCAGTTAGCGGTTCGTGTGTATGTGCCCATTATCTACTATCACATGACAAGGCGCACAGTAACACCCACTCGTTACTGGTCTTTCGTTAAAGGCAGACGCTAACGCTGCTTTATTGGTGGATAGATATGTGAGTTGTTTGATCTATTTGACTGGGCTTTCGCGTTACTAACTTGGGGGGCTATTGGAAACGCTAGAGCTGTGGAGGTATTTGGTGGTCTAGACAGCACATTCTAACCTTGGACTGCTTTCTAGGCCTCTGAAGACGACGATCTTCGTCGAAACGCTCAGGCCAATAATAAATCTGTCCATCTACGAACCCCGAAGGCAGAAAGAATAAGTAAAAATAAAACAACGACTTTCATCGTGAACACTGCCTTTGAGTTTGGATAGTGAAACAAAGGTATAGGCAATCAACGTATTAATGTGGGAAATTTTACCCTTGTTGCAGTGATGAATCCTGACAAAATTGTAGCGCTGAACACCCTTTGAGAATCTTATTGTTGACTTTATGTTATGAATTGCAGTAGTTTTATGAACATTCGTGTCCAGGTTTTTCGCGTTTTAGATTGAAACTGTGGGATCGAAGGTCGTTCCTAAACCTATGAAAAAAAGCCGAATTGTAGAAGTTGAAAATCGTGGGCAAGTCATGGACTTAAACGGAACAAACGTACAGAGACGGCCGTAATTTGTTCGTGATGCATAGCACACTATTACGTGATTTTCTTGAGCTGTCATGTTGAATTTCAGTCTAGGCGGTCGCGTGGTGGACACCATTTACCAGTAGCTCAGCCTTTTGGCGCTATTGGACGGCAATGGCCGCGACGCAACCACACGCATTGAGTCGCGTCTACACCGAGGTCCAGTTCTACCACTTCCGCTAGATGGAGCTATCCATGATCCCTGATGCCCTATACAGCGAGGCATGCTTGAAGAGAACGCAAAAGCCGTGTTTTTGTGCTAGAAGAGGGTCACCTCTGCTTACGTTGACTTTTCAGCGTGGAGGATCTGACCGCTATGAAGGATGCTGCCCATCAGTGCAATCAAGCGATCAGCTCATTTATCAGCACTTACTTGACTTGATTAATTCTTGTTATCACCACATCAAATGTTTATTTCTTCACGTGGATGGGGCGGGAAGGGGCATGACGCGTTCCCGTGACCTCAGTACGCTTGTTTGCATTCATTATTAGTCCATTACTAGCTCTTTTCAAACAGTTTTTTTTCACACTGAAAACATATAGTCTACAGCAATGGAAGTAGGACCTGGTGAGGTTGCGGATTCTTCTTAACATAACGTAGGCTGATAGTGTTATCACTCATTTTTTCGAAACAACTAAAATTGGTCGGTGAGTTTCGGCTTCCGCACTGACATTTTCACCTGTTCTCATTCCTTCCATAGATGTATGTATAGTGGAGTCCACCAAGAGTGTCTCATTTACTTATCAATGAGAAGCGGTCGATTGAAGATCAATGAACACGAAACTCATTGAAGCACAACCGCTCTCGCTCAATCGGTATGGAGCGTGCTGGTATGGGATTCATGCACATTGATCCCCAGCCGACCGCTTCTTATTGATAAGTAAATGAGACACTCTTAGTGAACTCCACTATAGTCGTACCGGTGAACATACAGACTCACCGATCTATCAAAACTGTTCCGGAAAAATGAGTGATACCACTAAGAAACTACCGTATGTTAGGACGAGTCCGCAACCTCACCAGGTCCTACTAACATTGCTGTAGACTATAGAGTTCTTCTCGCCTATCATTTTACTGCGAAAAATTTCCGAGAATGATTATCGTAAACGCTGCCTTCAAATAGCCAATGTAGGTTATCAGCTATGCGGAATCGATTAGCGTTATTAGATTGGTGATGTTTCCGTCTGTCGAATTTAATATTTTACTATTCCTGAAAAGCATGATCACGCTCAAAAGATGCGCCGCAGTCGTTTTAGTCTGATTAAAAATAGGAAATCCAAGAAATTTCTACCCCATCAATCTGATTTTTTTATGCAGACGTGTATGGGCGGTGAAGTATCGACTGCAAGTCGCATCAGAACCCCAAACTTTGAACCGAAAAAAATTTAAACTTTTTCGTTTTTTTCGATATTTATTTTTTTCGTCATAAAGGGCGAAAAACGAAAAAACCGAAAAATCGAAAAGCGAAAAACGCACACCCCTGCTTGAGACGTCGTTGAAGACATGGTAGGGGCCGTGCGGGCCTGTTTATGCTGATATCTCCACCATGTTTGCGAGCGTGTATGCTGCCTTTAAGGAGCTTCTGATCAAGTAATCGGGTGTTACTGTCTCAGGAAAAGGGAGGTTTGAGGGAGAATCTTCTCTTATAATATGCCTCTCTCCGGTGTCTAGATTCCTTCATCTGGTCAAAACTGTTGACCTTCGAATATTGTGCAAAGGAACCATTCACCACGGAAAATGTGTAAAAAGTTTAACGCTGTAAAAAATTTCAAATACTGTACGCTGAACACTAATTATTGATTTTTTAAAAGTTTTCTGTTTTCTGCCCTTTTTAAAGATTCTTTTCTGTTTTCTGTCGAACTGAATTTTCTGTTTTCTGTTTCCAAAAAAACTTCCGCACATCCCTGCTGTGGACGTGTGCATGAACTGGCATATTTGGGCCTTAGGAACTCCAATTCTAGTCAGTTTTTCACCGCTCTACCTTCCTGGTTTTTCAGCTGTTTTCGATCTAAGCTGATTTTTGTAGTTTTTTCGATGACGTTTTTCATCGTGACTTTTGCCTTTAAAGGCAGTGTGCACTATGAACAACTTGACCGTTTTTTTTTGGCTAAACGTAAGCTTTGGGTCCACCTAAGAAGACTAAGAACGAAGGCGTGACGGAAAACGGTCGGGAAATGGGTGAAAATCTCGTGGGCCAGCCAACCCATTTGGCCACCCCGTCCTATAACAATTGCCCTGAATTCGTGTTACCGTAGGAGAGCACCGGATTTTCGAATATTCTTCATCGCGAAAGGTTCTAACATCCCAGCATATACAGGCTATAAAACGGCGAAATTCACTTGGTTCCTCTGCGTACTGGTGCGGAGTGGAGGTTAGAGACAGTGAGAGAGCGTAGGGCAGACGGAGGCAGGGGCGTCGCGCGCGCCGCTCGCGCCTCGAATAATGTGAATTACGACGTTTCATAAAGGGTACATTCGCCTTTCCTACTTTTAAGCAGTTTTTGGTACAGGAAACAGAAAACGAAGCCACTTACCTAAGAACTTTGAAGCGAGAAACCATTTCCCCGACGTCAGATTCAAGACGTTGTCCGCAGTCCTGCTGCGGACAACGCATCGAACCTAACGTCGGGGAGACACACAAACAGACATAATTAATTTTTCCAGCGAATTATATAAATAGTTTTTCTCTTTTATTTGAGTGTTCTGTGGGGACTTTTCTCTATTAGCCTCTTCTTAATGGACTTACCTACCCAAAAACATCGAAAACTATAATACGGTTTTCTATCGTGAACACTGCCTTTAACAATTTTTCGCTAGCTCCTCTATTCCAAGCAGTTTCCACTTTTGCAAGTCGTGCACTTCCGAGACAATCCAGACAGGACCGTTATTTCTTCTTTTGGATCGCATTTTTTCGGGTTTATCGTCATTTCTTGATACTAGCAGCTCCAGGCCGTCGGTTCGTGCCATCAAATTAATGTTATTTTTGGGCGTGTATGCTGCCTTTAGAGGTAACGTTCACCATAATCATGCTTGATGGAGTTCCGCAGTAACGTGAGTAAGGTACCGGACCTCCGGTATTTGGTTATGAACTAGAAAGAGGAATTCATCTTGAGCGCTGCCTCTAAATCTTTTTCTGCGGCCATGCGACGGATGATGCCGTGCGTTGTCGCAAGGTGAGGAATCGTGGCACTCTCCAGGCCTGTCATAAAGTAGTAAGATAACATCAATCACGCCACCTCCACCCCACATCACAAAATATCAACGGAGGCATCGTTGCTTCCCGACGCACGACGTCGCACTGCGGCAAAGAACGACTTCTTATAAGGGACGGACGATGTCGTCCGACACACTGTAAAAGGAGCTCATGACTCAGAGTCGCTCAGAATTTTTTCATCTTTTTTTGTTGATATTCTTTTGAAGTGCGATTCTCCTAATCGTACCTTTAGGCCCTGGCAATCCGGGGGGTCCCGGTGGTCCAGGAGGGCATTTCTGACACGCATTCGTGCCAGGAGGCGGTGCAGGCAAATATTTTCCATTCCTTCCATTGAGTCCGGTACGTCCAGGGAATCCATCCATTCCTAAAATGGCAGAATTTTCGTTCGTTTTTCTAGCTCAGAGTCAGCCACACATTTTTTGACTTTGTTGATGCTCCATTGTGGTAGCCCGGTGTTCACGTTACTCGATTCTAATCGAATACGGTCAACTCATAAACACGGTAAGAGTGATGCGGGGCGAAATTTTAGCAAATTCAGACGGGCTGCCTTATTTGCGAACAAATAAGGCAAAATGTCAGAATAACAGCATTGCTGAAACCTCCCTGTGTCTGTCACTCGGCCCCTTGCTGGGGCACAGGAACCCACCTACAAGGGAAGAAAGCTAGGCGTTTGTAATCCAAACGAATTGTAATTTTGTAGGGTCAATTTCGACGAAAATTTTGAATCCGCCCTTCGTAGTTGCGCTTCGTTTCTCTGAACGGGTTTATAAGCGATAGGTTGCGGCGGATAAACGGTCTTACCGTACCGTAACCGAACAACGTAGCCCAAAAACTGGAAAACGACTTCCTATTCGTGTTTCCCCTAAGTATCTTCTCTGTACGATGTTTCAACATGGTTTTTTTGACCTCTGGAGTCCCATAGGAGGTGGGGATGTTTTTTTTGGGCACCAGAAAACGAAATCTTTTTCATTCAAAGAGCGGGGTTATTTGAGGCGCTGCCCACGATTTTGAGGTCTATTTTTTGTTTTAGGAATGATCGATGCCGTTAATATACTTTGTTGTCGCTGCGGCGACAGGTTTCGTCAATTATCGCTTTTCCTGTCGGGACCAGCACTCACAAAATTGCAGAGACTGCCGCGGAAGCAGATTGCATGCGCCCATCGCGGCGACGGGTCGCTAAGGGGTGTTATAGTTTTGGTTGACATAAGTCTGGTATACTCCGTCGCCGTGACGAAACCCCGCCGTGGGCGCACAACAGCGACGATTGATTGCTAGGTACCGATAACTTCCCAGAAAAGCCTATTTTTTGTTTTCTCTTGAACTCTAATGATATCCCTAATGAACTAGCCGCAGTAAATGATCAGCTATGCTTGCATTCTTTGAATTGGCATTTTGTACGCTGCTTCTACCATTTCTAGGCACATTTCCAGGCCGTTCAGTTCACTGCAGAATTTTTTCAAATGAGAATATTTCTCGTCTTTCCCAACTCGTTTTTGCATAGGTATGTGAAATGGGGATTAATAAGATCGGAGTACCATACCAAACCAGAACCTTTTTCTTTTAATCCAAAATGAAAAGAAAATGAAAATGCAATTTTTTGATTCATGCACGATTTCATTCCGGAAAACAAGATTATCAAAAAAATCAGTGACAAACCATTAATTGGTGTGCAGATGTGTTTATGCAGAAATGTAGATGAGCAAATGCGCGTGAAATTTTACGCAGCGGCGGCAACTCCGTGACCATCGCTGGCGACCCAGAGTTGCTGAAGTATATCATTGCCCAAAAGTAGTAGGTTACGGTGGGCATAATGACCATTACCCATGATGACCCAACAAAAAGGCCTTTGTCTCTCCCTCTTGAAGTTGTTTTAAAATTTCTTGCCAAAAATTGGTGCCTTAGATTTGCATTGGATTCGAATTGGCCAGTTTTTCCAATAGTCCTTTCCTTGCTAGCTCTCGCGAAATTATAGTTATTTTTCTTGAGTAGTAGCATGATGAAGACAACTCAATCCAGTTTCCCCCTATATTGGCGCAGCGATTCCTTACTTTTTCGTCATGTATGTATGTGGGTCCTCACTGGCCTGCGGGGAAGAACAGCTCCCCTTGCCTAAACGTGGTAAGCAGTTGGTTCGCAGTAGGTTTCTAACACGGGACATTTCCGATCGAGAGATTTTGTAATCCCATATTAGGTGGGGATGTTCTAGTGGATGACAGCTTTATTTCTCAATGTTTTTTTTCCGTTGCTTGCTTAGTGTACCAAACAAAGGATTAAATCCACACTTACCAGGTTGTCCAGCTTCTCCAGCTGAGCCACGTGGTCCTGGAGATCCTTGAGTGCAGGCACAACATGATCCAGCCGGAACTGATCCGTAATTGCCGTATGGGGATTGTCGTTTTGTACGAATATCTCCCGGTTTTGTGAACGACATCTGTTTCCAGATATCTCGCGATTCTCCCTGAACATCAAGGAACAACATAGGTAGGTTGGGAACAGAAGTTTGTACCTTATAACTTTCATCTCTTCCTACATAATTAAATGAAATTTTTTTATTAAAAACATCGAATTTTTCGAATTAGTTTCAAATAAGAGATTAGTTTGATAGAACGAACCCTGCACATTTCGACTTCAGACAGCATATTTGAAGTGATCTTTTGGATGTGCATGTGCATCATAGGCAAGCCAATGATGACCGTAATGATGGAGACGGTAGAAAGGACGGTAGCGGCAAATGTGGCTTGCCGGGAGCATGGGATCCAGTCCATGGCTGGTTTCTGAAGAAAAAAGTGTTGGTAGAAGGCAAATATAATTCACAATGTCCACCGGTATCACTCAACTCGCGTTCCCTACAGAAACTGTGAGACATTGAAATACTATTTTAGCTTGAATATTGTTGTTCTGTTAAGTGTTAAGCCTCTTCAAAGAAATTCCGAATCCCTCCAAAAGCGATAGACCGTGATTTTTTCAATGCAACATACATAAGGTCCGGTCATTGCTAAGCCGTATTCGTGTGCGACGCGGTCGGTGAGGGTCGTATGCTGCGGCGCGACATCCTAGCAGGGATATACCCGGCCCCGAAGGCAACACCAGACAGAGTTTAGACGAAAGCGGAACACAGAAAACGGATACGCCAAATTGTACTGGAAGGCGGAAATCGAAAACGGAAGAGAATACGCAAAAATTCGCGTTTGGTCATCAGCTCGTTTTTTCCGCATTCTGTCCCCGAAATAGATCATACTTCCAGCGACAGCGCCAGTGCTCACCAGGCATATCGATTTGCGGTCGATATTTCTGGTAGACATTGTACCGCGTCGCTCGTCGCAAGGAGAGTAATCGCCGTATTAGATGGAATTGAGTATATTGGCCTGTGCCGGAGATATATTTTTTGCGTTCATTTCACATCAGTATCTATAATTGTTGAACGTGCTGAAGATACTTTTACACAATATTGGGTATCTCGCGTTCGCCGCACGCGCAACACTCACCAGACTATGACGCGTACGCACGCGATAAAGAAATGTCAAGGGCTGTGAACCCGAATCAGTTATGAATATCAAAATTCATATCTCTCCCATGCCCCCCCCCCCAATCTTTCATGTTCATGAAATTTTCCTCTAATGCGTCGTGTCCTTCGACCTCCTTCGATAAAGTTGATTGAAGGTGTCTGCCGTGTTATTCTAAAGCTTCCTTTGGAAAAATGTACATTTTGAGTATTAGTACCCAAAGATTAGATTGTAACGAGGGAGTCACTAACTCTGAGAGTTTTGGCCGAGAAACAGCCGCGAAATAGCCCATCAGGCTCCGCAGCGGCTCCTGGTGGGCTATTTTTCGGCTTCTCGCGGAACTGACAAGAAGTTTCCGAGAAATAGCCGAGATATACCCGAAAAATAACTAGAAGTAAACAAAACTAATTAAGACGCAACCGTCGCCGGCTCGCCGAGCCACCATCTGGGGCCGCCAGCGGTTGGGCGGGGCCTCCAGAGGCTGAACGAGGTTCATGAACCTCAAGCTTGGGTAATTGAACCGACGGAGTTGCTGACATCACAATCATGCCGCTGGAATGCGCCGTATATCTGCCTGGAGAGCACTATTTCTCGGCTATTTTGCGGCGAGCATTATTTGGCAGCTATTTTGCGGCGAGCATTATTTAGCGGCTATTTCGCGACTCTTTCGCGGCGAGCAATATTTGGAGGTTATTTCGCGGCTATTAAGCGGCAAGCAGGCATTTTACTGCTATTTATCGGCTATTTCTTGGTCTAAACTCAGAGAATGGACGTTAAATGCACATCTTCGATACATGCTGAGCCTAGGTTAAATGAAAGTACATACATGCTATACTGAATAGAGTGTTGCTTCGAATAACATCGATTTCTTCGAATAAATATAAATTTCTCTTCATGATCGAAATGATTTCAACAGCGCTCATTTTGATACATTGCGGTAAGTGGAATGTGGAATGTTTGATAAAAAAGTAGGATTCCGCCTGTTCATCAAAATGCCATAGTCACTTAAACAAGTTTTTTATTCGAAAATTCGAATAGTTTCATCAACTTCACTCTCACTCTTGTGTTTCCCAAGTGTGGTCGGCTTCATTCGGCTCTCGACACCTGCACTCTCGACTTCACTCGACTTCCGACACCTCACCGGTACTAAAGAAGAACATGCGAGATCGCGTGCGACCCGCGAGAATAAATATAGAATAAGAAAGAAATCAGGTCGCCGCGTAAGGTGCTTTCGGACATAATCGTTATCTTCAGTCTCATCATGAGCAGTCTTCCTGCAGATAAATTCAGAGTTGGCGAGATGCAGACGATGATTGAAGAAGTAAATGGAGCCAAGACAGTGCCGAAATGCGTAAAGAAGACGCTGGCAACCCTGGCGGAACAGTTAAGGCAGCATACACGCTCGTAAACGTAATTGAGATAACTATGGAATTAGAATGATATGGCACCGATCACAACGCCAACGCATTTTGAAGCGTCAAAAACGACTCACAATGACGCTACACGAGCCAGAAAGTGGCCCCGCCCCTGTATCTGCCCGCCCCTGTAATTGCGTCTTCCTCCAAAACAGGGGTGCTGAGCCATTCCCACCGTCGTCGATGTGCGTGAATTACCTATTGTACTTATTGAATCACCCACATACATCCGCGACGATGGGAATGGCCCAGCACCCCTGTTTCGGAAGGGGAAGCAAATACAGGGGGCGAGCAGATACAGGGGCGGGGCCACCTTCTCCCTCGTGTAGCGTCATTGTGAGTCGTTTTTGACGCTTCAAAATGCGTTGGCGTTGTGTTCGGTGCCATACCATTCTAATTCCATAGTTATCTCAACTACGTTTACGAGCGTTTATGCTGCCTTTAAGCTGACTTTCCTTGGCCTTTGACAGGGTGACGCAAGAAAGGGATCGTCTGGGCGCCGAAAACGAAGAGCTTCGCGAACGACTGAAAAGGAGTGAGGCTAGGCAGACGCAAGATCGAAGTGTGGTCACAAGGACGCATACAAGAACCAGCTCTGCTCCGACACATGAAGATTGCTGTAGCGAGAAAGAGCGCATGAGATCCGGCGTCATCGCAGGAATTCCTGAGCTTTCTTCGCCTTCAGTTCGTGATCGGTTACAGTACGACTACAACTGTGTTGCTGATGTTTTCAACCATCTAGGTGTAGAGTGTTTTCCCTCTGATGTGTATAGATTAGGGAGGCCAACAATGGCCCGTAGGAGGCTTTTCAAAGTAGTGCTACCAGCGACCAGATTCCAGCGCTTAGCCGTGACCAGAGCCTCACGTCTACGTTCTTTCCCCGAGGGCGGATCTATTTAAGGGAGTCCCTCATTCGGGAGGAGAGACAACGTAGACATGAAGAGTACTTGCTCCGCCGTCGATCTCCTGCCACTTGTCTAAAACTCAGAGTTCGGTCACAGTTGGTTCCATAGTCACTGCGGAAATTCCCATCAATTTAAACCGAATGTAGTTCCCCGGCCAGCAGTAAATGAAATTGAATCCTTATCAGTATTTTTCAAATGTTCTTTCAAATGTGTATACGGGAATCTAAGATCATTCGCAAAGAACTGTGTTTATGTAGATTCAACACTAGGGAGCTTTTATGATATACCAGCTGCGCCAGGCGGCTAACGCCGCCCAGCGCCGCTGGCGAACCGGCTTCGCCGGTTCGGTGGCCGGCTTCGCCGTCAGATTCAAGATAGCCCGTCCAGACCTAACGAAAAGTGTAACTAATCTATTATTCAATAACGATAATGCTAGTTAACACTTTTTATTCAAAACATCTTTGCTTCGAAGAATAGCTTTTATGACTCCGCCGCTTGTTTATTTGGCTTTGCCAAACGATAGGTTGGCTCTGCTGGCCTCTCTCCATTAACCTTGTGTAGCACTCGTTAGGCTTCGCCGAACGATGGGCTGGCTTCTCCCGGCCTTCCTTAACTATATGTAGCATTCAATTGTCTTCGCCAAACGGTAAACCGTCTTTCCCCGCCCTCCATTCATTAAAAAAGTGTAGCATTAGTTGACTTGGCCAAACAATAGGCTGGCTTCTCCCGGCCTCCCTCCCTCAACTATGTGTAGCAATCGCTTGGTTTTGCCGAACGTTAGGCTGGTTTTTCCGGCCTCCCTCTCTTAACTACGTGTTGCATTCATTTGTCTTCGCCGAACTGTAGACCGTCTTCCCCCAGCCTCCATTCATTAGGACAGTGTAGCATTGGTTGACTTGGCCAAAGAATGAGCTGGCTTCTCCCGGCCTCCCTCCCTCAACTATGTGTAGCACTCGCTTGGTTTTGCCGAACGTTAGGCTGGTTTTCCGGCCTCCCTCTCTTAACTATGTGTAGCATTCATTTGTCTCCGCCAAACGACAGACCATCTTCCCCCGGCCTCCATTCATTAGGACAGTGTAGCATTGGTTGACTTGGCCAAGCAATAAGCTGGCTTCTCCCGGCCTCCCTCCCTCAACTATGTGTAGCACTCGCTTGGTTTTGCCGAACGTTAGGCTGGTTTTTCCGGCCGTCCTCTCTCAACTATGTGTGGCATTCATTTGTCTTCGCCAAACGACAGACCATCTTCCCCCGGCCTCCATTCATTAGGACAGTGTAGCATTGGTTGACTTGGCCAAACAATGAGCTGGCTTCTCCCGGCCTCCCTCCCTCAACTATGTGTAGCACTTGCTTGGTTTTGCCGAACGGTAGGCTGGTTTTCCGGCCGTCCTCTCTCAACTATGTGTAGCATTCATTTGTCTTCGCCAAACGGTAGACCGTCTTCCCCGGCCTCCATTTATTAAAAAAGTGTAGCATTCGTTGACTTGGCTAAATGATTAGCTGGCTTCTCCCGGCCTCCCTCCCTCAACTATGTATAGCACTCGCTTGGTTTTGCCGAGCGGTAGGCTGGTTTTTCCGGCCGTCCTCTCTCAACTATGTGTAGCATTCATTTGTCTTCGCCAAACGACAGACCATCTTCCCCCGGCCTCCATTCATTAGGACAGTGTAGCAATGGTTGACTTGGCCAAACAATGAGCTGGCTTCTCCCGGCCTCCCTCCCTCAACTATGTGTAGCACTTGCTTCGTTTTGCCGAACGGTAGGCTGGTTTTCCGGCCGTCCTCTCTCAACTATGTGTAGCATTCATTTGTCTTCGCCAAACGACAGTCCATCTTCCCCCGGCCTCCATTCATTAGGACAGTGTAGCATTGGTTGACTTGGCCAAACAATGAGCTGGCTACTCCCGGCCTCCCTCCCTCAATTATGTGTAGCACTCGCTTGGTTTTGCCGAACGGTAGGCTGGTTTTCCGGCCGTCCTCTCTCAACTATGTGTAGCATTCATTTGTCTTCGCCAAACGACAGACCATCTTCCCCCGGCCTCCATTCATTGAAAAAGTGTAGCATTGGTTGACTTGGCCAAGCAATAAGCTGGCTTCTCCCGGCCTCCCTCCCTCAACTATGTGTAGCACTCGCTTGGTTTTGCCGAACGGTAGGCTGGTTTTTCCGGCCGTCCTCTCTCAACTATGTGTAGCATTCATTTGTCTTCGCCAAACGACAGACCATCTTCCCCCGGCCTCCATTCATTAGGACAGTGTAGCATTGGTTGACTTGGCCAAACAATGAGCTGGCTTCTCCCGGCCTCCCTCCCTCAACTATGTGTAGCACTCGCTTGGTTTTGCCGAACTTTAGGCTGGTTTTCCGGCTTCCCTCTATTAACTATCCTTCATTTCCGAGCTACTTGCAGTCGTATCATCAGTATCGTAGGTGCGAAACGATTGTTTTTCGAAAAATTCAACCGTGAGGATGAAGAAATCTATCTCAAAACCGCACCGCTTCTATGATAGTGATACAGAAAAGTGCGAGTAGCGAGGAAATGAAGGCTATGTGTAGCATTCATTTGTCTTCACCAAATGGCAGACCGCCTTCCCCGGCCTCCATTTATTAAAAAAGTGTAGCATTCGTTGACTTGGCTAAATTATTAGCTGGCTACTCCCGGCCTCCCTCTCTCAACAATGCGTAGCATTTGTGTGATTTTGCCAAACGGTAGACCGGCTTCCTCAAGCCTCCCTCCAATAAGCATGCATAGCAATAGTTTCGCTTCGCCGAACGATGGGCTGGTCTCTTCCGGCTTCCATCCATCCACTACAATACCGCCGCTATCTATGGGAAAAATGGGCGAGATGGGCAAAGTGGGCAACTAAAGCGTCTTTAGACCACAACTCGCCTCAATGTGCTCCGTTTTCGATTTCGAAAACGGCGAAATGTAAAGCATGTCGTGATCTAGTCAATCATGCGAAAATATTTTGCGAAATTCGGAAGCAACATTATTTTTAAGGCGGAATACTTTTTCATTTTGACCATGCTAGAGATCGCGTACGGTCATTTTGATCGAGTGATCTCGTTATCTTGTGATAGCATTATCAAATTCATAACTAACTGCATCTTAAAAAAAGCGTTTTCATAGAAAATTTCAAACTTTATCTCATATAATTAGATAGAATGTGGCACGGTAGACACTTTGGTCCTTTCGAAATTGAAAACGTGGCACTTTGAGGCGAGTTGTGGTAGAAAGACGCTTTAGTTGCCCACTTTGCCCATTTTTCCCTTGGATAGCGGCGGTATTGTATGTGTAGCATTGTATATCTTAGTCGAGCGATGAGCTGGCTTCTTCCGGCCTCCCTACATCAACTATGTGTAGGCTTCGCCAAACGGTAGACCGTCTTCCCCGGCACCCCTTCATTGAGCATGCGTAGAATTCGTTTACTTGGCCAAACTATGAACTGGCTTCTCCCTGCCTCCCTCCATCAACTATGGGTGGCATTCAATCGGTTTCGCCAAACGATAGGCCGACTTCTTCGGCCTCTCTGCATCATACTCAAGCGAGCCGTTGTGTAAAATCTCAGCAGAGTTATGATTCCCTTCCACTGCTGACTGAAATTTTTGGGAATATTCACGGTCACCTCCCCATACTTTTTGTTCTAGGCAAACATTTTAACGACTCCCCAACATCTATTGAGATTTTACACGACAGCACATGGCCCTGACCTCCATTAACTATTTGTAGCATACGCTTGGCTTCGACAAACGATAGACGGGGAAGGGCTCAAAGTGCTATTGTTAAGGTGATCCCGCTACGACTCGAAACGAAGCAAGTTCAAAGGGCTCAATACGCGACAGGCACGGGTGCTCTACCATGACTCGTAACAAAGAAAGTTTAGAAAAACTCAATAGATGGTGCGGTCCCACCACGATCCGATACGAAGAGAGTTCACAAAATCCGAAACTCAACACCTACGGTGGTCCCAACACGATTCGCCGCTGAGAAACTCAAAAGGACGTAATATGCAACTACTACTGTGGTCCCACCACGAATCGCCACTGCGAAATTTTAAAGACGCAATATGCAACTACTACGGTGGTCCTACCATGATTTGCCATTGAGAAACTATAAAGGACGCAATATGCAACACCCTCGGTTGTCCCACCACGATTCTTCACTGAGAAACTTCAAAGGACGCGATATGCAACACCCTCGGTGGTCCCACCACGATTCGCCACTGAGAAACTTTAAAGAACGCAATATGCAACTACTACTGTGGTCTCAACACGAATCGCCAGTGAAGAGTTTTAAAGGACGCAATATGTAACTACTACGGTGGTCCCACCACGATTTTCCACTGAGAAACTTTGAAGGACGCAATATGCAACTACTACTGTGGTCCCACCACGAATCGCCACTGAGAAACTTCAAAGGACGCGATAGCAACACCCTCGGTGGTCCCACCACGATTCGCCACTGAGAAACTCAAAAGGACGCAATATGCAACTACTACTGTGGTCCCACCACGAATCGCCATTGAGAAACTTCAAAGGACGCGATATGCAACACCCTCGGTGGTCCCACCACGATTCGCCACTGAGAAACTCAAAAGGACGCAATATGCAACTACTACTGTGGTCCCACCACGGATCTCCACTGAGAAACTTCAAAGGACGCGATAGCAACACCCTCGGTGGTCCCACCACGATTCGCCACTGAGAAACTCAAAAGGACGCAATATGCAACTACTACTGTGGTTCCACCACGAATCGCCACAGAGAAACTTCAAAGGACGCGATATGCAACACCCTCGGTGGTCCCACCACGATTCGCAGCAGCGAAATTTTAAAGACGCAAAATGCAATCGCTACGTTGGTCCCACCACGATTTTTCACTGAGAAACTTTATAGGACGCAATATGCAACAGCTATGATGGTCCCACCACGATAGCGGTGCTGTCAAACCTAACTCTCTTTCCGCGACCTTCTCTGTGTATTGTGTGAAACAATAACGCGCTCTGACTCATGAAATCGAAAATTGCGGGAAATTCAAACACCCGGTCAGACGTCGGTCAGACGTACGGTCAGACACCGGTCAGACACACCACCACGCCGCTTATTATATGTAAGGATCAGACACCGGTCAGACACACCACCACGCCGCTTATTATATTTTAAAGACGCAATATGCAACTACTACGGTGGTCCCACCACGAATCGCCACTGCGAAATTTTAAAGACGCAATATGCAACTACTACGGTGGTCCCACCACGAATCGCCACTGAGAAAGTTCAAAGGATGCAATATGCAACTACTACGGTGGTCCCACCACGATTCGCCACTGAGAAACTTTAAAGGACGCAATATGCAACTACTACTGTGGTCCCACCACGAATCGCCACTGAGAAACTTCAAAGGACGCGATATGCAACACCCTCGGTGGTCCCACCACGATTCGCCACTGAGAAATTTTAAAGGAAGCAATATGCAACTACTACGGTGATCCCACCACGATTTGCCACTGAGAAACTTTGAAGGACGCAATATGCAACTACTACGGTGGTCCCACAACGATTTGCCACTGAGAAATTTTAAGGAAGCAATATGCAACTACTACGGTGATCCCACCACGATTTGCCACTGAGAAACTTCGAAGGACACAATATGCATCTACTACTGTGGTCCCACCACGAATCGCCACTGAGAAACTTCAAAGGACGCGATATGCAACACCCTCGGTGGTCCCACCACGATTCGCCACTGAGAAACTCAAAAGGACGCAATGTGCAACTACTACTGTGGGCCCACCACGGATCTCCACTGAGAAATTTTGAAGGACGCAATATGCAACTACTACGGTGGTCCCACCACGATTTGCCACTGAGAAATTTTAAAGGAAGCAATATGCAACTACTACGGTGATCCCACCACGATTTGCCACTGAGAAACTTTGAAGGACACAATACGCAACTACTGTGGTCCCACCACGAATCGCCACTGAGAAACTTCAAAGGACGCGATATGCAACACCGATTCGCCACTGAGAAATTTTAAAAGAAGCAATATGCAACTACTACGGTGATCCCACCACGATTTGCCACTGAGAAACTTTTGAAGGACGCAATATGCAACTACTACTGTGGTCCCACACTGAGAAACCCACCACGATAGCGGTGCTGTGCGCGCTCTGACTCATGAAATCGAAAATTGCGGGAAATTCAAACACCCGGTCAGACGTCGGTCAGACGTACGGTCAGACACCGGTCAGACACACCACCACGCCGCTTATTATATGTAAGGATACTTTTTCACTGAGACTTGGTTGAAATCCGAATACTCGGTGTCATCAATGCTAGGTGCCTGGTCTAAGGACTTCGCAGTAGTACGCTGCGATAGAAACTCTACTCCTGGAGGCGGTGTTGCTATTTTGCTCAAGAGTATTTTTTCATATACTAATGTTTTCTCGGAATCTATCCACTCTGGCTATGAAATCTTGACTGTGGATATAGTTTATGGAAATACTTCCATCAGAAACATACTAATGTACAGATCGCCTTCTTGTAGTTCCACTATTACAAATCAGATTTTTAAGGCCATAAGTGATCTTTCTATATGTCCATGGCCGGTTATTGTGCTCGGTGATTTTAATATGCCAGAAATCGACTGGAGCGAAAACAGTCACCACCAGTACGCTAACCTTATGAGCTGGCATGGTTATTCCCAACTAGTGAAATGCCCGACACGTGGCAATAACATTCTTGATCCAATATTTTCAAATTAAGGAGAAGTGGTAGACAAGGTTAGGATTTGTACAGCGATCATAAAAGTATTGGGCACAGCGATCATAAAAGTATTGCATTCAACGAGATTTTCAGCGGTACAAAACAAGATACAGTGTACGTGAGATCATTTTCTAAGTGCAATTTCTGAAAGTTGGGCTCCGCAGAAAAGGTCAAGGATTTGGCATTGCTCTAAAATATCATGACATTGTTCCATTAGATTTGGCTATCAAACTGATTTCCCAAATGTAGTGAATTTGTATAATCGATTTGGCTGTTGTTGGTATATGCAGATAACATAATCATTAAATGTAGTGAAATTGTTGCAAACGGATTTGGCAGGAGCTCTATGAATTATCACAGTCAAATCACGCGTCAGAAGGTCCTCTGGCGAGCGAATGAAGACAAGAAAAAAACATCGATTAACAATGCTGAACGAAATGTGGCCTCGTGGGCTAGAGATAAGGTTTTCGGATGTCATTCTGCCTTTTCAGTGTAGCTCCCACTGAGATACCAGACCTTCCCTCACCGATTGGATAAAAATCATGAGAACGAAACCTAACGCAGTTTATTAGCTACTTACGCTATGTCTTCGTGTCCTCAACGCTTTCACGATTCACATTGTATGGAAACGTTTTTGCTGCTATACCTAGTCTTGTTCTCATTTGATTCAAAATGCGCTCCAAGAAAAACCCCTTCTGACGCGTGATTTGACTGTGATAATTCATAGAGCTCCTGCCAAATCCGTTTGCAACAATTTCACTACATTTAATGATTATGTTATCTGCATATACCAACAACTGCCAAATCGGTTCAACAGTTTCACAACATTTAGGAAATCAGTTAGATAGCCAAATCTAATGGAACAATTTCACGACATTTTAGAGCAATGCCAAATCCTCGACCTTTTCTGCGGAGCCCAACTTTCAGAAATTTCACAACTTTTTCCAAGGGTTGTCCTTCTACAATATCGTCAAGCTCCAAAAGTCAAGTTGTTTATTTTCCGAGAACATAGTGGTAGAAATGAAGAAACAACCGCTCCGCTGCTAAGATTGCAATATAATAGTTGTAACGCGGTTTCCCTACAAATAAAATAAAAGGCATATACTTTTTGAATTTAAAAGTGGAAAAAATGAAGAAATGAGTTTTAAATGACCCAATTAAATGACCCAAACAAGCCAGTTGCGTGATTGGTGCGAGAATATTCACTCTGCGGCTCAACTCGTACGCTCCAATTGATATCGGCGCAAGCAATCGCCCGGGGTTCGTGTTTAGATCAAAGAGGTCCCTATAGGCCCGCCCCGGTATGGCCACCGCCAGTTGCGTGCTTGAGCAAGAATATATCTCAGACTGTGTACGGTTGTTTCCATCCAAAACCGAACAGTTTGCATCCCGGAACTAAACGGCAAATCCACTCTGGGTATCTTAACCCGAATTCTTAGATCTACTCAGTCAACTGCAAGTACATGGAACATCCTCAGCTCACATGTGAGCACTTTGTCCGTCTAAGAGTAGCAGGTTATACCAGTAGATTTTTCCACCTCTTGTATTTCAGTCAGGTTTCCTCCCAATCAGCTCCTAATTTTTAAAAGATTTTTTTGACTGAATAAATTTTGAAATTAAATGAAATTGTACAGGGTCTAGGCACTATCCTTGACGGGGGGGGGCACCCACCATTCAAGACAGAAATGAAATGAACCGCCAATTGGTAAGGCTATCAGTCGGAGTATTTCCATAGAGCTCTCATAAAAACAATGATTGTTAGTGCAGTGCAGTATCAGGCATCTTTTATCAGAGTTTTTCATCATTTCTATGAGTAAATCTTGTGTGGCCCCACCACGTCTAGGACAGACCCAGGGTCAGCCGCTCTAGACAGAACTTGGAAAATTTTAGAGCCAACTCGAGTGAGATTACGGTAGCCCTGTTCTGGCGCACTTAACTATCGTTCTTGTTGATTCGGAGGCATGGCTTGCATACGGTTTCCTGAACATTAAAGTGAGGCCACTCGCACGTCCCTTGATGTCCTGCACACCCCTACAGAGATCCAGCACACATTCCATGACGTGCTGCTCATCCTTACAGGGGTCCTGCACACGTTTCATGATGTCCTGCACACTCCTACTAAGGTCCTGCACACATTCCATGATGTCCTGCACACCCCTAGTGAGGTCTTGCACACGTTCTATGATGTCCTGCACACTTTTACTTAGGTCCTACACACATTCCATGACGTCCTGCTCATCCCTACTGAGGTCCTGCACGCGTTCCATGAAGTCCTGCACACCTCTATTGGAGCAGTGCACACGTTCCATGATGTCCTGCACACTCCTATTGAGGTCCTGCACACGTTCCATGATTTTCTGCACACTCCTACTGAGGTCCTGCACGCATTCTACGACGTCTTGCACACCCCTACTGGGGTCCTGCACAAGTTCCTTAATGTCCTGCACACTCCTATTGAGGTCTTGCACACATTCTGCGACGTCCTGCACACCCCTACTGGGGTCCTGCACAAGTTCCTTGATGTCCTGCTCACTCCTACTGAGGTCCTGCACAAATTCTACGACGTTCTGCACACCACTACTGGGGTCCTGCACAGGTTCTATGATGTCCTGCACTCTCCTACTGAGGTCCTGCACACATTCCACGGCGTCCTGCACACCCATACTGGGGTCCTGCACAGGTCCTATGATGTGCTGCACACTCCTACTGAGGTCCTGCACACATTCTACGACGTCCTGCACACCCCTACTGGGGACCTGCACACTCCCACTCAGGCCCTGTACACATTCAACGACGTCCTGCACACCCCTACTGGGGTCCTGCACAGGTCCCATGATGTCCTGCACACTCCTACCGAGGTCCTATACACATTCTACGACGTCCTGCACACCCCTACTAGGGTCCTGCACAGGCTCCGTGATGTTCAACACACTCCTACTGAGGTCCTGCACACATTCTACGACGTCCTGCACACCCCTACTGGGGTCCTGCACAGGTCCCATGATGTCCTGCACACACCTACTGAGGTCCTGCACACATTCTACGACGTCCTGCACACCCATACTGGGGTCCTGCACAGGTTCCGTGATGTTCTACACAATCCTACTGAGGTCCTGCACACATTCTACGACGTCCTGCACACCCATACTGGGGTCCTGCACAGGTCCTATGATGTCCTGCAGACTCTTACTAAGGTCCTGCACACGTTCCATGATGTTCTGCACACTCCTACTGAGGTCCTGCACACATTCGACGACGTCCTGCACACCCCTACTGGGGTCTCGCATAGTCAACCGACACTTCAGCACACCCTGCGACGCCTTCCTATCGATGGTGCGCTTGGAACGAATTCGCGCCGCAGTCAGGAACATCAATCCCGCACAGCGTTCTCGTCCGAGCCGGACGTTTCAAGTGCACCACCCTAGGGAGCAAGATGTTTATATGGAGTCTAAGAAAACAATGACTGATAACGAAAAACCCATCATTTTCATAAACTAATCTTGAGAGGCCGGTTTCCGAGTTTAAACCGCCCGTTAGGGGCCCAGAAGTCATTATGGTGAGTTCTGGCAATTCTTTTCGGCATTCCCGTGGCAATTCTTTTCGGCATTCCCGTGGCCGATTACCTCTAGTCACAAATTTTTAAGCGATTTGGTCCACGCCTTCCAAAAAAATGGAATTCGACGGACGGGGGTGGAGGCGGAGGCGGAGGCCGTGGCGGAGGCGGAGGCGGAGACCGTGGCGGAGGCGGAGGCGGAGGCGGAGGCGGAGGCGGAGGCGGAGGCGGAGGCGGAGGCGGAGGCCGAGGCGGAGGCGGAGGCGGAGGCGGAGGCGGAGGCGGAGAGCGGAGGCGGAGGCGGAGGCGGAGGCGGAGGGGGAGGCGGAGCCGGAGGGGGAGGGGGAGGCGGTGGCGGAGGCGGAGGGGGAGGCGGAGGCGGAGGCGGAGGCGAAGGCGGAGGCGGAGGCGAAGGCAGAGGTGGAAGCGGAGGCGGAGGCAGGCGGAGGCGGAGGCGGAGGCGGAGGCGGAGGCGGAGGCGGAGGCGGAGGCGGAGGCGGGGGCGGAGGCGGAGGCGGAGGCGGAGGCGGAGGCGGAGGCGGAGGTGGAGGCGAAGGGCGAGGCGGAGGCGGGGGCGGAGGGCGAGGCGGAGGCGGAGGCGGAGGCGGTTTTGGAGAACGTTTTTGCGTACTTTGAGAGGTCATAACTTCAGAAAGCGGGGACCAGTTAGGACGAAAAGTTGCACACATATGTGATTTCTTGCAGCGCACCGAATGTTGTACAGCTCATACCTCTGGTGACGGTATGAATAGGTGATCTCACTGTAGGGCATCCGCGCGGGAAGAGATTAAAGCCAAATCTTAGTGCGCGCTTTGCGCGCACCACAATTCTGACCTGGTTAATAATCATCTATCTCTGACAATAGATGGCGAATCGCTTCGGTGGGCGCGGCCTAAAACGCCCATCTTATCATCATGGCGAAAACTTCACCGATTTCGCCTAATTTGGCTAGTCGCCTTTCCGTGTTGGCGAGTTGGTGAAGTTTGAGCGAGGTAAGCGTGGAGCAGGGCGAAACCGGTGATGTTTCCGCCCCAGTTCGCCAAAGACTCGCTTTGGCAGCGAGGTTGTTGATTTGCTGACTTGGCGAAAATCGCCTTACTTCAAAAAAGCGATTTCTAGTTCCGCGCAACGTCAGTAGTGGGCGCGAGATTCGAATTGCACATGCGTAACTATGTGAACGTCGACGATTTCTTGCACACAGCTGATCTTGTATTGACTTATCGGCGCATCAGGCCTTTCTTCATAAACCTGCATCATTCCGCCATTCCCTGCATTCAGTGATCCTTTTTCTTACTCATTTTTTGCTGTCCTTCATGCCCATGTTCAGTTGTCATTCGCTTGTTTTTGCAGTAGACTTGAGAACAGGGAAGAATAAAATTCCGAATTCCCATGGTTCTTGGTCATCCTATGTCCGAAAAAAGCCTAAAAATGCTTAAACATAGGAAATGACCGCGAGATTTTCCTTTTTCACGTCTTTCCTCGCTAAATCCCTACGGGGTTACTTCAGGCGATAAACTCGAATTCTAGGCCCGTATTCACTTTCCGCAAAACCAGGATCGATTGAAAAAAAGCATGAATGACAAACAAGGAATTCTTAGTCATTATTAATTATGCGTGGCTCAGTACATGCACACTTCTTTCGTGCTTCTTTTATATGTTGACACAAGGTAAAGTTGCTCAAAAAATACAAAAAACCCAGTGAGATTGGCTTCTTTTCGTGAGATTCAAGTTTATCTGTGCTTTAGCAATGCTCTCTTCATTGAATATTCGAGTTTCTTTGTGCTTTGAATGAATCTCATAGAAGCCTTGTCCTTCTTTATCTTAAAGGCAGTGTCCACAATAATTTTCGATTCCGAGATTAATCGCTAAATCGATTGTCTGGTCCCTGGTAGAACTGAAATAACGAAAAAATCGAAAACAAAACAGAAGGGTACGGGCTCCTTTGCTCTCATCCCGCCTATTTACTCTCACAGGAACTGTTCGTGTGACTATGAAATCTATTGTGGGCCCGTCTTTTGCAACTCTCTACTATCTGCTGCTCCGTACATTTATTCGACCCTAACCAACACTGTCTTTCCTAAAATATTCTTCCATTCGCGATTAGCCCCATTTTTCACCGATGACAACTTCCGTGAACATGTTTATCCAACCGCACAGCTAATCGTTGCCAGAGAATAATGTCACTGAAAGAAGACGTTCTAGTGTGTTTCTCGTCGTTTCTTCGTAATTATGGTAACACTTGGTGGCTAACGCATTGTTTTGATTGGTAACTTCGGGAAGGAAAATCATGGTGAACACTGCCTTTGATATAGAGCTGACACAGGTTTAGAGGGTAACTATCAGTCATGGTAACGATTGATAAAACACAAGCAGAGCTATTTTCACACCAGCAGCATCGAGCAAAAGCAAAATCAGCATTTTTCTGTTTCCTGGCGGAGACTTTGACTTTTCGTTGGGATCATTCGACCAGTTGACTTGAACGGTTTCTCCGACTTCCATGTTCCCCCTTTTCGGGTATTTGCTTGTCTTCTTGCTCACTTCAAACCTGACGAAATTTGAAAAATAATTGCTTCGTAACTTCTGAGAGTGTTCGAATTTATTGATTCATATGGTATTTTAAGGAGAGTAATATTCGAAAAATTCATTCTTGTAAGGTTTTTCAAAGGGGGTAATCCGAATCATTCATTCATACGAGGTGTTCTGAAAATACGATTTTCGAAATGTTCATTAATTTAAAAGTCCGCGTCGAATGTCCTTGTATGATTAGACTGTTGTCGTAGAACTCGGCAGCGCCTTATCCAGCCCTCCCCCCCCAATCGGCTCACTCGAATTGGCTCTAAAAGTTTTGCCTTCGATTTTGCTATATCTTGAACACCGGTGGGGCTGTATAACAACCTGTATTTCTGTACTTCTCAACAATCTGAGGTTTCCTACTCCTTTCAAAGTTCAAAGAGTAAGTGACTTCCACTTGCAGAGTCATATTTCAGAACATATTTTTAGGAGATACCTAGGCCTACCGGCTGGAAAGAAACCGTACTGCTATAGTTGGTGAGACCAGGACTCCCAGGCTTACCTAATCCCAAACATAAATGGGAAATTATTTTGAAAAATAAGCAACCCTTATTGTTACGAAGCAACGTCTAAAATCGGGAATTGTTGAACTTCTTTCGATATAGCGATTTGATTCAAACCCTAGCTCTGCCCTGCCTGCACTCCTGCTCATTGAAGCAAACGTTCCCCTCCGTTGCTTCTTTACTTGCTTTTTCTCCGGTTAGAAAACATTGCTAATTGATGCGTTTTATAGGAACCGTTCGTGTTGGTTCACATGTGGGGAGTAAATCACTCGCTTACCCACCTGACATTTTGCACCTCTTGGTCATGCTATATAACTTCAAGGTGTACTCCAATGTTGAAATCGGTGATTTTTAGGCAATGGTACGGTGCCTATTTAACACAAGGTTAGCTTGTTTATTGATCCCTCATTTTATTTGTTTCCATAAGCTGGTCGTTTTTGATATGGAAACTGGCAGAAGCGAGAGGATAAGGAAATTTCGCAGCAATTTCAGGGTAGGAGTAGTACTGAGGAAGGATCCATAGTTTGCAAGTATTTCCTGATTTAGGGCGCATTCAGGGTTCTGCGAGCTGCGAGCGGTGCAAGAATTTGGTGGCGGAGCCCCAAACGCGCTAGCTTTCAGGGTTGTGCGAGCTGTGAGATAACGTGAGACTGAGAAATACGGATCCAGCAGTTGTGAAAGATGAACTACGTTTTATAGTAGACTTTGCAATTTCTTCTTTCATTTATTTTCTTGTAGGCTCCATCACTGATAAACCCATAATTATTTTTTTGGCTTTTTAGCATGTTCGAACAATGATGGTGGTGTCCTGGATAACTGTTAGACCGGCAACCAATTTTGGCATTGAGTGGAGCATTTCAGTCGGACATACATAATTTACGCTGGCAGTGTGATGGTACGAAGTAGATCGGGTACTAAATTACAATTTTGTTTGGTTTGTAGTATATCTTTTTTTTTTACTTTTCCGAACCACAGTAAGGGTGTTTCGACGAAAATGCCGTCTGTTTTTGTATTGAGCCGCCCCGCCGATCAGTTCAAGATTCTTTGCCTCTCCGATTCGCTATCGTTCTTTGTCCAGCTGCTAAAGATTTCGTCCAGATCTAAACCAGTGGCTCATTCAACCAAACTCATCGATTTCTGTCCTTCGCTCAATTCCTTGAGGGCGAAGAACTCAAATTTGCGCAAGTTCTTTGCCTGCATCACAGTTCATGTCTCAAAGCCGTAAACGATGTAAAATCATCACTGCTGCCTTTTGCTCTCAAAGCGCGTATAGTGCATTACCTAGCGCACTCCGGTTACATTTTTGTCTATGTTCATTGCGTCTATTCGTTTTCTGGAAATTTCTCTACGCTACGTGGAATGCTTACGTGTAGTACATATAAGTTATTTCGTTACATTCGTTGTTGGATATGATACGTGCGATAAATATGTATTAACAAATTGGTGTGATTTCTTGAGGCGATTATAGAACGTGAGTTCTATAATCGCCTCAACTGCGGCCAACTACTTTGGCGATTATAGAACTCACGTTCTATAATAGTAGTTGGCCGCAAGTTGGCCAATAGGTGAAAACTGATGGCGAAAAAAGTGAAAATGAGAGTAATCTTCATCATCGAAGGGCGGGGCGTTGATTCTGGCAAGAATCGCCCTCAGTTCTCACCAGCTCGGGCAACAGAAATGGCTAAAATTCTGCCAATACGCGAAGGAATCGGGCGATTCTAGATTGGAGAAGGGCGATCCTCGCCAGCGGAGGGGCGGGGCGTCGATTTTGGCGAGAATCGCCCTCGCCTATCACCAGCTCGTGTAACGGAAATGGCTAGAACTTCACCAGTACGCGAATGATGAGGGCGATCTTAGCATTAAGGAAGGCGACTTTCGCCAAAGTCGACTCTCGGACAGTGTTTTAGCGACAATCGCCCCCAACTTTCACCAGCGGAGGCTAAACCATCACCCATATGGTGAAGGTTTAGTCCAAATTTAGGCCGAATCGCTGACTTGTTCGTCGGCGATTCCCAGTTTAGTCTGAGGCTAATCGCCAACGAATGTCGGAGTATCTTCCATTCTCTGGAGGGAGTCCTTTGATTGCGTGACAACGGTTCACGAAAAATACGAAATGTTCATAGCAATATTGGATCACACAATCGATCTTTTTGTTCCATGGATCCCCGTTTCGCCCACCGTATCCAACCTACCCCCTTTTCTACGGAACATGCTCGAACAGGAGGAAAGGCTGTTCCATTATGCAAATGCTCGTGGTTATTGGTTAGGATACTACAACTTTACCAAGAAGTTTACGGAGCGGCTGAAAAAATTCACTTCCAATCTATAGAAAAAAATTCTGGCATCTGGAAGGAAACGAGATTTCTATAAATATCTGAGGAGAAAACTGGGTGCAAAGCAAAAATCTGGAGGTTTATTAATTAACGGTAGCAGAGTTGTCACAGATGCGGAAAAGGCGAATGTATTTGCCGACGAATTCTTGAAAGTGTATTCAGTGGATTATGGCCGAAGACCAGACATAGATTTCGTCATTGAACACCCAATGCCAGAATTTCCATATATAGACCCATTAACAATCCATGGATATCTGACTACATCGCCCAATTCTAACTCTCGATCACCTGACTTTCCAATTCATTCAAAATATCGCACAAATAATCTCAGGTCCGCTATCTTTTTTGTATAACCAATCAATATTACTATCTGAAGTACCTGGACGGTGGAAGCACTCTTACGTTACACCAATTTTGGAAAAAAAAACAACCTGCAGCGGACCCAAGGAATTACAGGCCAGTAAGCCTCACGTCAATTTTTTTGCAGACTCATCGAAAAAATCATCAAAAAACACATAGTGGAACATCTTGATATCAATAAAATTATTCCGGTATGCCAACATGGGTTCGTAAAAGGTAAATCTGCCGAAATCAATCTACTGGAAAGTCTCAATGATTGGGCGAACATTTTAGACGGCAAAGGGTGCTGTGATGTCACATATTTCGATTTCCAGAAAGCTTTTGATCGTGTGAATACTGCCAAACTTCTGCATAGGTTAGATGCAATTGGTTTCATCCGAATATTAAAGCATGGGTGAGAGACTACCTGACTGGAAGAACCTTCCAGGTAAATATCAACGGGGCACTTTCGGATATCAAAAATATCACCAGTGGAGTTCCTCAAGGAGGAGTCTTGTTACCCATCGTGTTTAATATCTACACGGCAGAAGTACCGAAATTTCTAGAATATGAAGATGTAACCTGCCAACAATACGCGGATGATTTGAAAATTTATTGCGATGTCTCGCGACCTGAAAGGATTTTGGCTGTGCAGTCCGCTATCGATAGCTTGACGATTTGGTCTCAAGAATGGGATCTCCCACTTCACCAGAAAAACACTTTGCATTTGAGGATAGGAGCCTCTGAAACACCACCGACATACAACCTGAATGCCAATACCATTAAACTGGTGAACTCAGTCAAAGATCTGGGATTTGTTTATACAAATGATTTAGATTTCTCCGCTCACTACGACGCTGTATGCAAAAAGTGTGTGATACGAGCTTTCCACATATTCAGAGCGTTATCTACCCGAGATAAGAACATTCTTATCACTGCATATAAGACCTATATAAAGCCACTAGTTGAGTGGGGTTGCGCGGTTTTCAACCCATCCGGGGAAAAAAGATATCAGGGGCCGTATGCAATAAAGCGCCGGCTGGGGCAGGGGCAGTGCAGTCGGCGCCTTTGAGGATCGCCCTTGCTCACAAGACAGCACCCGTCTGTCGTGGTACGTCACAAGTCAAGACGCGTATGTCGTGCCTCATCGCTGTGCCCTAGCCGCCCCAGCTAGGAGATTTGAGCGGCCGGGGGCAGCGAGAAAGAACTGCTGGAGCAGGGCATACGTGTCTTGATTTGTGACGTACCACGACAGACGTGTCCTGTCTTGTGAGCGAGGGCGATCTTCAAAGGCGCCGACTGCACTGCCCCTGCCCCAGCCGGCGCGTTCTTGCATACGGCCCCAGCAAGATAGAAAAAATACAGAGGAATTTCACGAGAAAGGTTTTTGTTAGAACTGAAAGCTATCGGTACTCTAGTATTCCTTCACGTACGGACCGAAACTCACTTTTGAAATTAGCAACGTTGGAAACAAGAAGGAAGGTTTATGATGCATGTACAGTGCACAAAATCATACATGGTAAGTACAATGTTGATGCCTTAAAGCCACAGTCCAAGCTCAGGGGTAATTTTTGATATTATATTCCAGCCGCCGTGTATAGCAACCCTGCCAAGCGCGAGATCTCAATTCGATCAAATAAGTGAGAAAATTCAGGGAAAAAAGTCGGCCCTGCCCACTTTACTCCCAAAAGCCTAATCAGCGCATACCGCCCCGGAAAGGGAACCAAGAGCTCTGCTATTGTACATTTTGCCTTTGAGCATTGCTACACAAACCAATTTTTCCGTTTGCAGAGAATTTGGTTCCCTATCCGAGGCGGAACGCTTGATTATGCTTTTAGGGTACTGGGGGGGCAGGGCCGACTTTTCCTGTAGTTTCACACTTATTTGATCGAACTGAGATCTCGCGCTTGGCAGGGTTGCTATACACGGTGGGTGGACTATAATATCAAATTTTATCCCTGAGGTTGGACTGTGCCTTTAAAGGCAGGGTTCTCGATAAAATCGGTTGTTGTGCTATCACCGTAGAATTGTAGATCTGGCCATCACAAAAGTGAAAATAAGTAAAAAATTGGAGAAAAAACGCTCAGGAGAAAGTTATGGCTTGGTGTCCTCCCGCCCCCAATTATAGAGGTTTGGGTAAAAGCCTGTTTTGTCAACTTTTATTTTGCTTCAAAAGTAATTTCTGAACATTTCTGGAGACTACTGATTACTTGAACAGCAAAATAAATGTCGGATAAGCAAGCATTAATGAAAATCGCGTTAATTAGGGGGCCGGCCGACACCGGTAATTAGCCGTTATACTTTGTTTTTGAGCGTTTTTCCCGCGAATTTCCGGGTTTTTCACTTACTTTTACTTTTGTGATGGCCAAATCTACATTCTTGTGGATAGAGCTCAAAAGTCGTTTTTATCGCGAACTCTGCCTTTAAAGTTCTATACATATGTTCACTCGGTAACACGTGGTGGACAAATGAGGATTTCCTACCGCAAGCCAAAAACTAGGCATAGAGCGGTCGGCTTCACAGCCCGAGCTGGATCAATATTCATTACCTTGAGCGAAACAGTAGATGCAATGTGCACAACTCAAGCGTCGTATAAAAAATAGACTTCTTAAGTCATGATTATTTTGGCGCAGAAAGTCATAGTTTCGGCCAAGTCCACGTGATTTCGTGTATTTCATGATGAATTGAGAGATTGAATGTTTCCTGTATTATATCCAATCCTCTCACACGATTGTCTTTTACAACGTATACAAATAAATAAATAAATAATAAATTAAGTAGCCTTGCCCCTCACGTGATCTTTGATACCAAGAACAGTTGAAACCACTTCTGCTCTGAGGAAATATTAGAAATAATCGGAAAATCGAAATTATTCGCTCCACCATTCTGATAATGGAGAGCCATCTAGCACAAGACTAAATCATGTTTGAGATTTACTCTTGTGATGATCTATTTTGGGTAAGAAATTTCGAAAAGAAATTTTAGGGTGTTCAACCAATAAAGGATCATATGTCAACTTCCGAGGGCGTTCGTCACCGATGCAGGGGCCGTAGAATACACTCCTAGAGCTTAGATTAGAAAGGCTTCGTGTTGAGCCATTTCTTAGAGAAAGAGATGAAAATCTTCTCCGGTCCTTATGGTACAGTGGTGCCACCCAGGAATTCGTCTCCTACATATTTCTATCAGTTGCGTGTAACCGGCCTCTCACGACAAATCCATGATTGAAGCACAGACCTCTTCAAAATTCGACATTAGATGAGCATTGCAATGAGAAATCTAGTCCAATATTTCCCACCTCCGGCCCTAGATGCGCCGAAAAACCAGATAGAGCAAAAACGGGAGTCCACAAATTTTGAAAGGAAAACTTTGGCGAATTGCAAATTTAGGGCTTAAAAGTTTTTCTTTTAGGAAGTTGAACCTCTTCGGGAATCCCCTCGTTACTCGATGTTGGATCCTACCACACACAATCAAAATAGCTAGGACTCAAATAGGGTTAATGAATGGTAGGTGATCGTATGAAGTGTAGAGACTCCCACCTAGAGAAACCTCTCTTACAGTTGTAATAGAACTTCTTCTTCGCCTTGATTTAAATTTCAAGAAAATGTGAGAGCAAAAGTATAGTAGAAATAAGAGATTCCGGAACGGTAGAATCAAGATAGACACGACGGTGAAACGAGAAAAGATCTGCGATTTGGAACATTGGGAGTGACCTCTTATCTGCCTCTGAACTAGGTAACTTCCCGCGATGTTCCTGCAATTGGGTCACCGCATCAAAACTTCCAACTGAGATGTGAAGCAATTGGACAGCGAAAGACTTTTCATGAGATCGAGGTACATAAAGGTAGGTTCTTTCACTAGTTTAGGTGGAAGTAAATGGTTCGCAATGCTAGAATTAGAATTCAGAAAGCGGAATTCTTTGTTACATTTCAACCAAACTCGTTAAAGGCTGTGTTCACGATAAAAAAATATGTTTCAGTTTTCACTAGGAATGGGTAGTGGAGGGGAACTGTGTAACGTTGACGTCGAAAGAACGCATGAAAATGAGCCAGGAAAAGCTCCAGAAGAGCCCGAAGTTGCCACTTCGAGCGCAAGGCAAACCCCAAAAGCGCAACACACGCCCACCGACGTGAACAAATTAATGCTCGAGATCGTAAGATGAGCGATGATTTCCAATCATTAGCCCCGTTCTTCCCTTCATTCTCAACTTCTCTCTTTACTCAGGTCAGCTCGCATACATCGGCTTCAAAAGACGGAAGTCACAAGCCTTGGAAAACTCGTCCACCATGCTCCCCTAGCTCAATTTTTGAGGGACCTTACCTCCGTTCCCAGATGGTCTTGCACGATTCCAGAGACATCATTGGAATCAGCATGGGACCATTTTCAAGACAGGCGGTAAAGCAGAAAAACGATTTCTATCGTGAACACTGCCTTGAAAAAATCCTATGGTTGAACCAACCACACCATCATTGATTTGCGTTCTAACCACTTTCAAACACCTGCGTTGGAACGAGTGATCACAGGTAAGCAGTCTAAGAAAAGATCTCTTTATTCGGCTCCAAGCTTATCGAAAATCTTCAAGAGCCAAGCGTATATTCATAAATGTGATTCTTGACCTTTGCACATCTATGAATTGAGGGTGTGCGTTCGAATTTCCTTTATAATTTTTTAAACGTTAAATTTTTCCGCTAAATACTGTTTAATGGTAGAAATTTTGAGCCTTGGCTTCAGTACCCTCTACTTTGGAGATAAATTAACTCTGTTAAAAAAAGTACAACAAGCAAACGCACACGAAGAAGCAAAGAAAATCTCGCTGCGGAATAGAGGGTATTATTCGGCTTGTTGATCCAATACAAAGAGTGAGTGGAAGGCGTCAAGAAGCCCGACATATTTTTAAAAAAGGTACAAATTCTGATCAGTCTTTATTTGGCTTCAATCGCTATTCCACTTTTAAGACTCCAGTAGTGAAACAAAATTTGTCGAAACAACGTATGAGAGGTTGTTTCAGATGCTGAACACGGATATGGAGTCCGATTCCGGGTTTCCGGCTCTCATATGACCCCGTCCATTCATCAGACTAAAAATATTACGCGCACTCTACATAGTTGGTCGATGTTTTAGATTCGGTTTAATCTTTGCTAAGTGGAGTTTCTTGCAGTGATGATCACGAACTCATTATCCTTTTCTTGAATTTGGAAGGACTACGATAAGATGCCTTTTGCTGCCATTCCGAATCTTAATTCGAGCGGGAAATTGTCCTTACCAGTTCTTGTTTTACATACATATGTTTCAGAAAACCATGTTCTGGATGTTGCATAAAGGTGTAGACCTGTGTGTCAGTAATCCGTGTTCGAGACTTTCTGAATGCCTCTGAGATTTCTAGAAAACTGCGTTTTCTTCGATTTAAAGGCATCGTACGCGCTGAAATGAACTTTCCATTTTTTATGCTCAATCCCTTACTCGGGCCCCTGTGAGAACGTATAACGAGCTTGGCTGCTCAAAAACGTACCATTGTGAGCGTAGAGGAAGTGGAAAGTAAGGAATTCCGTCAAAAGGGGCCGGCCCTTCCGTCAGTCATTTGGCACTTTCGCAATATTTGAGCAGAACGTCGTGTCGCTAAGTACAGGGCATGCCACTGTACTCTCACTCACCGTCGGACGAAAGTGGCATTATCGACTGGAAAATTCTCGTCACACAACGAGCGAGGACGATGTGCAGATTGGCGTCCTCGGTGAATTGCTTCCAACGCTGCGCCAATGGACGAATTGTAGAACTTTCCTTGCGCCTTCCGCGTAACTATCCCGAGTCGATGCCGGCGCGAATTTCAAATGATTTTCAGAAGTTTTTTCAGAACGTTTTTTCTTGAAAAGTTAACGTTTTTGAGCGGGCTTTTCGCTACCTTTAGTCACTATAGGAAGCTAACAACTTAAAAACGCTCAAAAACGAAACATGGTTTTCAGCGCGTACGATGCCTTTAAGAAGGGAAAA
The DNA here is from genome assembly GCA_029168955.1 of Aplectana chamaeleonis. Classification (NCBI taxonomy): domain Eukaryota; kingdom Metazoa; phylum Nematoda; class Chromadorea; order Rhabditida; family Cosmocercidae; genus Aplectana; species Aplectana chamaeleonis. Next base: position 483,474 of record JAPDOI010000404.1, read on the forward strand.
GTGGTACGCGATAAGCAATTTTCAGGATAGTCAGTAAAAGTGATCCGGAATCGGTTCACAACCGATTTATAGAAGTTTTTTTCCGGGTGAATCCCTCTCGGAGATATAGAATCTCGGTTGGTGGGGTGCAGTGTTACTCCTTATTGACCTCTGCTTCATATGGTCGTCTTTCAAAAAATGAGGTCCGCCAAAACCTACAAAATATCTCCGACGAGAACAACCATGAATGAATTTTGTGAGGTGCTTTTCACCAACTTAAATGTTTGCGGCTATCCTCTCCGCCAACAGCACGCTATTTTATCACTCTCTGATGTGTTTCTGGACAACCTGAAATTTTCTTGATTATCGTTGCTAATTTCTAGTTTCACAATCGCCCCAATTTGTTCTGATTTACGTGAGCTCAGGCAAAATTCCGGCTTCAGAAAGAAACCCAAAGGTCCCACTACCTGCATATAGTGACAGGGAAGGCTGAAAGGCTTTTTTGATGCTTTCATTCCTCTCAAGATTATTGAAACTTTATCCAAGAGGGGACGAATGAGCTATTTCTCGGCTACTTTTCGATCAAAACTCTCAGAGGAGTTGGATTACACATCACCGCACGTTATCCTGAATCGCGGGGGACCTCACCGGTAGGATACGGTGGAACGGTAGCTGGGTCGACGTCTTCAAATTAGATCCAGCTGGAAACTTCTCTGTGGGGATTATTTGGTTGGGGTGTGTACTATATTTTGGTCCGAATCGAATTATATTCGAATGAATATTCGAATTTTTGAATATTCCAATGTTGCAATATTCGGTTTTTTCGGAAAATCAGAACATTCGCTTTTTCAAATATACGGTTTATTCGGAAAATCTAAATATTCGTTTTTTTTCAGATATTCGGTTCATTCGGAAGGGCAAAATATTCTTTTTTTTTCTTTGAATATTCGATTTATTTGGAAAATCAGAATATTCGCTTTTTCGAATATCTATATGATTGATGAGGCTATAGATCCTTCTCTTGAGGCTTAAAGGCAGCAGACACGCTCGAGAAAGTTGTTGAGATAACTACATTAGTGGGGTCGTGCAGGCCCTAGGAGAGCCCTCACGAAATTGCAAGCGTTAAAAACGAGTCCAAATGAGCGTATATGAGCCGTAGTCAGTCACGAAATCATCCTTGCTCCGCCCATCGATACGGGCTCCGCCCCTCCATGCAGGTATTCAATGCTCGATTGCTGCCACTTTAGATTACTTTTTAGGCTTCTAACGGCGTAAGCGTTCCAGAAAGGGCAGTACGAGTTCACTAGCGTCGTTATCCCAACAAATTTATTGCTAGCTCCGCTATTTCAGCCAGTGCCGTACAACTCGTCCATTTCTGGGTCAATATAGAACGTACCGTTATATCTTAATTTCCGTCGATTTGTTTTCGTCTTTTTCGTTATTTCTGAATACTAACAGCTTCAGACCTTCAATTTAATCCATAAAATTGATATCATTTTTGAGCGTGTCTGCTGCCTTTAAAGTGCTCAACACGAATCTGAGGTCCGTTTATTGAGTTCTGACAGATCACGGTAGATAACAGAGGGTGTACGTTATTTGGCAAGGTCCCAGATTTAATTCAAAATTTCTATGTGAGGAATATTCGGGGTGCTGAATACGAATTTCACTGATTTTTGAAATAGCATGGTAGGTTTCGGTCCTACTTGGCAATGTACATACCTACCGCAACCTACAGTAAACCTCGGAATTTCGACAAATGAGGCCCAGATTCGTTTTCAGCTCCCTAAATCACCGTGAAAGTTCTTAACCAATTCCGGAAACTTCCCAAACACCTCAAAAATTGCCATATGGGTGCCTCAAAGTTATCCAGCCAAATTGCCTCAAAGTTATCCAAAGCGCTCATTTCTGGAACCAGCAGCTCGGGACGGATTTTGCGCATTTTTACTATGGATGCCAAAAAGATACTGACAATGCTTTGTATACTTCCCTTGCCCGACCGTCCCCCAGCGACATGAATAGGTCAATTTTTGGCCGTTTTCTCCCCTCCACCCCCTAGAGCTGATGTGATCAAACAGTCGTGTAGACGATTTGAGTTGAGCGTTTTCGAGTTACTCTATATACAAACTTTCACCTTCCACGATGGACATCGTACACGATGAAAACCGAATTCCAGCTTTTGCGTTCAGTCGGACCAGTGGGTCATAATAATGTCGCTCAGAAAGTTTGGAGTTTCAAAATTGCCTCTGAATGGAGATTCGCATACCTCAAAAGGGCTTCCTGGGTTTTGGGAGCCGGCCTTGGGGTCGATCCGTTGTTACAAGGAACAAAACTCCGTGGCCACTGCCTGCGATCGTGCATTGGCGCGTCGTAAGTCGCGATTCACACGCCACTCAATTTCACCTTCGGCATTGATCGAAAGCAGCTGACAGCAATGGACGCAGCAGCTTAGTAACCTTTTTTAGTTCCGTTCAAGAAAAAAAGATCGCTTGTCTGAATAGCGTCCTCGGTGAATTGCTTCCAACGCTGCGCTAAGGAACGAATCGTAAAAGTGTTCCTTACGTTCTTCGCGCAACTATCCCAAGTTGATATTTTTCAAGTTGAACTTCAAATTTGTACTAAGCTTTCTTGAAGTGGGTTTTTCTTGAAAAGTTGACGTTTTCGAGGGGGCTTTGTGCAACCTTCAGTCTTTATAGGGATATAACAACACGAAAAAGTCAAAAACCCAAGTATGGTTTTCATCGTGTACGATGGGGCGCTACAGTGTGTGGGCGCACCCCTGGCCGCATATTTCGTCCAGCCGGAGGCCCACATGTTTGCAAAGTACGAGGCACGAGAGTAGGATCTCAGACAACTGCGGAGTCCGATTCGGCCACGATACGCTTTCTAATCGGATACCTCGTCGAATTTAAAGGCTCTTCAACGGCAGCACGTGCCATTCCGAGGAGCACGTGGTCTATTCAAAGGGACTACATGGGGCAGAGAGTCAGAACTTTTGCTGCACCGACGTTTGCCACGCAGCACCACGTTGTCCTATCGTCATCCCGAGGCGGTGGGGTGGGGGGGGGGTGTTAGCCTGCCCTCCATAGGGACGGGGTCCTACCTCTCCATAGGGATGTGGTCCCACCCCTCCGGTAGGAGAGGGTCTCCCTGAACAGGGATATGGTCCATGTCACGGTTCGCAGCAAAGGGTGACCCCAACCGCGGTCCGCGATAAGGACATCTTTCTTGCCGCGATCGACAACGAGGAAGATGGCTTCGCTGAGAGCCGTGGGGAAGACCCCCTCAGCGGTCGAAAATCCTCCAGAAAGCGACTCGTAGTCATCTTCCAAGAGCGGCCCGAAAGGCCGACTGCGCTCTCTATGAGATGGGTCTCCTTATATACGTGCTCTGCGGCTGATAGGCGCCTGATCAATTGTGGAGCGATCGATCGAAGTTTCCAAGCAAGGGTATCGCGGCTAATTCGTCGTCCAAAGTGCATCGTAGTCGAATCGAGAGCGTGTCGTGGCCGAGTGGAATGCCTATGGCCTAGTGCATAATGTGCTTATCTGGGCCAAATTCCGGTCCGCAATTGCGTCTCGACACGCTTTGCGACCGCACGCTTCCGAGTCAGAAGAGCTTCCAGCGCCGCAGCCGACGATCTGCTGACTCTAGGTGGATTTTGGAAACTGGAAACTAAGAAAAATTGCAGAAAATTGTAAAAAAAAGCCGAATCGAGTCGTCTTTGGCGCTGGAAACTCTATTGATTCGAGCGCGTGCGGCTGCAAAGCGTGGCGAGACGCGATTACGGACCGGAATTTGGCCCAAATAAGCACAGTACTTCCCGCGACGCGCGACCGTGACAGTGCATATCAGCAGCCCATAAATTGACGAAACGAAATGTGCGTGGCAGGAACCTGAACGCCTTTTTGGATTTCTTTCTGAAAATATGTAGCTTTTTTCTCTGAAATTGAATAAATCCGTGAAGCTTTCCCTCTTAATTTCACTTCTTCGTTTGTTTGCTGTCACACCAGCAATAAAAATCGAAATACCGTATTTCCTCTAATAGAAGTACACCTCTATTTGAAGTACACCTCTAGTAGAAGTACACCTAAAAGGGAAGGCTGAGTGTTAGAAGTACAGCCTCTATTTGAAGTACACCTCTAATAGAAGTGCATATAAAAAAGGGGCCTGAGTATTAGAAGTACATGTACTTCTAAAAGAGAAAATACGGTAGTTTTTGCTGAACCTGCAGTGTGTCTCCTAGAAAGGAGTCTCGTCGGAGACAAGTGAAAATGACTAAGGGCAGCTGCGCAGCTCGTTTGAGGCCAATCATAAGGGAATTTCCGCATCTCTCCGAAGAGCTTTTTTTTGAAAACCCAGTCGTTTGGTCCCTCAAACAGGCACAAAGGTTTGGAAAAAAGTTAAAAGTTGTCACAGATAATCTGAAAATTGCCTTTCAATCAGCCTTGGAGAACACCTGGAGCCGCCTGGACTTCTTTTTAGGCGACAGGGTGGGTGTACACTATAGTTGTACACGAACGAAATTTTCGAAAAATTTTCGAAAGATTTTTCGAAATTTTTTTCGTTCGTTTTCGTTCGTTCGAGAATTCGTCGAACGAAATTTTTTCAGATTCCGTTCGTTCAGAATTCGAAGAAGAACGAAAACTTTTCATTTTTCGTTTGTTCGAAAACATTTCGAACAAAAAAATTTCGATTTTCGTTCGTTCGACATTTTTTTCGAAATTGTACAACTATAGTGTACACTATACTTATTCCGAATCGAATAATCGGATGAGTATCCGACTGTTTCAGTCGGATAAAAAAGTCGACTTTTTATTCGAAAAGTCGGATATCCGAAAAAGTGCTATATCCGACTATAGTCGAAAAGTCGAATATTCGAAAAAGTGCGATATCCGACTACAGTCGAAAAGTCGAATATTCGAAAAAGTGCGATATCCGACTACTGTCGAAAAGTCGAATATTCGAAAAAGTCCGATATCCGACTACAGTCGAAAAGTCGAATATTCGAAAAAGGGCGATATCCGACTACAGCCGAAAAGTCGAATATTCGAAAAAGTGCAATATCCGACTACAGTCGAAAAGTCGAATATTCGAAAGGGTTATATCCGACTACAGTCGAAATGTCGGATATTCGAATAGTTCAAAATCCGAACATTGTCGCAAAGTCGGATCTCACAACTTCACTACAAAAAAACTGCTTGTCAATCACACTCCACGAAAATAATTACGCTCATCCGGTAATCTGTATTTGTATTTAGTTATTATTTAAAGGCTGTGGTCACGATGAAAAACGTTATAGAAAATACTACAAAAATCAGCTTAGATCAAAAACAGCTCAAAAACTATGAAGGTAGAGCGGTGAAAAACGGGCTAGAATTAGAGTTTCTAGGGCCCAAAGAAGCTGTTTCGTGCACACGTGCACAGCGATGACGAAAAAGATCGCCGTCTCATGCCGAGCAGTCAAAAATCATCGACATTCAGCGGACGAAATAAATGCAAATTTAACGAATAAAAACAGTTGAACAATGAAAGCATCACTTCAGTCAATGTTTTTGACTAGATCTGTACATAACTCCGTAGGTTCATTGATTGAAATTCAATTTCAAGCCAGCTGATGTTCTTGATAAAAGAGGTCACCGATGCCGATGATGTGGAGTGGGCTCGTCTACCATCAAAAGACAAGAAAGTTCAGGCTTCAAATTTGGCCCAAACAGTGGTTTTTTCGCGATTTTTTCTTATAGGTCCTACTACTCGAGACCCACAAAAGGGTTTAGAGAAAAAAAGACCAGAAGCATATTTGATCGCGACCACTGCCTTTAAACACAATTTTTATTTATATTTGCTTTTGGAAGAAACTTTGTGGGTGTAGGTCAGATAGGAGCGTTTTTTTTAAGAAACCTTATTGATGTTGCTGACAGACTTCTGCTATTTGTTGGACGACTACGTTGCGTGTTCAAACTATAGAGGCACCATACATTTTCGTGCGACCGATGGATCGTTGTGGGCACCCTTCTGTGCGTCTGTCAAGTTTTCCTTTCGTATTCAACAGCTCAAAACTCTGCCCGTGGGTAACAAAGTGCCTTCAAAGGGAGCGGCCTGTTACGCTCTCTAATTCCGTAGTGCAGGAATTTTCGGGTCCTCGCGACGCTCGCTAAATCGCGCATATACTGCATCAAAGGTGTAAGGGTGCAAGCCCTAAGCATACTCCACGCAAAAACAAAGGCGAAATTCTCTATTTTAATCTCGCTGTCGCTAAGCCCTTGAATTCTCGCCTTAATTGTTGCGAGGAATTTATGGAGCCAGTGTAGGGCAGGCTTGCGAGAGGTCGCAACAGGGGAGGTCGTAGAAATTCCGGTAATTTTGAAGAAAAATGAAAATTTGAGGGGGAGGCTCGTAAAATTTTCGGAAAAATGGCGTTTAGCTTCCAACCACTTGGAAAGGTAGAATGAGGTAGGAGTAGTAAGTCGCGTAGTTAGTAAGTGGTAGAAAGTAAATTCATTTTTTCCCCAATTTTATCCATGAAAAATAACCGTTGCGTCTGTAACCCCGGGTTGTATCTATGGCTCAACGCCGGTCCCAACGAGGATTGGCTTAAAAAGGAATAATTCTGCGAAGGTAGCGAGTTATGTGGACTTCAAGATGTCAAATTAAAGAGATTTAGTAGTAATTATAGGGGCCACGATTTTGGTCGTGAAATTTTTTCATCCCAAGAAAGGGGTTGTAAAAATTTTGGTCCACAGAGGGGTCGTAAAATTTTGGTCACCGGCCGCAACGGCCTGCTCAACCATGTTATGGGATTAGCGACAGCCTGTGTTGAACAGCGATCTCATCCCGCGTTGGCTACGCTGAACGCATGGATGCCGTTCGTAGTGCTGGTCTAGTCCTCTCGCGAATCGATTACTCGATACTCTGTGGCTGATCGTGGAAGGTGACCCCGAACTGCTCTCTGGAAGACCGTGCCAACGATACATTTGACCGCGGGGACGCTGCAGGCCGTGGGAAGAAACGGCAGTGCGGTCGATCGCAGCGGAGATCGCCCTATAGTACTGATCAGGACAGGGTGGATCGATCAAGGCGAGAATCTTCCACCCTTTTTCCCGCATTCTCGGCAAGAATTTCCGTAGTTCTTGAAGGTGACGTAGCTAAAATTCCACCAACTGGGGCTGATATGTCCGTGTTTATGTAAATTCTCGCGATAAAATTAGATGAGATACCTCCAAAGCCCCGGGAATCTAATGTACTCGTGTGAGGCATTTCGCGACCCGTCGGCAGAGAGCAGATTCTCCCGGGAAGAATTATTTCTAGCAACTTTTTTGAAACTTCTATGTTTTTACGTTTTTCCCAAATTGTAGAGGCACTTTTCTCCACGGTAGTAGAACTCTGAATATGTGACATTTCATAGGAAATCAAAATGTGATAGGCTCTCTACCGCAATAATCAACTCCAAAAACAAGGTTAGGTATAGAATCAACCTAATTTCTTTACAAGAACCTCGGACAGCTCTGAGGCCCCCGTCATAGTCGGTGGATCTACTGAGTCCACCGGGTCGATACGCATCGAATTCGTGGAAGACGGGTGCAAAAAAATCAACCCACTGAGTCCGACTGCGACCGTCTGATGCCCACCGCAAACCCCCCGATCGATACTGATGGTTCTCATGCGTACAAGGGCGGGGCCAATGCACCGACCGAGTCCCACTGAGTCCCACCGAAATGATCCTCACCCCACCCGGTCGATATAGGTGTTTTTCACGTGATTTGGGTGCATTTTTTTCGGCCGACTGCGACCTGCCGAGTTCCGCCGCATCTCGACTCTCGCCGTCTGCGCTCTGCCCCACGTACTGCTGATACGGAAATCAGATTCAGACATGTTGAAAACAAGAAAGATCAGCCACCAAACACGTTTCGATTCACAGCTGAAGTGATATTCGTCACTATCAATTGCGTGTTTCACAGAGGAGTTGGTTGGCGCTGGGAGCAACCGGACTCAGTGGGACTCAGCAGGTTTTTCCACCCCGGACTCATTCGGACTCAGTCGGACTCAGCAGGTTTTCGACGAAGTCTGACAGGGCCTCACTGATCGGCGAACGTAAGGTGCGTCCGAATGAGATTGGCGGCCCATGCGGCCGGCGTGTAACGCAGGCGGCCGTCGCGTTTGTCGCTCTCGGACGGGCATGCGAAAAGTCCCCACCGCCATCGACTACGAACGGGGCCGGCACCGGCTGGCAGCAAGCACTGCGCCGATCAATCTGCTCTGCAGACGGTGGGAGAGGAGGGCCGTCCTTGAAATCCAACACTCGTCCGAGGGCGGCACATGCGACGGCCGCCTGCCAAACATGCCGGCCGCGTGGGCCGCCATTACCATTTGGACACACTTTATTCATTGCGAAGTGCCTTTTTCACATCTAAATGGAAGAATATAGCACGCTAGCAGCATATAGCTACGGAAACTTCGCCAGATATAAGCTCTTACCACGAAACCTGTGGCAAATACTATAAGGCACGCCTAAACATCCACCAAGCAGTCATACTCAGGCATGGGAGCGGTTATTCCGCGGGGAATGTCGGTTGCCCTCCCTGGTCATCCAGCGTGTAACCGATATTGTTCCTCCGTACAACCGCACAGACTCTTCAGGCGGTTACTCGGCGGGGGAACTTCGGTTGATCGGCTGGGGCATCTGCTGGACAACCGATCTTCCACCGCCATTCAACCGATATCACACCGCGGTACAACCGAACCAGATTTCCGGTCACGCGCTTTCCAATACATCCTGGGTATTCCCGGGTCCGCAGAGGGGACCCAGGAAATCCCTATTGGCGTCCCCACAAAAGAGGTGATCCCACGGTCCACGGTGGGGTGCACCCTACTGCGGACCATGGGAGATGACCCTAAAGTTGGGTACCACCCCGAGCCCTGGGGGCCTCCTCGGCGACAAAAATTATCCTCCGGTATCCGGTGGATCTTCCGGAAGGTGACTCTAGGTCACCTTCCAGGTCAACTCGAAAAGCTGACTGAGGCTCACGGTGAGATGAGGAGCCTTTTATACCCTATCAATGTTAATACTTTTGTCTAAACATGTTGATGCCGGCGCACCCATCTTTTTGGTCGAGTTGCGGAACGTGTCACATATTTGACGGTAGAGCACGTCCCCGCCGTTGCACCGTCAACCGTTTCCACCGCCAAATAACCGTCTCCGTGAATTGAATTTCTCTCTATCTGCGGTACAACCGGCAATTCGACTCCTCCCCATTTTGGCTCCGCCGTCGCACCGACAAGCCTTTTTACCCCGCTGAACAACCGTCAGCGTGTCTGAGTATCGGTCTGATTTTGGTTTGAAAAGTGATGCTTTAATCTGTCAGAACGCCCGCGAGTGGATGAGTGAGAACTCGACGTGTTTTCATGTGAAAAAACAATTACTTGCACCTCAGTTATTTTCATAGTCGGATAAAAAAGTCGACTTTTATTCGAAAAGTCAGATATTCGAAAAAGTCTCATATCCGACTACTGTCGAAAAGTCGAATATTCGAAAAAGGGCGATATCCGACTACAGTCGAAAAGTCGAATATTCGAAAAAGTGCGATATCCGACTATAGTCGAAGAGTCGAATATTCGAAAAAGTGCGATATCCGACTACAGTCGAAAAGTCGAATATTCGAAAAAGTGCGATATCCGACTATAGTCGAAAAGTCGGATATCCGGAAAAGTACGATATCCGACTATAGTCGAAAAGTCGAATATTCGAAAAAGGGCGATATCCGACTACAGTCGAAAAGTCGAATATTCGAAAAAGTACGATATCCGACTATAGTCGGAAAGTCGAATATTCGAAAAAGGGCGATATCCGACTATAGTCGAAAAGTCGGATACTCGAAATGAATTTCATTTGGAACAAGTATAGTGTACACCAGGGGTGTGCGTCAAGGAAAAATAAAAAAGGCAAATCGCAACCGGCAATTACCGCACACCCCTGCTGCACAGTGTTTCGGATGGCGGCTACATACAAAGAGTAATTTTCGAAATTGCCTCCTCAGATTTCTAGAAGCTAGAACTGGGGTTCGTGGAATGCCTCGTGGTGACTTTATTTTGAATAACTAATAGTTCACTGACTGAAATCATTGGTTGTTGAGTGAGAGCTGAAGGCACAATGAGCAGCGACGAAACGTGAGAATGAGACAACACAGAAATTTTGAGGTCTCATCCGTTCAGGCTACGGCGCGAGGTGTGATACAAACCAACTTTGGTCCGACCCCCCTCCTAAATCGGGGGATTTGCTCAGCCCCCTCCTTGCGAGAAAATTCGTATGTCTTTCCTCATTTATGGCTGTTCACTTGTGAAAACGTACCCAAAATTTCATGAACGCAGCTCCAGGTCGAAGAGCGCTACATAAGGCGAGAGCAGCCTGTTTCTATGCCCTGAGGGCAACTAGGTGCGGCTTCGGTCACGCAAACTATATTTGGTCCTTGGCTGTCCGAATGTGAGAACGCTCCCAAAATTTCATGGACGTAGCTCTAAGCCAAACAGCGCTACGTAAAGTGGGGTCCATAAAGAAATCTATTGCTGCCAAATATGTACAAGTATTTATCGAATTTTTAATTCGGGAGTTTCGCGTTGCTACAACGTGCGGAAAACCTATTCACGGACCCAGTTATCGATTCAGTTTTTTAGCCTGTTCGGAACCGTCTTTGGAGACCCATTTTCAGGTGTGATACAATCGATTGTACCACCCTAAATTTCTATGTATTTAGGTATGGTACAGTCGATTGTATCACACCTAAAATGAATTTTCAAACACCGTTTTAAAAGAACTAAATCGATTATTTGGACCCGTGACTAGGTTTTCCGCACATTGTAGCAACACGAAACTCCGTAATTCTAATTTCGATAAACACATAAATATTTCACAGCAATCGATTTCTTCATGGACCCCGCCCTATGTAGCGCTGTTTGGCTTAGAGCTACGTCCATGAAATTTGGGGTGCGTTTTAACATCCGGACAGCCAATACGTGCCCTGAGGGCGCGAAAAATCTTATGCTTCAGCCGATACCGCATCTTGGAAATTGCCTTACGAGTCAATTTTGTGGAGCAAATTGCAAGATAACAATGCACTTTTCAAACCGTCAACTATCCATCTTTTCCCAGAATTGCGAAACTTTTGCACTTTGGCGAGATCGAGCCTGTGAATCCTAAATCGCCTAAAAATGCATCTTAGTTTACGAATTTTCAGAACATCCATGAAAGCGAATACTCAACACCACTGCTGCTGTCATATCCAGGATCACTTTGGTGATACATTTTGGCTGGCTATGAGTCCGCTTCCATGTCGGAATCATTACCGATGGCCATGCTACTTTCGCCTATTGCCTTTCTTCGCCAGTGAATTTTCACCTCTTGTTGTGAGTTTCTGCCTTATTTTTAGATCTCCATTTCATAGCCTGCCTCATTTGTTTTGCGCAGTTGTTTCTCACTATTCTATTTCTTTTTTGATCTCCTTTATCATTTTGCTCTCTCAGTATAATCTCCAGTGTTATTTTAACCTCTTACTGTGACCTCATTTCGCCGTCTTAGTTTATCGTTATATTATATACTAACGGTATGGCTTTCGAAACCCCTCCCCACCCCAGATAGAAAGCCATCTTGATTCATGATTGGTCGAAGATCCGAACCCAACCCCTCCCCCCCCCACCGGACGTCGAAGGGTCTGAGCTCGTTACCCCTCCCTCTGTGATACATCACACCTCAGGCTCCGTCCATGCGTGGCGGGAGCGTGCGATTACGCAAAATCGATGGTAATCGTGGGCACATAATTCGCTAGCCGCTCACAGGCGCTCCTTTTCGCGCGCCCTCGCCCGCTCGCTTTCGCGCGCTTACGCCAGCACAACGAAGCAAGCAGCAGGTTTCAAGATACAGCTTCATCACTAAAGCAGGTGGCATTAGACCTGTAGCAAATCTACTGCCCTTGTTTTTGATAATCCTACCACGGAAGTCGAAAACCTGGGAAATCATCAGCCGTTGCGCCGACTCTAGCGGTTGATCGCCCGATCAAACGTTTTCAATCGAATCAACACGAGATAGGGGGTGTTTACCAGTGTTAGTTCGCGGGCACAGGCTGCTCAAGCGTAGAGGAGCGTCGAGAGGCGCACTACTGCGGGAACGCCCGCTCTCGCCACGTATGGACGCGGCTTCACGCCAAACTCTGATTTCGTTTCCGGCGTTTCTTGGCCATTTTTCTTCCGTTTCCAAAAATTTTGAAAAATATTTCCGCACAGCCCTGGTCGGAACTCTTGTGGGGGCAGAATCACGACGTGAATACAAAATATTTGTTTGACCCCCCCCCTCCCAATATGTGTAACTCTCAAATCACCCTTATTAGAGCTTAGTTTACTCAGTCATTTCTCACCTCTACAGATGTATTGGAAAACGATTCGCCCTACTCGTTTGGCTTAAAAATCAGTGTTTCATGCGTAATCGGTTATCTGCTCTCGCTTGACCTCTGTCAATTCTTCGGCAAGTTATCGATGCCACCTCGAGGCCATTTTTCTTCGGACGGGAAATCTTTCACCTGCACCATTTCATAGATTCAATGCTACCAGGCCGTCCGATAATTCCTGTCCGAAAATTTTCAAAATTCTATAATTTTCCTTAGAAGTTTTATATTATCAAGCAAGTGTAAGAACCTTCTAGAAGGTTCTTCAATGTTCTACGCTAGGGGTATATAAGGCGCAGTTGCCGCGTCTAGCTACGAGTACAAGCTGAAATGGACCAAGGTCGAATTCGTAAGTTCGTGTACTACGAGTGGCTGCTGGGCAACGACACGGGCACCGCGGTCGCCAACATCTGTAGAGCGTGCAAGGAGGATGCAGTGTCCCAACGCACAGTCAGCCGCTGGTTCAATCGTTTCGAGTGCGGCAACACGAGCCTCGAGGACAGGGAGCACAGCGGGAGGCCTTCTACGGTGGATGATGACGAAGTCCGTCGCTGTATCAAGGAGAAGCCGGAAGCCACAACCCGTAAACTGGCGACGACGCTCGGCTGCAGCAAGTCCACCATCCACAATCGACTCAACTTACTCGGCTACCACAAAGTTCTGGCCCTTTGGATCCCCCACCGTCTGACGGACGCCAACAAGCAGAGCCGCGTGGCCGTCTGCCAGCCAACATCTGTAGAGCGTGCAAGGAGGATGCAGAGTCCCAATGCACAGTCAGCCGCTGGTTCAATCGTTTCGAGTGCGGCAACACGAGCCTCGAGGACAGGGAGCACAGCGGGAGGCCTTCTACGGTGGATAATGACGAAGTCCGTCGCTGTATCAAGGAGAAGCCGGAAGCCACAACCCGTAAACTGGCGACGACGCTCGGCTGCAGCAAGTCCACCATCCACAATCGACTCAACTTACTCGGCTACCACAAAGTTCTGGCCCTTTGGATCCCCCACCGTCTGACGGACGCCAACAAGCAGAGCCGCGTGGCCGTCTGCCAGTCCCTCCTCCTTCGTCCGCATCGCAAGGAGTTTCTCGAGGAACTGGTTACTGGGGATGAGAGCTGGGTCCTCTACGACAACGTCGCCCGCTGTGCCGTCTGGATCCCGTGCGGAGAAGAGCCGCCGACGACGCCGACAGCCGACCTGCACCCGCTGAAGATCATGCTCTGCTGCTGGTGGGACACCAAGGGCATGCTGTACTTCGAGCTGCTCCCGCAAGGCAGGACGGTCACCCCTCCACCTACACCGATCAGCTCGAGAAACTAGCCGCCGCCATCCGAGAAAAGCGTCCCCGACGGGCCTCGGTCCACCTGCTGCACGACAACGCGCGCCCCCCACGTGGCAAAGGAGACCCAGCAGAAGTTGGCGACGCTCGGCTGGGAGACGGTTGCCCATCCGCCGTATTCCCCGGACCTCGTCCCTTCCGACTATCACTTGTTCCGCCCGCTGAAGCACCATTTAGCCGGAAGAAAATTCACCAACTAAGACAACCTCAAATCCGACATCGCGGACTTCTTCGAGTCGCACGCAGCCCCCGGAGTTCTGGGCGAAGGGCATCGGCGACCTGCCCAATCGATGGGCCACTGTTGTGGATAACTGTGGTGATTATATTGTTGATTAGACTTGTTTTTCAATAAAGTTGAAAAAAATTTAAAATGGTGAAATTTTCGGACAAGAATTATTGGACAACCTGGTAGTTGTGGTGTTTTGCCCATGCGCAAATATAAGATTTCGAAATCGACGTTAAGAGCAACTGAGAAGATGCGATGTTTTCTTCATTGGAAAGCGCGTAAAAAGTTGTTGAATGAACGCAAAAATAGTTTGGAATGGTTTTTTGACACTCTAGAGAAATGGAGAAAACCGAGTAATTTTGGTCGAAAAAATGTTAATCTCCTTTTTTTCAGACGGAGTTCACGATTTCGGAGCACTTCCCGTTGAGCTAAGGAGTTCATTTTTTGGCACGGTGCTGGGAATGGATGCAACTAGCTCCTGCTCAATTTTGGAGTTGAAAGCTCAATGGCGGAATCTCAAAATTGAGGTCGAAAACAGACAAAACATGATAACATGTTAATATATTTTCTTCGACATTCAGAACATGTACTAAGTATTTTTATCTGCAATTTAAGTATCTTCCCACCACGTTCTTCCAGAACGTTATATGGAAAGCAGTAAAATCAATCACAATAATGGCCCCAGATTGGAGCTAACCAGTTGCTATCTACTCATGGGTTAAAGGCAGTGATAACGATGAAAAAAGTGTTTGAAATTCCACTAGGAATGGGTATTGGAGGGACACTGTAACGTTAACGTCGAAAGAACACATGAAAACGAGCCAGGAAGAGCTCCAAAAGAGCCCGAAATTTCCACTTTGAGCGCAAGGCAAACCCCAAAAGCTCATTGCCCGCCCACCGACGTGAACAAATGAAAGCTTGAAGTTGTGAGATGAGCGATGGATTCCGATCAATAGCCGCGTTCTTCTCTTTATTCTCAACTTCTTTCTTTACTCAGGTCAGCTCGCCTTGGGCTGCGCAAGGTTATGCCTCTGCCTGAGAGCACGTTAAATAATTGCCGATGAGACCAGAGATTAGAAAATTACCCTTAGCAATACTAAAATTCTGATGAATCCTTAGTCATCTAAATTAGACATGATGAGCTGAAAAGAACTAATACTGAAAGAGAAAAGGTTTATCGAGAAAAATCTCAGCAACACATACATAAAAATATATCGCATACAAGCGTGACTATGAGCGCAAAGTAAGGTCACTTTGCATTTGACAGTGATATTGAGAGAGCAGATGAGAAATGTCGAGCTGGGATTATTTATCCCATTTTGACTGTCACAGACGATGGTGACGAGATGACCGGGCGCAGGCCAAAACTGACCGCCAGAAGTATAAATGGTGGCATTGAAAAGCGCGGACTGGGTTGCGGTGGCTATCTACAGATGAGCTCATGGAGACTAAGTGAGACGAAAGGCAGCGAGAATGAACGGGATCATCAGATTCCGGTCTGAATGGTTTTCTGCGTATGCGTGGCGCGTTCCTCGCCTTCCTTGTTGTAGAGGGAAGTGACAACGTTGGCTCCGATTCCCCACGTGTTCTCGCCATCAAAGACTAATGATTCCGGTGGATTGTGGATGCCTCCCTGGTCACGGGCGTAGATCTGAAATGAAAACAGCTTGGAATTGAACCAGGGCGAAAACAGATTGATGCGAACCTTCATCGTCTTGCCGGCCTTCAACGTCGTGTTTGCTGGGATTGTGTAAACGATTTCGCGTCCTTTGTCCAACTTTCTCTTTAATTTATGCTCACCGAGGTTTTCGTCCTGGAAAAGTAATAGCAGATTTCTTCGGATTTTCTTTCGTTTTCAGATTACAAAGACTGAAATCGAAAGAAAATCTGACGACGGGATTTTCATTAGAGAACTTTTTGGGAAGCTTTTCGTGAGATTGACTAATGAACCTGAGAAATTTTTTTCTGAGAAAGTAAAATGTTGCTGGTTTGCCTGGAATTTTCTTTCCAATTTTTCCTGAAATCTCATACACTGACAACAAAGATGAACGTTTACAACGGCGACTTTTAGATATTTTTTTGGAATATTGGCACAGGTGTGATGAATGATTTCTAGAGGTTGGAAACCCTTTTCGCACCCAAACTTCACCCGTGCTCAGGCGCTCGGGGGGACGGCCCGCCACACTTTTGAAGCCGAATCGGCCATCCCCCAACCTTGAGAGAGTCATTCGGTCATCCGCTCCCGTTCTCGACCGCGACGCAGATTCTCGACCGCGACGCGTCTACCCACATCGGCAGTTACAGCCATCCGCGCCCCTACGCAGTTGCTCATGATCATCAACATGTTTAAACAAAAGTATTAACAATGTTGCTGGAATAAAAGGGTCCTCATCTCACCGTGAGCCTCAGTCGGCTCTTCGGAGCCGGACCTGGAAGGTGGCCTCGAGTCACTTTCCAGAAGATCCACCGGATACCGGAGGATAATTTTTGTCGCCGAAGGGGAGCTCCCCACGGCTCGAGGGGGGTGGTGGTACCCAACTGGGGGCCATCCCCCCACGGTCCACGGTGGGGTGCACCCCACTGCGGACCGTGGCGGCGGGGTCACCCCCTTCCCTCCGTGGGGATCCCAACAGGGGTGATCCTTGTGGGCTGTCTCCGTGTCCCCTGTGCGAATCCGGAAACGCCGAAAATGGGCATGGACAGTTTTTGAGCCGCTTATGGACAAATTTTAGACCGCTCGGGGCCCGGGAACCGACAGATTTTACGGAAGGACGCCGATCCGCGTACCTTTCGACATCGATGCGCTGATCGGAGGCGCGGCTCGGCGGCCAATGGTGCGGCGGCCGTAGCCCCCGAGTGCCTGAGTGGAAGTTACTGTGCTTCAGTGGGCCGAATTCCGGTCCGCAATTGCGTCTCGACACGCTTTGCGGCCGCGCGCTTCCAAGGCGGAAGAGCTTCCAGGGCCGCAGCCGCTGATCTGTTGACTCTAAGTGGGTTTTGGAAACTGGAAACTAAACAAAATTGGAGAAACCTGTATAGAAAAGCCACATCGGGTCGGCTTTAGCGCTGGAAACTCGACTGACTCGAGAGCGCGCGGCCGCAAAGCGTGTGGAGACGCAATTGCGGACCGGAGTTTGGCCCAGAGAAGCGCAGTAACTGTGCAGGCGGAAGATAGGTCTTTTCTGCAATTCAAAATGGTTGCGTTAAGATAATGTATAGATTATAATGTCGCTTTGCCTGCCAAATCTCACAACATAGTGTTTCGAGAAAAAAACACATTATATTCGTGTTCAGCATCCCTGAATCGGCTCACGCCTATTCCATATTGAGATCAAGCTCACATATGTAGCAAGTCACAATGCTCATATACTATGATTGGTACAAAAGTGGTATTCCAATTTTCTTTGTGAATAATTATATGAGTTAAGCATACCTTGTGAAATGATATTTAGTTATGCAAAGGAATAAGTGATGGGATGAACTCTTTAGAACTTTGTATTTGGATCTGCATGCCAGGAAACAAATCAATAAAACTAGAATTATCACAATCTAATGAAACAAATTTGAAAAAGTATGTAGAAAAGACTAGCAAACTCAGCATGATATCATTCGGCGGTAATCGAACCCCAAACCCCAATTAAACAACTTTGAGTGTAGTTTTGCTACAATAAATCCATTGAAGTTTTCATAGATTCCGTTGGGTTGAAGAGCTTTGGGTTTACCTTGGAACTATCAAAATATTTTCTTCAAGTACAATACCCGCGCTATGTTATGTAAAAACGGGGAGCAATTGCCAAACTTGGCAAAAAAGCGTCCGATGCTTGTGCCGGGAGGGCCCACTTGGGGGCCAAAGAGACGCGCCGTGTAAGAGAGATCACGGCGTGGGAAGAACGGTAGGGCAAATCGAATCCCGAGGGGCGGCGCTTGGTGACAGGCTGCTATCTTCCACCCATGGACATTCACTCGAGGATTCGACTGGACTCCCGCCACCCCTTCTCCCCTCTCATCGCCCTCCTTGTTCCTGTGTGCCATATATCTGTTGCTCCTGTAGGATTCATTGTAGTATTCTAGGAAACTGTTTTTTTTTTCATGTTAATTATTTTGTCTAAGTAATAAATTAATTATTCATTCTGTCTATTGTTTGTCCGGACCGTTTATACGGTTAGTATTTCTGATTGGTGCCAAGGTTCTCTTGTTTACATTTGTTTTCTGATCGAATGGCTTTCTCACAATCGTGCCACCCCTGCCTTTGGTGACCACTCACAGAAAAATCAATACGTCGCCCCTTCCTTCGGCAACGATGCAATCACCAAAATGCGAGAATCTTACTTTCGTACAACGGCAAAACAGCCACACTCAAACGAGCAAAATCCACGGTAGTTACGGCACGATGGTGAGAAAGAGAAAAATGTGCCTCCTATTTGTCTTGATTGTTTAAATCGGATACTATCCAAGACTGGGTCGGTTCGGCCCCCATGTAAACAAGAGAACCTTGGCACCAGTCAGAAATACTAACCGTAAAAACGGTCCGGACAAACAATAGACAGAATGAATAATTAATTTATTATTTAGACAAAATAATTACATGAAAAAAAAACAGTTTCCTTGAATACTACAATGAATCCTACAGGAGCAACAGATCTCTGGCACACAGGAACAAGGAAGGCGATGAGAGGGGAGAAGGGGTGGCGGTAGTCCAGTCGAGTCGTCGAGTGAATGTCCATGAGTGGAAGATGGCAGCCTGTCACGAAGCGCAGCCCCTCACGAATCGATTTGCCCTACCGTTCTTCCCACGCCGTGGTCTCCCTTACACGGCGCGTCTCTTTGGCCCCCATGTGGGACCTCCCGACACTTGTAACTTTTTTGAACGAAGACTTTTTTGGAATCTGAAAACGCTATCGTATTCAAAGCACAAATCCTTACCAAACTGTGTACTTTGCGGACTGAAGTTCCCCAAATGCGCTTTGTTTTTGAATGAAATCTTTTTTTTCGGTCGTTTCTGAAAAGCGTCGCGCGCGACAAAGTACGGCGAAACTTTGAGTAGTAATTGTAAAAGTTATAGAAGAGCAATCTCCATAGTTTTTTTTCACGTTTTCGACGCAGCTGGGACAACCTTGAGATTCATGCAAAAGGAATTTTCGAACCCCATCATTTAAATATTTGGGGTTTGTGCAAAAAAGGCTGACTTTTTAAGAGGTTCCCAAGCGTGTTTAATGAAAGAGTTCGAAAATTCTTACTGAATGAATCTCAAGATTTTCCCACCTGCATCGGATACATGAAAAAAAACCATGGAGATTGCAATTCTATAATATGTACAATTGCTACTCAAAGTTTCGCCGCACTTTGCCGCGTGCGACGTTTTTCAGAAACGAAAGAAAAACGATTTCATTCAAAAACAAAGCGCCTTTAGGGAAATTCAGTCCGTAAAGTATACAATTAAGTAGGGATTTGTGCTGCGAATACGATAGCGTTTTCAGAATCCAAAAAAGTCTTCGTTCAAAAATGTTACAAGCATCGGACGTTTTTTTGCCAAGTTTGGCAAATGCTCCCGTTTTTTCAAAACCTAGCGCGGGTATTGTATGAAGTCTGTAGTTCATCTGGAGTTTAACTACGTGATTTTGCTTTATCTAACAATAAATATCACGGGAAGCTCTGAGGACTCTTCGCAAAAAGGGTTTTTCAAGTACAAACTATTTCCACACATAGGTATCCTAGAGGCATCACCCGTACCACAAGCGTCTCCTTTCAATGAAAACGCGTAAAACTGCGATTCCGGTTGGGAATTCAGGTCAATGAACTCAACTAACCTTTGTTCTATGGGTGTTCTCGAGGGTAATGAATTTTCCGTTCGGGTCGCATTCGGCAATCGTGACATTTCCCTGAAATGAGATATTTAAAACCATTTCTCGATATAAGAAATGAACAATACTTCAAGAAGTTCTCCCGGGCAACAAAGGGGCAGCGATCTTGAAAAGAAAATTGAATGCATCTCAAAAACACCTAAAGACGATTCACTTCAATGTGCTGAGTACTGAATCTAAGTTCTAATCAACGAAACTATGTCCTCACTTCACAACTTCCATATTCACGAGCTTCAGCTCACTCCTAAGTTGGAGTCATCTAGGTGGTTAGCTCAGATTTTGCAAGTGTAGAATCTGAGTTTTGGACCCGAAATGAAGTACCTTGGCAGAGCGTTGGAAAGTGGTCTTGGTGGATACTTCTCCTCGCACAGAACGAGTCGAATCTGTGTCTTCTTGTTGTTGCAATGAATGAGTCTTCACAACCTGTTCGACCATCTGGCGGAGTCCAACGCTGAATACAATTCATTTGAATTCTCAAATCAATCGAATAAACACCAAAACTACATATACTGGACACAGTGAAGAGAATTTCGGCCACTCCCTTGTATTTCTCATTTTGGAAAGTCTTTCGAGTGTTGACAAATCTCTACCGTCCAATAGTGACTGATGGCTGTCAGGCAGAATATGCGGGGCAATACCGGTTGAAGCAAATGGCCTGAGCCTTGAACAAGAAATTTGGGCGAAACCAACGAGAAACAATGATTACTCAGAGATGCAGTTTTTGAGAACTTTCAGTCACTTAAGAGGAGGCAGAGTCGTCAGTTCTACATTCCGCACCTTTACACTGCAAATCCACATTTTCTTTCAATAGCGAAAAGCGCTCCGGGTACTTCACTCATAATGAGGTGGTTATAGTGCTACTTACGCAGAAAAAAAAAACGGGAAAAGAAGCCAAGTTGTGGAAAAGGGGGTATCCAATTCCCAAAAATACGTCGACAGTCGACAGCTAACGGGAACTGACAACGTAGAAGAGAAATTTGATCCACACTTTTCCTTTACTTTCGCTTTTTCAAAAAATGACTTCGTCTTGAGCCCAACTTAGGCCAGGTTCATATTTCCCCCTACAAACGTGTATCATCAAATTCGACTGAGAATCAATATGCCTCATCTGCACTGTCGCTATCGCGCGTCGCGGAAAGTATGAACCCGGCCTTAAACCGAAAAACAGAAGGATTTGACTGAGGACGACTTCAGTGGAGACAGTGCTAAGGCTTCCAGATTTCATGAAAAGATGTCGCCAAGTTTTCTTAGTAAAGTCAACTTACACACTTCCTGAATATTATTTGCTGCGCCTGAGCGTCGCAAAATGTTCAGGTGACTTGAGCGCACGATGCAGTGAATAAGCGTGAAACTGGACAGATGAACCTACCGGCTCTCCTCTCCTTCCAACATCTTTCTGTAGATGGCGATTTCGGCGTCCAACATTTGTTTCGTGTCCAAGAGAGCTTGTAATTCAGCAACCTGAGAGTTTGAGATAATCAGTGACCTTCCGAAAAAAGCTGGTAGAGAACTTCCTCACTCACCAAGGTCTGGCATTCTTCACGCATTCGGCGGAGAGTGGCATCACGGTCATTCAGGGCCATTTCGTATTGTCTTTGGTCATCGCTGAGCTGAAAAAATAATGTGCATAGTTGCACCTGTTGATTAAATTGTGCGGAATCTCCTCATACAGAGGTCAGAGAGACCGAATCGGAAGACGTTCATTCCTAGAACCCTTCTCATATGTATGCACTCGGTGGACAATCCACACTCCCAGAATCATTCGCTGCCTTCAAAGGCAGTATTCACGATCAATAAAAGATTCGAGGTCGACTCAAAAATAGGGTTGTCCGGTCGTGAGCTATCGCATAGTGAAGATACAGCGAGGAAAAGCGCTCAGATTACGCCAAAATAGCCGTTTCTAACTTTCGGGGCGTGGACAAGCTTACGGGTCGTGCTAGTTTCGGCCCACGCGCACTAATGGTGAAATGTGCGCGAATCGATCAGGCTGGGCGAGGAGGAGTTGCTTGGCAACTCCTCATCGGAAACGTCCGCGGCGCCACAAGCTCGTCACAACGAAGCGGGGCGGGCTAACAATAAGAGCAGGCGTAAAGTGTGCCCGAATGAGAATGGCGGCCCACGCGGCGGTCGCATGTGCCGCCCTCGGACGAGTGTTGGATTTCAACGACGGCCGTCCCCTCTTCCACCGTCTACAGAGCTGATTGATCGGCGCAGTGCTTGCTGCCAGCAGGTGCCGGCCCCGTTCGTAGTCGATGGCGGTATAGACTTTTTGCATGCTCGTCCGAGAGCGGCGAACGCGACGGTCGCCTGCCAAGCACGCCGGCCGCACGGGCCGCCATTCTCATTCGGACGCACCTTACTGGGCTAACGACACTGCCTTTTAGGAATGGGCCAATCACCTGAATAGACGGCCCATGGTGGACACTAAGAGGAAAAAAGTTGAGCTCAGTGTGTATTTCGTCAATTTCGGATGAACGATTGGTGGGATTGAGTTAGCAAGAGGGCGAATCAAGTGCTATGCATATTTTCTTCATGAACACATTGAGGTAAAACCTCCGTGTGCACCTCGGGGGAGATTCGCACAGCGATCAAAATCGTCCTCCTCCATTCATAGGATTAAGAACTAGAATGTGACAAAAATTACCTTAGCGGACTGGCCTCGCAGTGGCGAGTGATGAGGCCTGCTCACGCTTGCGGTGTCTCACTATGGCGAATCGAAAGGCAATGCAACAGACCCGTATCCTTACGGCACAAGGTTGGCAGTCGAGCTGACTTGCAGCATCCTTGGCCCAAACAGAAACGGGAAGAGCCACCTTTCCGGGTCGCGCTGATAAGTGGACTCGGGCAAGCGTTAATGAGCGTCTGGAAGCGCCCAGCAACGAGAGCATGCGTTCTTGCAAAGTGTAGACGCTGCCTCAGCGCTCAGGTATGGTGCTACCGATCAGCTGGGGCGCTCCGGCTACATATGGGAAAAGGCGGACACAAACGCTGTCACCAGAATTGGTATGATTGAGTATGCGGGCCGATCACGACCACTCATTTACGCGATTAAAAAAATCGATACGCTGCAGCAGTTCCAAAGATCGCTTGAAGCTGTTCTCGAAAAGGGTTCCCAGCAACATCATCATCTAAGCTTCAGACAGAAGTTGGGCTGATCATAAATACCTGGTAGTTGAGATTCTGGACTTCCTTTTCTAGCAGTGCGTTCTTGTTCTCGAGATCGCCAAGTTTTCCGCGAAGATCGCCAATATTGTCGCGCATTCTCTTCACCTCCTCGCGTTGGTAATTCGACTCCATCGCGGCACGATTTGCTGTGCCTTGCACCTCGGACACCTGAAACCCATGGAATTTTCGCTGATGATGGTCAACAACGGATGAGGTCCACCGAGGAAACCAACCTTGAGTTTGTACCAGCTCTCCATATCCTGTTTGCCTTGCTTTGCGATGTAGTCGTATTCGTCCTTGATGTCTCTGAAGAAAGAAATTCGGCGGTTCGACAAATAGCAGTGATTCATCAGTATCAGTACCTGATAGCGAGGGCCAACTCGTTCTTGAAGAATTCGCGAGTGTCAGCCGGGGCTTGGGCAAGGAGGGCTTGGAGTTCCTTGACTTCTTGCTCATGGACTCTGGAAAATATGTTGGTTTGCTGTCGGTGGTGCCAGATGTTCCGGTTATCCTTACATATATTTATTAGCACAATTCGAACTGTAGAGGCAGTGGAATTCTTTGATAAGGCACGAACACATTCGAACCAGAAAACTATTCTCTAGAATCCAAATGGCCGCCGAAGTTCATTTTAGGCCAGAAGGCACAACATTGTGCAACATTCTACACAAACAGTAATCGACAGTCCTCTCGAAACTAACGTGTATCCTGCGCGACTTAGTGGGGCTAATTTTTTGATCCCTATGTTCTTTCCGCCGTGGTCCCATCGTTCCAACATTCTCATGATTGCGAGCTTACAAAATGAAAATCCTTCGCTCAAGTAGAGCACAAGTAGAGCACAAAAGAAAGGTTCATCCAATGTTCGTTTTTATATCGGAAAGATAACTGAAGGCAGCGGAGACATAATCATTTGCTTCACCAATGTGCTGAAAAGAAACTTACTACGATCTCATTTTATTCCGTAGAATACTCCTACTGGGAGCCTGAGAATTTTAGCGGAAAGACAAACCTGCGAAGGAATTCGAGCTCCTCCATTAGTGTTTGCACTTGGTTCTGGAAATCGATGCGTCCAATAGTTTCCTCGTCGAGATCCTAGAAATAAAGTTCCCAATATTCCTAAATTGAGCTCCTTCTGATTTATCCATTGAAATCCAAATCAGTGGAAAACTAACGTTTCTAGCTTTTTGGAGTTCCTCCCAGATCCTGGCGTTGTCGTTGTTGAGGCGTTTCTCCTCGTCGCACAGTTGCTTCCACCTAAAAATGCCCTCATTTGAATCTATTGTCTGTGAGTGGAGCACGTTATGAAGGAAGAAGGATTCTTCTAACTAGATTATTAGTGAAAAGACCTGGCACGGAGCATCTCAAGCTCATTCTGGGCATCAGCAATGGCGTTTGTCCACTGGGCGATTTTCTCCCGATCTCCTTCTCTTCGGTGCTGGATATCCTCATACCTGAAATACCTTGCATACTATGAAGGCATACTAGTAATCTTTTCGAGTTGCTTCCTACACCGTGTTTTCTTTTTTAAAAGAACATGTACTTTTAATTTTCCGGCTTCTTTGTATATGTATTTCTAGGTGTTAGAGGTACACGTCTAATAGAGGCAGTTCATATAATTTTCAGCCCTGTTTTTTCGATTTTCTCCCTATAAACTATTTTCATTCCCGAAACAAAGATATTATACAACTATTAGAATCTCGAAAAACAACCATGAGAAATCAGTTATTAAAGTTGTAATGATTGGTCAATTTCACACTCGTTTAGAGGCACACCCTCACGTATGAATTTTGAGATTTTTATGTATTTATGTAGAAGACACCTCCTGTATAACACGTGCCAAATGCGAGATCTCAATTCCTCCGAAAAAGCGAGATATAAGCGAGCACCACAGGCCCGACCCCCTAACAGATTTTTGAACTCGATAGCGGCTCGATGGATAGATGACTTCAAACAAGTCACCGTTCTTCAGTCCATTGCTGGGCTGTCTCCCTATCCTGGCTCGCTCTCGCGCAACGATTGCGAATGAAGAGAAATACAGGCCTGAGACAACTCGTCTACCAATTTTTCACCCTCAAAAAATAGGCATATTTAGGGAGCCATAACTCTGTTCAAAGGGGTTCTTGAGCGATTTCAAAGATATCACTGTGATCAGTGTGTCACTCTCTCCAAGACAAGCATGAAATGTAAAAATTAATTTTTTGGGTGTCCTGTGCCTTTAAGGCTATGTTCTCGATGGAAACCAACGTTTTTGAAAAAACTCAAACCCTAGTAATCATTATACGTTGTATATCTCCTTTCACAAGGATCTTAAAGGCAGGGTTCGCGATAAAAAACATTTTTGAGCTCTCTTGATGAGAATGTAGATGTGGCCATTACAAAAGTAAAAATAAGCGGAAAAACCCGGAAATTTCGAAAAAACGCTCGAAAACAAAGTATAATGGCTAATTGCCGGTGTCGGCCGGCCCCCTAATTAACTAGATTTTCATTAATGCTTGCTAATTTGCCTTTTATTTTGCTGCTAAAAAAAGTCAGTGGTCTCCGGAAATGCTAAGAAATTACTTTAGAAGCAGAACAAAAGTTGACAAAGCAGGCTTTTACGCAAATCTCGATAATTGTGGGCGGAAGGGAACCAAGCAATAACTTATTTCTGAGCGTTTTTTCTCCAACTTTTTACTTATTTTAGCTTTTGTGATGGTCAGATCTACCTTATCATAAGGATAGCACAACAACCGATTTTATAGAGAACCCTGCCTTTAGGTATTTCTTCGGATCCAAAAAAAATATTCAATTTGAAAGGAGTCATTGAAGGAAGGCGCAAAAATCGCGAAAACGCGTCCCCGTGCGCATTCTGACCAAATCTCACAAGCGGTATTGTAGAGCTTTAGCAGGAAGTCCCTAGTTTTCCGAATCAGCATGATCAATTACGCGGCAATTATGATAGATTTGATTTGATAAAGACCATTGTATCAAAGAACTGAAGGATAAACACATATTAGCGCTCGCAGATGTTCTTCAATCGATCGAATTTCGTTTTCTGCTTTTCGAACACCTTTAGGCCAGTGAACATCAAACTGACTTGATGCTCAACTTCTTGTCCGACTGCTTCTACATATTCTCTTCAAAGAACGGCAATCTTTTCTGTTAGACGAACATGGCCACGATTTCTTTTCTTCGAAAAACTTTGCTAACTGACATTTTTTAAATTTTTACTTAACCACCCCCATTATGCTATTTTTAAAGATACATTTCCGAAGTTGTATTATTTTTGGTCCGCTTCTGTCTCCGTTTCCGAATTTGTGCTTTAGGCGTATTTGGTCAATTTTTTTCCGCTTCCGTGGAAAAGATTTCCGCGCAGCCCTGGTCAATTTACAGTGCTCGGTGAAGATTGCGGGACAGGGGCTCTATATGTACACATCGAGGGAGTAGTTGTTCCGCCATTTGCGGCTCTAATTCCACTCGGGACCACTTCGCTCGCGTTTAGTGGCGTGACGTTTTAAACTGCAAAAACGAAACTTCTCCCTCGGTGTGTAGACAGCCCCTGTCCCGAAAATTGCGTTGAATTTTTCAATCTTCTAGCTAAGCTGTTTTGAGATCCTCAGGAAATATTGAACGACAGGGGAACAGGACACATATTTTGAAGTTCACAAGGAGGATAAGTGGTGAAAGAAGTTTTCTGACTGGATAAATTGAAACTTGAGACAATTTCGAGTCAAATAAAACTATAAAGCAGTTCCCCAAATGAGGTGCAGTCGAAGACCAGAATTTATGCATTCTGAAGCTTCAAGACGGATAGATTTGTGAGCACGAGGGCACGTCAAGGTGGGAAATTGCATAAAAATGCGCCCTTTTAGCTCTCCGACTCTTCACAAACTCACATGTCAAACTGCTTACTATATCATGAAACTGTGACAGGAAGTCTCACTTGCTTTCATTGCTACACATTTGTAAGAAGAACGGGTCCCGTAATCGTGTGAGCTCAATTACCTCAAGTAGATACACAAATTTCGGGAAACTTGTGCTTACGCCAAAAGCTTTTTCTTTGTGTTCCACGCTTCACAAAAGGATACTTTATACAGAAATAGCGTTGCCGAAGTCATAGCCTGGAAGTCATAGCCTGGAAGTCTTCAAATATTCAAGTTTCCGAAATTTAAGGGAAACACTTGTAGACCATGTCAGGAACCAATTCCAGCTGGTAATAATTTGGTTTCAGCATTGTTCTTCATTTGACATAAAATAAATCCAGGACTTCAGAAAAAAACCTTCTATGATCTTTATCGCTTTCAGTGTCTTTGCAACTCACAGTAAAAGATAGCGGTACCCATTCTGTGCGAGATAAATGTTCATTAAGCGGTAGTGACTTGATTGTTTCTCATTCGGATTATCATGAGAGGAGTCTGAGGGAACTGGGCACCTCGCACAGGACCAGTTCGGATGCACATAATCCTAGATTGCGCGCACTCCCTGCATTCTAGACTACTGCTATGACAGTGAAACCCCTTTTCACGCAGTTCAAGTCTACTCCCCACCAACAGAGTGTATTCCTGAAGAATCAGGACTGGCAACTGTTAACTTTTGCATGCATATTGATGATTATACCAAGAAACTATGGCCCAAAACCGGTTTCGGTTTCATAAATCACACCACTAGCGATAGAAACAATTTGATAACTGACCGCGCGAAGATTTGTCCCCGAAAAAGGCCGAAAAGAGTCAAGGACAGTTCAGCACCTACCGGCTTCTATACTCGGCTAGGTCGTCGCGAAGACGAGCCACTTTAACGTCGATCTCAGCCTTTCTTCTGGCAGAGTCATCGATGTCCTTACGAGCAGTCGAGAGCGATTCAGAATATTTGATCTAAACTCACAGAAACTCTTTTTCTGAAATGTTATCGGAGAAAATCCCCTCCCCTCTCCCTCAACCAACCTTGATTTCAGAGGTGTCCTTTCCCCATTTTCCACGCAACTCATCCAGATCGGCGACCAGTTTCCTGTTCTGCTCCTCTAAGCGTTTCACTCGGTCGATGTAGTTGCCAAGGCGATCATTCAAACCCTGGAATTGTCAAACCTCTATCTCCGAATGGGAGGAAATCGCTTCATATTTTCATCTTCCCCATAGGATTTTGCTTCCGATATCTAACATACTTAAATCGATTAAGAAAGATATGGTAGGTGTCTAAAATCATTCGAAAAATGTCCTCCTTGCCTCAAAATGTCAGATTTAATTCGGAATCCTACCTATCCAATTTTCTGCAAAAGGCGTTTTGCGCCGCTTTTTGCTCTTAAAACGCACCGCCTTGCCATACCTTGCTTGAGAGTGGTCCGATTCAAGTTTTGGAGCTATTTTTTATATGTCCTCAACGAGTCATATACAAAATGGTGGTGCAAAGTGATAGATTCAAATCCAGAAAATTCTCAAAAATTGCATGCTTGCTCCTCAAAACCCTTCATTAGGAAGTGATCAGACAGTCATGATAGCGGAAATCTGTCATGCTTTGACCTGTGTTCGATGCGGATTCCAGAAGGAAATACACAATTTTTGAGAGAAAACCGGATTCGGAAAGATTTTTACCATAAACGCTGACACAATGTAGTGGGTTACGCGATCGAGCCTCGCCGGCTGCGTGCGGTCGTCTCGCGTGCTCTGCTAGATAGCATGCGAGAGGATAAATATCTTCTCTCGGAACCGAACCTTCGAGTTTTCAACTTCTGATTATTTATCCTATCGTAGGCTATCTAGCACAAGTGAGCATGTTGCGCGACCGTGTCAGAGTTTACCACTGCATTCGCCTCATTGAGAGGAACTCGGAAATTTCTTTCAAAACGCAATTCGTCAATTCTGAAGTGAATTACGGTGATGCGGTCTTTCATGCGCGCGGAAAAAAACTCCGCAAAACACTGGTTTTGCAAAAAAAATTGCCGGGTACTGTATAGTTCCGCCTACCGATGTATGTAGCTAGAGGTGAATAGTATCTACAACAGCCAACCTGAAGTTCTTTCTTCTCCTTGTCAGTGGCCTCGAGGAAGGACTTTGCGGCGTTGGCGGAGAGGGCTGGTGAGATTCCACCGATGGTGGCCGAACCCATCTCCGTCACCATTTTGAGCACCCGTCCTGAACAACGATTTCTATTTTAATATAAGTGTATACGATGAGATTGTCTCCTTTTCTCGCCAAACATTCCCGGCCAGGGTTTCCGTCTCGTCTCGGTTTGCCAGACCACAATTAGTCACATCTAATCGCGTCAATATTGGCCCGCGCACGATTTCTGGCGCTCCGTGGCGACGATCGGCTCTGTCGACGATGCCGACCGACGCCCTCCAAATGAGCGCCCTATCTGAGAAAACATTCCACTAATATCTTCGCTTTTTGAACTATCGGTAAAGTTATCGTGCAGGTTGGAAATATCTAGATCAGTTATTTCATGAAAATACGTACATAAGAACTGCTGTTATCAAAAAGGTTCTATGTATAATATACTATTTTGAGATCATTTTATGCCATTTTAAGGATGCGATGAATGGTTACAACACACCGCAAGGATGCTGGATTGAACGTTAAACTAATGGGTTCAGGCAGAATTCGAATCTACACCGCATCGCTTTCTAGGGCGTTCCCATGTAAAAGTGGGAAGCGTTCGCCCGGAAATTCTGTTTGTGTCCAACAGTTTTTCCGTGCAACTCAGCGTCCTGGTAATAACTTGTGATAATAGAAGCACATGTGCATTTTTCCTCAGTCTCAGTGTTTACATTGCTGGTGCCTTTCGGAAACATGACATGAAAGAGTTTTTTTTCATCAAAACATAGAAGATGAACTTATTACTGCTGTGATTTAATCTCCGAAACAAAACCCAACTTCCCAGAAAGTTATTGGAGATTCTCCATAAGATACCCCTAGAAGCCGTCTGAGCGAATGCTTGGGGTTTGTCACTCGGATCATTTCGAAGAGATTAGGAAGGAGTTCGATGAGTGCTCCGGGGCATTAACACAGGTGCCATGAGCTACAATACCCGCGCTAAGTTTTTTAAAAACGGGGAGCATCTGTCAAACTTGGCAAAAAAGCGTCCGATGCATGTAACTTTTTTTAATGAAGACTTTTTTTTGAATTCTGAAAACGCCATAATATTCACAGATCAATCTCCTACCTAATCATGTGACTTGCATGTCAAGGCTCCCTGAAATCGCTTTGTTTTTTAGGGAAATAGTTTTTGCAATCGTTTTGCAAAAACGTCGCGCGCGGCGAATGCGGCGAAACTTTGAGCAGTATTTGTACAAGCAATGGAAAAGCAATCTGTATGTTTTTTTCTTAAATTAGGTGCAGGTGAGAGAATCTCTAGGATTGTGTTGGTTGAGTTTTTGAAATCTTTTATTAAACACGCTTGACAACTACCTGAAAAATTGGAGTTTTCTTGCCAAAACCCTGGACTCTTAGATGAGAGGTTTCGAAAATTCAACCAACACAAACCTTGAGATTCTTTCACCTGCACCTAATTAATGAGAAATCATACAGATTGCTCTTACATTACTTTTACAAATACTGCTCAAAGTTTCGCCACACCTCGCCGCGCGCGACGTTTTTCAGAAACTATTGCAAAAACTGTTTCCTTAAAAAGCAAAGCGATTTTGGGGAGCTTCGGCTAACAAGTCACATAGTTAGGCAGTAGATTGATCTGTGAATATGATGGCGTTTTCAGAATTCAAAAAAGTCTTCATTCAAAAAAGTTACATGCATCGGACGCTTTTTTGCCAAGTTTGACAGATGCTCCCCGTTTTTAAAAAACTTAGCGCGGGTATTGTACGTTTAGCTTATTACACTTATTGTAAAAGATTTAATACGTTGATCAAACGACGAAAATAATTGAACAAGTTGGAGCAGAATTCCTTTGGCTAGAACTAAGCTGTCTAAAGAGGTTTTGTGAAGACAGGCATGAATTTCTTTGCACCTTGAATGTGTAAACGCGAATCAGTTACCAGTACTTCCGTTGAAGCCGAAAATTTCAATGAGAACCAAATGAAATCAAAAGATTGTTCGGGCCATCTATCTTCTGCAAGAGCTTTTTTGATAAAAAAGGGTTGGGAAAACATAGTAAATAGTGTCTCATATCATCTTTCTATTTTCAAATAATTATTCGATCATTGATTCATTTAATTGTTTGCTTATTTGTTGTTCGTTCGAGTGCGAGGAAAATTATGTTTCCGACAGACAAAAGGGAAGATACACTTGAAATGACTTTTGCAGACCTGAAATTCAAAAAAAAAACACTTCTTATAACTCATTTAGGAAATTGAGTTTTTCTACGGCTCATATCAGTAGCCTAAAAATGCCGAAGATCACACGTTTTTGATCAGTTTCACTTGGATAACCTTCTAGAAAACGCATAATTTCTATTAATTTCAAACAGCTGTAAGGCTAATAATATGGATGACTTCCATACTACATCATTTCGCTGTGACAATGGAAAATATGTATCCAAACCGCCATTCTTATAACTGGACTTTCCCGGGGGAGTGATTTCATCATAATTTCTCCAATTTAATTTTTTCTACAATTTTTTTGTGTGTACGAAGCAAGGCATCTGATAAACCGAAACTTTTTTTATGTCCGTCATCGATTCACAAAGCATCACCTAATTTTGCAGTGAATAATATGAGGGTTTGCTTGGATCAGGGGGTTGAGCAGAAGAAATCGAGTGGCTTATGAGATCAGATTTTTATCTCGACTTCCGAACCTGCAGCGGGCGAGATTCCGAACAGAGAAAATAAGTACAGTTGGCATGGATCCTAGTGATACTTTGCGTTCCCCATCAAAGGTTGGCGCAAACGCGGTGCGCCTATGTTATAGCATATGGCACCGAATTCGCGCCAACCTTGGGAACGCAAAGTATCGCAGGGATCCATGCCGACTGTATGCTATTGTGATTGAGATTAGAAACCTTTCCGGAATGCGCCATCCTGCGGTGGGATGGCGAAAGTGTATTTATAAATAAACGCTGTGATTCAATCCGTTGTAGGAATGCCAAAATGTCCTTTAATATCTGTTTTGAAATAATGTGGAGAGAGTTATTGCAAACTGCGTTGAAAAACGTCACGAGAACCAGTTTTCACAAAGCTCCATCTGGATTAATGTAGCTTCTCATTTACAGATTCCTCACACTTGGCTCCGTTTCACCACGTGACGAAGTTACTGAAATAATTGAGATGACCGAAACTGCAAAATATGATAATGTTGCTCGTTCGTGGATCTACAACAAACCCTCTTCGCAACGGAAAGAAATAGCCATTTTTGGGCTTTGGGAACTCTCTAGTCCTCTATGCTGATTTCACCACTCATTATTGTCGTAATCATTTTTATAGTTCTCTGCATGTACAGGAAATCAATGTAAATAAATAGGTTATTTGCTCGAAACTGACATAGATCTCTTCTGGAATCTCTCCACCAATGAAGTTGAGTTAGTGAAACGAACCTCCAGAAGTGGAAGTGCGAGGTGTCGTCGTTGACTCCTCCGACATGGCGATTGTATGAGCGTCGAAAAGCGAACTGATACTGTTGAGAGATAGAGAGGGTGTGTATGGGTGTAGTTCTTGCCCCGTAACAGTAAGCGCAGCGCAAGCGTACCGACGAGGTTGCGGTGATGTCGACGACGACGACGATGATGACGATGCGAGAGATGATGAAGATTCCTGACCGCACCTCTATCCAAGGCCTTTCTCACATCATATGTTGTTCATGTCAACCAGCCCCTCCCTCTTCCCTTATCGATGAGATGATAAATCGATGATCGTTTCGATCGTATCAGATCCACTCCGCTATACGCACGCATCACCACGCCCACTTTTAAGTGCGTTGAAATTTGTCCGAACGGAGAAATCTGCATAATCCTCATGGGGTTAATGCTACCAATCCGTGCATGGAGTGATTGCAGTTAGAGGCCGTAACCGAAACAGCGGGTGACGAACGGGGCAGAATGGAATGGACAAGGTTACCTGAGTAATATGTCATGATAATGGCTGAGCTGGAGCAACACGGCAGGACAGGCTCTCATAATTGTGCGAGCACCGGCCGCCGTCTGGATTGTTTGCGTTCGGCTGTGTGCATTCGAATGTTTCACTCAGCCCCAATCCCTCAGTGTTGGTGAGCTGTTTGAAACCGATGAATCTTGAGGATAAGTATTTGGAAGAGACCCATCTGTGGATACCTCCCGAAAAATTGTTACTACCGCTTCTTGTCTACCCCTCACAAATACATCTCCAGGAGTACATCACAGTTATAGAGACTAGCCTTTTTTTGCATGATTTGGAAACCTCGACTTCTTCCCAGTTTTTTTCAAAGGCATCGTACAAATGTCAGAAACCTTACCCTAATTTCATGTTTCTGCATAGGTATCAATTATAGGAGAATGAAAATTGCGGGAAAGCCTACACTTGTTATGGAAACCAAGTTGGAAGTATAAAGTTCAAAATGACGTTTGAATTCGCGCCTTATCGAATTTTCGAACAGCTACGCCAAACTGCTAGAGCTTCCTCCACAGTGGGATCGTGGCGAGGAAATTGGGATAGATGACAGGTGACAAATGAGGGAATCCTTCACAGTGGCACTCACATCTTCTCGGAGTGGTGTATTTTTGACGCACCACACTCTTCTATTGAACCGAGCGAGGTCCATCTAACTACATATAAGGGAAGGGAAACGCAGAAAAAACGATTTGGCACAGAAACAACGCCTTTAAGAGAACCACATTCGGCATTTCTCGGAGCGAATGAGTCAGATTTTGAACTGAATTAAGCAATCAGCCAACAAAAATGGAGGCTCTTGTTCAAGTCAAAGAGCCGTTGCCAAGCAATTTTTTTTATATACTGTTAATACAGTTTTTATATGTACTGCTGACAGTATTTCCGTCAAAACTCTTCAAAATTCAAAGAATTATCAGAACTCTGTCTTCAAAAGACCTCAGCTTAACTGGATTTAATGCCGTCTTGTGCTTGCCAGATCATACCCCTTATCGGATGATTGCTGTTGTGCCTGCGTAGCTCATGTGTCAAATATGTAGCTGAGAAATTCAGAGCGGTATCGGTAGTGTAATGATAACACTCTCGCCCGGAAAGCAATGCGATGCAGGTTCGATTCGTCTGCAACCTTAGTTTTGAGTTCAATTAAGCTACCTCATGATATCTTGTGATCATATACCACAACATCAAAAGACATGAAATATTCAAAAACCTCAGAACTCTTCAACAGTTTTTTTCTGTTGGGGACGAATTATTGGTTTGCGCTCCAAATTATTCAAGACTGGTTAACCTTAAATCGCAAAACCGTTTTCTTTCCTGCATTGACCCTACATCAATATTGAATGGAACGTTCCATTTATACAAAATCTCACCCAAAAAGTTTAGGTTTGTGAAACCTACACATCAGCACAAGCCGGGAAAAGGATTCGATATTATCTACCATGCGGCTCATGCAGGAATGCTTCGACAGCCAGCGACGTGAGCTCTCTAACAGACTACCCTTTTCATAAGCTATGGCCTCTCTCCCTCATTTTGAGAAAGTCCAAGTTAAAGGCAGCGTTCACGATGATCATCCTCGTTGAATTTCCACAGTGAAATGATAGGCGAGAAGGATCCTAGGCTCCCACTGTCGAAAGAACGGTAGAAAACGAGACAGGAGCGGCGAAATAATGGCTGCAAACAAGCGTTTTGGTGCCCCGGACACGCCTCGTGCCCCAGATCCGCCACTCGAAAGGAACAAATGAAGACTCAGATTATAGGAATGATTAAGTGAAGGAAGTGCTGATAAGTGAGCTGTTTGCTTCATTGCACTGATAGGTATCATCAGTCTAGCTGTCAATTCCTC
This sequence comes from Aplectana chamaeleonis, assembly GCA_029168955.1. Lineage (NCBI taxonomy): Eukaryota > Metazoa > Nematoda > Chromadorea > Rhabditida > Cosmocercidae > Aplectana > Aplectana chamaeleonis. The sequence goes on from JAPDOI010000404.1 coordinate 518,308, forward strand.
CACGCTCAAAAATCAACGTGAACAAGAGAGGGCCAATTTTTGCTCAAAAACGCGACTTTCGCGTCTTTTCCAAGCGTGCTTCGCTATATAGGGCACCAGATCTTCCGTAAGCCTTGGAGATATCGGAAGTGGAATTGATCGTGAACACTCCCTTTAACTTTATGGGCTTATCATGTCGGAATCACTGTTGTATTTTGCCATAATCCACCGCTCCGCTGTTGGCTCCGCCCAGACTCATGGGTATGAGCGAGAAAGGCTATGAAGATACGAAGGCGAAGACTGAAATGAAAACATCGTACGGAATTGGAATTGAAACAGAATTTAACTGGATCACAGAATTCAGCGAAAAAATTCGAACGTTATCAAGAATGTGTTCTGACCGAAAGGTGAAATTCGGAATAAGGCATTACTCATAATTACATAATTATAGTTTGGTTTTCACTCTTTGAAAGCGATTCAGAAGTTACACCTGTCCCGGGCGTTGCTAAATTTGACTTACTGTGACTTATTCGGCTGGCTTTCGCCTGACGCGGTCATTCCGCATCTTCACCGAGGTGTGCCGTCCTAGTAGTCAGCCGTGTCCATTTTTCACGGTCTTCAGCCACAATTTGAACACATTCCATCCAGCCGTCACTATTCCATTTACAGCGAAACGAAACATCGCGCCTGAACTGTCTTTCGATGCCGAGTGACTTCAAATCCTCTTTAACCACATCCGTCCAGAACTTTCGCCTACGCCCAGGTGGCCGTTTCCAGACAGGATTTGGAAGCATTCTTAAAGCGTGTTGTACGAGACGATCCGGCGTTCTTTTTAGTATATGCCCGAGCAGTCGAAGTCGACTTTCCATTGCTGCTTGAGATGGCGTTAGGAGATGCTGGCACCTCCCTCGTGTCAAGCGTTTATGTATTGCGTCGATTTCCTTGTAAAGGTCTTCGTTATGGCATACACGCGGCCCGAAATATCCAAGCAAACGCCTAAAAAGCTTCCTCTCCGTGCAATCCAACCTTTCCATCTGCGTCTTCGGTGCTGCCCACGTCTCCGATCCGTACATTATGATAGGGCGAGTAGCGGATAGGTAGACGCGCAACATAACTTCCTTCGCGATGGGGGTAGACCACAAACACTTGGTTAGAGAATTGAATGCAGACGTAGCTTTCGCACATCGTTGTCGAATATCCGCTGCATAACTACCATCGTTCTTCAGCAAACAGCCCAAATAAGAGAAATCATCCACAAGTTCGATACGTTGTCCGTCCACACAAACTCCCGTTGAAGGCCTCTGAGAGACCCACACCTGCTTGCATTTGTCGGACGAAGACGAAGTCCATAGGCTGCGGCATACTTCGAAACGAGGTTCACAATCCTTTGCAGTTTTGCGTTGTTTTCAGCGAATAACACAATGTCGTCGGCGTACTCCAGGTCGACAAGGGAGCGTCCTGATGGTGTTAGGATCACATCCGCAGGAAACTGTTCTGCAACTCTACGCATGATGTCATCAACGGCGAAGTTGAATAGAAAAGGTCCTGCCACAGCTCCTTGCCTTACTCTTGTTGTCACCTCGAAAGCTGACGTAAACCCGACAGGCATACGAACTGCTGCAGTTGTTCCTTAATTCATGTCCTCGATTAACCGAACATACTTTTCCGGGACTCCATCTGCTCGCAGAGCATTGAGCAATCGATCACGATGAGGAGAGTCGAACGCGGCTTCAAAGTCCAAAAAAGCAAGCTGTAATGGCTTTGAATACCGCTGCCACGATTCAATTACTCTTCTCACGACGAACACTTGGTCGATGGTCGATCTTCCAGGTCGAAAACCGGCTTGCTCGTCTCTGGTCGTTCTTTCACGATGTTTGATAAGTCGCTCGAGAATGATACGTTCTAAAACCTTGTACATGACACGAAGTAGAGAGATTCCTCTGTAGTTCTTAGGATCCGTGACGGATAGCTTCTTGTGAAGAGGTACGATGATCGCATGTCTCCACGAATCGGGTATCCTTTCGCTCATCCATATGGCACGGATGGTGTTGGTCATTTCACGAATCCCAGACGGAGGAAGAGCTTTCAGCATTTCAGCAGTGATGTTGTCATCTCCACCTGCCTTTCCATTCTTCATTTTCCGGACACATCCAAAACTTCAGGCTCAGTCGGTGGTTCCTCACTGACATCGTAATGTGCTCTCTGAACATGCGGGAGCTCAGGTACTGATGGCGCTGGACGATTCAGTAGTGAACTGAAGTAATCCTTCCATATTGGCAGCGTCGCATCACCAACTTCAACTCCATTGGTAAAGTTCAAGACAGGAGAACATCTCTTCATCTTTCCGCTATAGTGTCGCAGCAACGTGTAGGCTTTCTTAGGATTCTTCTCCTCCCAAGCCTTCTCGAACTCCTTAGCTCTACACGTCCACTCTCGTTCGCGGTCACTTTAGAGCTGCCGACGCATTTTCCTCCTCAGACGCTTCTCCTCCACGAAGTTTCCTAAGTTCGGAGAGCACATACTCTGTTGTAGGTAGATGCTGTTTCTTCTGAGACGTAGGCGAACTTCTTCTTTGGCTGTACAACCGGGAGTGCCTCTTTCGAAGCGTCCTGGATGCACTTGACAAAAGAATCCGCGTCGCAAAGTTTCTTCTTAGTCCGTACTCCGATGTGAATAGAAACGCGTTGTCGAAAATTCCTTCTGCACTCTTCATCTCTGAGACTTGTCATGTCAATCCTCTGGAGAGGCTGAGCCCCTCGCTTCCTCTTATGAATCCTCGCAGTGAAGTTCAACAGAACAGGACGGTGATCCGAATCGAATGCGACATCCCACACAGCTCTAGATCTTCGAATGTCCGATACTGGAATATTCCTCGTCAGGACATAGCCAAGCTTTAGTTCCAAAGTTGTCATCTTCCTGTTGCTTTCCTGTTGCTAAATTAAGTTAAGAAAGTATTCAATCTGAGTGCGAAAGAAGCTGGCAAGGAGATTTTCATCTTTATTTATGAAAATTCTGACACACATAGTTAAAATGCTACTACAAGGGGCTGACTTTGTATCCAAACGCAGGGCTGGTATATTAATTCATTTATCTGATTATTCTTTTGTTTACTTAACTAATTTATTTACTTATTTACATATTTCTTTATAACTGGGTAATGAAGCTCACACCACATTAGGCAAGTCAGTAAGCAAACATCATAAAATAGGTTACTGAAGGCTGCTCAGTCGTACAAGATGATAAGCATGAACCACATAAATCGTGTGTCTTTTTTGAGATAAGGAATGACATGAAGTAATGTCAATCCAGAAATAGAACAAATTTAAATTCGGAATCAGTAGACTTCATTCCACCATTGAAAATGTTTTTCAAATATGAACATACTTATAAAAATACGTATGTATTAACTAGTATTATAATTGAGCAAACAACTAAGTCATTGGTGAGACTTGGCGTTTACTAAGAAAGTTTCTTGCTGCATTCAATAACCTAAAAATAAGGGAAGCGAAATCAGAAATTGGGATTCTGCAGAGTTCCTGTGCATAAATGTGCAGAAAGCGATCTGCAAATTCCTAGCAAAACCAAGACCAGATCGATTTTTTTGGGTATGGACAGAAAACCCAATAAATGCATCGCAAAACGTTTCTTATCTTGCAGTAATGAATCTCAACAACTCCTTTTCCATTGTCCCCTTTGAAATATTTCATTGTGAATTCGGCCGTTTACGAGGTTGCGCCAGTTTTTAGCAGTCGCCCGCCCATGCGTCGTCCATTTCTGTAGATGTGTTCGAAACGAGGACGACAATTTCCAAGCAGATCGCGGCGGGATGAATTCGCTCAACCGCTTAGTTCAAGGCCGTATTTCTAATGTTCGGTTCGAATTCACAAACTGTTCAATTGTACTTGCGGAAGGAGAAACACCGTGCCCTCGACCCTTTTTCGATCGTTTGACCCACAACTCACCTCCTCCACCTCCACCGGTTCCGCCGGAAACATAGTTGCCGCTCTGACGGGACTGTGAACGGACAGCAGTCCTCGGCTGGATCGTCGAACGGTATTGAATCTCGTAATCGGACGCCGATTCCGACTTCGACATCTCCACCTGAAACTTGGAATATTAGGTTTGTCACAAAGCTTGAAGCGAGCCGATGGAAAAATGACTATAGCGGCAAGAAGGAAGTACGATCAAAAAGAGGAGGACTCGTTGAACCGACGTTTTGGAGACAAAAGGATATAATCTGGCAGAAAAATCTTGAATCGATACAATATTGATGATTGTCAGAAATAGAATGTATAAGTCTGTAAATATAGCCATGTCGAGACACAGCACACAGCACCTTTGCTTTTGGGAGCCGAATTCAGAAAGCGGTACGTTCTCGAACACACACAGTAAATCAGGGCATTGAACTTCTCAAGGATTATTCGAAACTTTCCAGTTAGACATCTGCGGGAGTTTGAGTGTATACAATTTCAGAAAAGCGAATCCGAATTCCTGCGGGTGCTATACATACATATATACAATACAACATCTTTCATACACATTCCAGACAAGCCCATTCAAAAATACCCTCGCCTAGGCCGGTGCCTGCTCTTTGTGAGTTGTTGGAAATAAACATAAAATTATGTATTGGAAAAAAGTAGTACAAGGCAGCTGGGTTGCGCTCTAAATCGCTGCGGGTCGAAGTCGCATGGCTTGTTTTCAGAACGAATATGGTACCGATTGCGCATCCAATGTCCGGACTCATCAACCATTAAATTATGAGATATTTATCATCGAAAGATGCTGCAGAACCCTGCAAAATTTCGCGAAAGCTCTTAGAGACAACGTTTTCAGAGGACTCGCAAAACACTTTATTCTGAAACTTTTGCCTCTGAAAGAACATTCCGGAAAAGTACAGCCACCCTCGACTCCACCGCGATAGCTCCGCGATGGTACCGAAGCGGATCCGCGAAAACCAGTGCGCAGAGACGAGTGAGCTGCCGTGTCTCGAGTCAGCTGCCGTGTCCTAAGCCTCGACAACGCCGCGAAATCACCGCGATAGGACCATTACGGTCCCGATCAAAAATAGAGCAGGCCCCGCGAAGATGCGTCAGCAAACCCGCGTTGGCTCCGATGCACTGTCATATGTGGCAGACGAGATTTCAATTACCCGAGTCTGAGATGCATCCCGTAACCCCTTGGTCGCACTAACGAGGATACCGTCTGTCCCTAACAGACAGATGACGTAGCAACCGCAGGTGCGTAATCTTGTTTGTGGGCCCCGCCTAATTGTATTATAACTCATAATTAATTGATTTGAATTTCTGCAGACGGTGCTGTTTTTGTGAGGGCGCACAGGCCCATCGCTGAGCCGCCACGGCAGTCGCTGCGGATCCGCTCTAGTGCTGCTTCGTTGTCTGCAGGAGCCGAAGCGGCACCATCTCGGCACTGTCGCGGCAATTTCTACCAGAGGAGTACATGGATTATTGCTGCACAGGAATCGCTGCTACAGCAAACTGGCCTGGTTCGTCGTTGTGACTATGAGTCGCAACAAACAATAAGCGCTGGATAACATTCATTTCTCACCTTATATCATGTGAACATCGGTCTGGTCAGACACATCGGGTGTTTTTTGCATCCCACTTCATGCATGTCTTTCATGATTATCGACCGGGCTGGCTACACCGATCATCCAACAATGACCGAGGCCTTAAGGGGCGATATAGAGGTCTAGAGCGTTTAAAAGTGTAAAGGTTCCGGGGCGCAATTCACCCTAACATGATGATAAATCAGGCTCCAGGAGATCCGCTTTGGTCCTAAGATACACAGTTAACACAGAAGGTGCGCAATTTCCCATAAAAAACATTAAGAAGAGTTCTGCAACAATCACGCCCAGATTGTAACTCCAGTTGCGACCAGAGAGAAGTAAGGGATGATCAAAAATTTCTACTCATATGATTCTCATAGATGAGAGCCCAGCTTAAAAATATTCCCTTGCGATCCATTAACTACAGAATATCTAAAGACATATGAAGCTTTGACACAATAGCACGAAAGTTATTTTCATAGCGTTTCACAAACATACAATACTCCACAAACATACTGAAAGAATGTGCAGATTCCCAAGTTGGAGGAGTTCCCGACAGGAACCTCACTGGAAATTCTTAATTCTCTCGAAACTCATACGCATTATTAATGCTATGTGAAAAGGAAGAATACTTCGCTGGTTCACATCTAGTATGGTCTCCGTATCATATTTAGTCGGACTCATGGACCAGGCTGCTGGCAGTGCGGTATTGGCGGCACAACTGACCAACGGGGTTTCGATTCGCGCGCGGCGATCTACCGCCGCAACCCCGTCCATTCATCAGACTAAATTTATCACGTGAACTCTACAGTTTGCTGCAATGTTAAAAGGACATGGTGCAGTTGCGGTCACACACTAAAGCTATAGTGGAAGCCGCCAGATTTGATTATCGATCGACAGCAAAGCTGATTTTCTCGGTGAATTACGGTTTGCCTTTTTTTCTTGCTTGCGTAAGCATTACTTTCGTTACTGACTCTTATAATATTACGAATAGGGGCTTTCCCTCGTGTGCGAGAGTTTTTCGATTTCAGAACAGAATTTCGGTAAAAACACTTTGAAACCGAGAAAACGGCTAGTTTTCCTCACGCACTGAGAAGAGCCCCTATTCGCAAAACCTAAACAGTCAGAAACAAAAATAATGTCGAAACAAACAAGTAAAAAGGAAAAACCGTAACCTAGACTTACACTATACACTTTCGAGAGAAAAAAAAACTGCTGTGTCAGATTTCACAAAAAAGGCTATGTATCCGAATTTCACGCAATTATTTAAAGGAGGATGTGCATGGGACAGCCTCGATCAGTCACTTTCTAGGAGACTGTCGTTGCTGTTAATTTTAAACCCTTAAAGGCAGTGTTCACGATAAATTCCACTTCCGATATCTCCACGGTTTACGGAAGGCCTGGTGCCCAATATAGCAAGGCCTGCTTGAAAAGGACACGAAAGACGCGTTTTTGAGCAAAAATAGGCTCTCTCTTGCTTCCGTTGTGTTTTGAGCGTGGAGGAATTGACCGCTGGAAGGATTGTACCTATCAGTGCAATGAAGCAAACAGCTCCCATATCAGCACTTCCTTCACATGATCATTCTTGTTATCTGAGTCTTCATTTGTTCTTTCGAGGGGGCGGATCTGGGGCACAGGGCGTGTCTGGGGCACCAAAACGCTTTTTTGCAGCCATTATTTTGCATTTTGCCGCTCCTGGCTCGTTTTCTACCGTTCCTTCGACACTGGGAGCCTTGGATCCTTCTCGCCTATCATTTCACTGTGGAAAGTCAACGAGGATGATCATCGTGAACGCTGTTTTAATATCAAGATTATGATGTGCACGGCCCACTGCATCTGGGGCACCTCTATAAGAAGATTTAGATGAATTGTTTCGGATGCGGAAAACTGAGAATTATTAAACCTGTTCAGCATGTGTCATATCTGAGCAGTTCCACCGCAAGCTGAATGACTCCAACAGTTCCTAACAACAAGTGTATAATTGGTGAAATACTGCGAGAATAGACTTGCGCTACAAAGAAAAAGATTTTCGAACAATCAAAAGTCAAATTCGGATTTATATTCCAGATGTCACATAGAGGAAGCCATGATGACACAATATCTATTGGAAGGAATCGTTCAGATGCGCAAAGGCAGTCCTAAGTATATAAGGTAAACCTAAGCTCAACCTAAACAAAAACTTGAGCACATCTCTACTACGTCTTAATAAGAGTTCCTGAAGCATTGGAGTCACGCGAGATAGACCACATGCTACAAAAAAAATGTTCGAAAAGCTGTAGGTCAACCTCAGATAACATTAGAGCCCCATAACGTGCACTTCGACTTATGTAACTCAAAGAAATGAAGAGGGAAATCCCAGATTGTTTCAAACTAAGCTCATTGATAATGCTGAGTAAAAAAAAACAATAGGATGATGGAAAACGAAAAACACCTGAATTTCTGTAGCGGAACAAAAAGAAAAATTCCATTGAACAAAATTTAGATCGTTCAACAAATTTTATGCCCCATGAGAGGGACCGACCCCATGGTGTTGAGGTGATCCCAGGAAAATCCCTGCCGAATATTGAGGTTCGAAGACAGCTGATCTCTAAAATGGAATAGAATGTATGAAAACTGCCGATTTTTAGAAGCATGAAACTGGCCTCGTCTTTCATTTCTACAAATCTGGAAAGAAATCCGTCTTATATAATAGCTTTAAATTGAAAAAGGGCACCCTCAACCGCAAAACTTCCTTCAGTCTCTATCCATCCTCCCGTGCACCATGAGTTTCAATTTGGAAGAAAGGACGGACTAGGAGAGGGAGGATGGTATTCGATTGCAATATGCTGTTGAAAAGTTAAGAGAGTAGAAATAAAGGGACAAAAGGAACGAAGAAGAGGGAAAAGATACGCGAAGTGTGCATACTCGAAGAATCGTTGCCCGATGTTGTTGTAGGGTCCCGAATGAGTGCTTTTGCCCACTTAAGACTACAATAGTTTGAGCTGGGTAGGTGATTGTAAAAAAGCGGCAACAGTGAAAGGAGCAGTGAATCGGCCAGTGGCAGGGTAAATCAACTGCTGTGGATCAGCTCGGAAGTCAGCGAATCAGGCGTTCGTGGGGCGAAATTCAGCTGTGGATTAGGTAGGGATGAAATCGAGTTGACAGCGGGGTGAAAACTAGCCGCAAACTGGTTTTTTTGCCCCTGGATAGGGCGCGACTCGTGAAAAGCCAGTACTATCCTTACTGTTTGGAAATATCAGTAAATCGATCGACTAGAGGGTTGGTATGCATCTTCAGCAGCAGCACCCGGGTGAGCACGAGATGGAGGGGGTGAGTGCGGGTAACATGCAACGGGGCTGGAGGCTGGGTGGAGGAGAGGCTTCGATAACAAACACCGCCACCTCATACGGAACAAATGTCAACAACGCAACGGCAAATACACAAAAGCAGAACTGACACCTCATGGGTTCATCTCAACCCATGGGGTTAGGGCGCACCCAAAGGGCGAGAGGGTTAGGTCTGGTGCTGCGGTCTGTCAGGATGAGAAATGCGGCAATTTCGGCTCTTCCCAACAGTTGACGACGACGATTAGTGCGTGTGCGCGTAAGCTGTGCGAAGCCCTAATCCGCGCCTCCCACCTAGAAGTTTCTATTATCAGTAGATCAAACAAACCGCGCTCCACCCACTCGATCGAGTGATTTCAGAGGGACCGAATTCAAAGGGAGGGAGGAGCCGGTTGGTTGTGTCATTGGAGGAGCCGATCTGCGGGGACGATAACCTCAATGTTGGCGCCGCGGTCAAAAAAGTCGTAAGTGAAATTGATGGCGGCGTTTACCTACACCCAACTGAACTGAATACAGGACAGGCAGATGAAGTCAAATTTCTGGACTAAGGTTGCTTGTATGAGAGAGTTCAACGAACTCGACAGAACCATCAAAGAAATGCCTTGACTGACTGATAACTGATCTTTGGTGTTCGAAGAAATGTTCAACTCTGAAGCTGAGTCTGTTTTTGAGGTTTTTTTGAAGGTTTTTTTAAGGTTTTACAGGTTTTAGGATAGAAATCAGCTGAAGTGTTATGGAGGTAGCCTTCATCCTATTTATGAGTAACATGCAGGTATAGTCGCTAATGAGAATCTCATTGCTATTACGCGGAACAAAATGCCTGAATGAGACAGCACATGCAATTAAACTGAACACATTCCAATAAGGCTAAAAAGATAGCGTTAGTTCATTCTGCGGAAGTGCGTGTGTTGTGCGACAACATAAATAGAATAAAACTCGTGTAATTTCAGTGTAGATTTTCATTCACAAACCTGACATGCCGAGTGAAAACTTATATTTTCAATCACCTGTGTATGGAAAGGTAAAAACACCCGTTTGCCGCGGAAGCAAACTGCATACATATAAGGAACTGTCGTTATCGAAACGAAATTCTAGTCTGCAGCTGCGGACAACCGCTTCGTCATCGTGACGGGACCTCGTGGTCCCAGCACAAATACCCATGGTATGGAACAATTCTTGTTTCAATGCGTGTAGACACAACGGTTCTCCGCCATTGCGGACCGGTGTCTCAGTTCGCTACCCATTAGGTGGCTCATTTTCCGAAAGATGAAACCCGGATACTTAGTAATATCACATGTGAACACTGTCAAGTTGCAAATTCAAACTAGAGTCCAATTATACGTGGAGAATTCTTCCATAGAACTTGAGCAGCAAAATGGACCAGTTCTCTTGTTATTATGGTTGCTATAATCAATAAACAACCAGTAGTGCAAAGAAATATCGAGAAATGCATTGAAAAGAGGAATGTGCTGTTCCACTTGAATTTTCAATCCGCAACGCTCTTAATGAAAAAAAATTGTTTTGAGAACCTGTAACTAGGAACTCGATTCATGGGCTCACAAATCTCATTCACATACAATACCGCCGCTATCCAAAGGAAAAAATGGGCGAAATGGGCAAGGTGGGCAACTAACGCGTCTTTCGACCACAACACGCCTCAAAGTGCTCTGTTTTCAATTTCGAAAGGACCAAAATGTTGACCTGCCACAATCTATATAACTAGAAGAGACAAAATAAAAATTCACTTGTGGAAACGCTTTTTTAAGATGTAGTTAGTTATGAATTTGTCAATGTTATCACAAGATAACGAGCTCATTCGGTCAAAAACAACCGCACGCGATCTCTAGCATGGCAAAAATGGGAATGTGTTCCGCCTTGAGGGTAACATTGCTCTCAAATTTCGCAAATAGTTTTCACACGATCTGTGGCTGGGTTCCAAGCTTTCAATGAATCGATAAAGAAACAGCTGATATATTTTTCCTGGATTGTTGTTTCTGTTTCTTTCGTTTTTCCTCGTTTTTGTCTGTGTGTATGTAAAATAGCGGCTATAGCTGTATTGGTGTCGTGTGTCCTTGGAAGAGGGAGGGGGAATCTTATCGCTTTTATACGTTTCCGGTGTTCTTCTCCAAAATTCAGGCAAAAAATCGAAACTTTTCAGTCGACTATGACGGGAAGTCCGCAGAGGAGCGCCTCAACTCCCAGTCGACGGCAAGTTTTTTTTGTTCCGCAATTCAGAAGAAAAAAGCAACGGATATTTTGAAAAACTCTGAGTTATCCCTCCACACACATTATAACAATACACCTAAAATCTTCACTACACACACACACCGGAAAGACATGAAAAAAGTAAAGAAACAGAAAAACCATAAATCAGAAAAAAATCAGCTGCCTGCCATGGCTTCAATATGCTTAGTGAAAATACGCGACCAAACCACCGCTTTTTTTACTTTTCCGTGGATTGTACCTTTTTCAGAAATAGGCCGCGTGACATTCCAGAAGGGAGAGATAGAGCTCTCGACGCAATTCAAAATATCTATTTAGATTTCCAAATGGTCCGTTCTGAGCAGAGTTATTGTATAAAAGATTTTTTTTCGCCCAAAACGCAGAAGAAAAGACCCGTAGTGTATATGTATTCCCCGTATATCAATAGCATGAACAATTTTCCAAAACCTAATAGGTTTGTTTGGAAATTTTTCAGTAGTCATTTTAACAAGCAACTCGCTAGCGCGAACAAATAATAAAAAGTTGAGCTGACTAGTAGTCACTACGACCCTAATTATTTGAAACCGATTGCGACACAAGCTCCACTACATTGTGTGACAACTGAACATGCAAACTCTTATCGCGAAGTTTCAAGAAACTGGACGGGTTTGGAAAGCTGATGGGGAAAACAGCTCAGGAAGTGGTTTGAAGGAGGAAAGTTCTAGAGAACTGTATAGTATCATTGAACGCCGTAATTCTGTGAAATTCCTTAAATACCTAGTATTAATAGTAGAAGTTCTTTTAAATCATCCCACAAAAAGTCATCAGCTTACCGAGAACAAAAAATGAGTAGAAATCGTTCGTTCATGTCGAACCTCTATAGTCGCAAGGCGTCATCTGTCCAAGTGTACACATACATGGATGGCAGTTTTTGAGGGGTAATGAATCGAAATAAGATAGCGACATCAAAGCAAAGATGAGTCGGAAAACAACGGAAACTCGTCGGAAAAGAATGGGAACTGTCACCATTTCAACGCCTACCAGAAAAAGTTTGAAATGTGAATTGAGGATTCTAAAGCGATTGAATGGAGGCAAAGGGAGGGGCAGTTTTGAAACGGAAACAAGCGATTTCACTCGACTCCACCAATCAATTATCCGTACATGGGGAAGTGGTAGATGACTTAGTTGAATGAGAGCGGATCGATGCGATATTCGGGCTGGGGAATTTGATGGAGGACTAACAGCACACATGAATGCGTCGCGATTCAGCCGGCTCCATTGAATTGTGACTTGCTTGGAGATTGACGGAAGCCCACATATGAAGCGAAGACCCCTTTCCGGATGGTCGCTCCTGACCTGGTGAGTGACGAAGTACAGAAGGCGTCGACCGCGTCTTCCTTGGCGGAATGCTATTTATAAACGGAGGACGCTCCTCGTTCAAACATTGTATTTCAATGCGACCTTGACGATAACAGTCGTCGTCGGATTGATGTGTCGACAGCACCACCAGCAGGGCTCGATCACCTCCGAACTCTCGCCCACTCACAACAAGAAACCTATAGAATGCGTCAACCAGTTAACAGGCATGAAATTTAGTCATACTAGCTCTTTGAAAATTTTAATATTCCAATGAAACCGAGTTTCTATGGGCTGCTGGTCCTGGCTAGAGCGCTTTCCATGTGGGCTCAGCACTATGAAAATATGGAACATGTAAAATATCGTTCACAAAATTCTTTTTTTACGAGCCAGTTAAGGGACCACACACGTTCTGACATTAATCAAAATCATGAATTTCCTGCTCTAGTCCTACCGCCTTTTTTCCACATTTTCGCAACCGATCCACTCCTAACTGTCAAGCATAGACATGCAATTCGTCCGTCCCATTTCAGTCTTTGGATTCCATGATGATAGGTAATAGGCAAGCGCACAACAAACCATACGGAAATAGCCCCTGCTCGGCATTACTCAAACTGTAACTATGAGAGCGTCAGGGACAGGATGTACTGACCATGAGTCATTGGCAGCCTTTGATTGGACAGTGAATACGGAAGCACCGACGCATTGCTGAGTCTGAGGAAAGACAGCCTCAGCCAACCAAGGGTGGCCGCTGAATCACGGCGTACATATCCTGAAGCAGATTATCATGACGTAAGGCCAAAACTTTGCGTTGGACCCACATCCTTGTGAAAAACTTGCTGAGTGTCATACAAAAATTTCTTCTGTCTTCTACACATTTGGCACGGTTCCAGATCTCGAGCTGCCCCCCCCCTGCTGAAGTTCATTCCCAGAGATCTCTTGATATTGGTTCATTGTGGTTCCTAACAATCAGATTGAACCTAGAGTTCTCACAATAGAGGCGGGATCCGCTCATGAGCTTACAGCCATAGGTTACTCAAAAAGATTCAAATCAAGTTGGAAATTGGATCTCCCTTCGAATAATTCATTACCACAGTTCTGAACTAATATTCGCGAAATTCATTTTCCGATTATGCTGTTAGTCACAGTGATCCAAAAACAGTGGGAACTGTATCCGAGTGGGAGAAATTCTGATGAATGTCGTGTTTTTTTTATTCTTGGTATATCGGAAACAGCTCGATACTGAAGAGGAATTTTGGTCGAATCTTGATAGCAGTACTCGACGAAAGTGTAATGGTCACTAAACTTCCGCCGCTAAAATTTAGACGCTTTCTAGGGGTCAGGAGCTCTACGCATGAAGTTTTGTACGATCAAAGAGAGCCACTATGATCAGGGCGCGATTCAACCTATGACAAATCCAGAACCTGAGCAAATATTCTTCGAATGTTGGGTGTGTGCTTTTTAATAAAACTATGTACTACCAGCCAAAGCTAGGTCTTCGTTTATTACCCACTCGCTAAAAATCCATTTCAATCTTGAGTTTTCTTTAACTGTAGAATTTTTTCTAGAGATATCGCCTTCATTATTTTTGGACGTCTTTCTCTCTCAGCAGTAGCCCAAAGTTTTTCTAGTCACGAAAAAGTTGAAAACGTTTGTGAACTTTGTGGGAATTGTGATGATATTGTTTGCGGTGGAGGTTAAAACACACACACACACACACACACACACACACACACACACACACACACACACACACACACACACACACACACACACACACACACACACACACACACACACACACACACACACACACACACACACACACACACACACACACACACACACACACACACACACACACACACACACACACACACCTAAGCTCTGGGGAATCTCTAGTGAGCTTCCGATGTCCATCATCACCAGCACCGAAATGGTGGGCCTTGGTGAAATATAAGGCCGGAATCATACTTCCAGCGATGAACGTCCCGACCAGGGATGAGCGGAATTCCGATTTCCGAATTCCGATTTCCGATGGTTTTTGGCCTTCCGATTTCCGAATTCCGATTTCCGAAAAAAAGCCTGAAAATGCGGAAGAAATCGGAAATATTCACGAGATAAAAAAATTTTACGCTCTCCCTGGCCGAATCCCCAGAGGGTTATTTTAGGCGCTGAATTCGGATTCGAGATCCGTTTTCACTTTTCACAAAGCCAGAGTTAATTTGTGTTTGCATGAAAACTTTCAGTAAAGAAGGATAAGTTCAAGTTTTTTTTGGTACACGCAGTCACCAGGGGGAGCGTTAAAGGCAGTATTCACGATAGAAAATGTGTTTCAGTTTCCACTAGGAATGGGTAGTGGAGGGGCACATAGTAACGTTGACGTCGAAAGAACGCACGAAAACGTGGCCAGGAAGAGCTCCAAAAAAGACCCAAGTAGCCACTTCGAGCGCAAGGCAAACCCCAAAAGCGCAACACACGCCCATCGACGTGAACAAATGAATGCTCGAGATTGTGAGACGAGCGATGATTTATAATCATGGCTCCGTTCTTCCCTTCATTCTCAACTTCCCTCTTTACTCACGTCAGCTGGCATACATCGGCTGCACAAGACGGAATTTACAAGCCTCGGACAACTCGTCCACCATGTTTCCTTAGCTCATTTTTTGAGAGACCATAACTCCGTTCCCAAAAGGTCTTGTACGATTTCAGAGATATCATTGGAATCAGCATGGGGCCATTTTCAGGATAGGCGGGAGAACAGAAAAACTATTTTTATCGTGAACACTGCCTTTAAGAATTTCACTGAATGTATTTCCGATTTCCGATTTCCGCATTCCGATTTCCGATGGTTTTTGGCGTTCCGATTTCCGAATTCCGATTTCCGAAATTGAGAAGGTCCTTACGATTTCCGATTTCCGAAGTTCAGAAAAAAATTTCCGCTCATCCCTGGTCCCGACGCAATATTAACCATCAGTATCGACCGAAAATCGATATACTTGATGTGCACTGTCGCCGTCGTCGGTCGCGGGAAGTATGATCGTCGCATAACATGTTATAAGGATGTTCCGACGAAAAACCGACCGCTCCCTGCTTTGATAATCGAACTCCAGCTCCGGAGCTTACGCATGTCAGTAGAATGAGCTCTCAATTCTGAAAAAGGAGCGAATTCCTATAGTTACATACGCATGCGAATGCTGATGGTTAGAGCCAACCAGGTCTCCACTGTAGGAATTGTGTAGGATTTTGTGACAGAACGCCTACGAATACTAAAATGAAAGTACTTTCTTAGAAGAAGAAGACAGTTGGGAAATTCAAATTTGTGCGGGGCATTGGTGCGCTTCATACACAGAATGCGTTTGCATACTACATTCGGGTACAGAACTGCAACCCAGCGAGTATCATCACAACAACAAGTAATGGTCTAAGCAAACAAAACGGTTTAGCGAAACCAGTCCATTTGTGCGCCGACATAGTATTTTGCCGGCAGCCAATGCGGGTTGCATTGAGCCTCCCCCTCCCTCAACTCACCCGAACAGGGCCGGTTCCCTCCGAACATAAACCACCTACAAAATGGTCATGCAACATGCATTTTGGCCCTCTTTCGGGACTGGTGCATATATTTCATCCTGGAACATAGAGCCGAGTCGCAGCAGCCAGAATCAGTGCACACAATGGCTTGACGTTGTCGAGTTTCTACTGCCAAGCGTGTCTGTTTACAATCTCCACGCAACCAAAAATCCTCTTCATGTCTAATAAATAGATTTCAGGCTACACTTTCTACGTATCACAAAGGATTCTAGCGTTACTTGTAGCCATCCTCCTGTCCAACGAAGTCAAAACAAGTGAAGTCATACGACTCTCGAAAAGTGTGCTACGCAACTTCGATTTCCAACGGGATCGAATAGTTCTGCGCATAGATTTCGCCAAAGTAGTCAGAAGCATACCCAAGAAGGCATCAAGCTGGAAGCTTACCCCGAAATTGCCGTATTGGGTTGACGCCGCAGATACTGCAAGAACTGAAGCCCAAACCGGAACAGCAATGGTAGCAAGAACAATAGCGAGGAACTGGCCACCGCGACTCACACATATGGCTGGGACAGTACAGTAATGGTAAGGAAATTGACTGAAAAAAGACCACGATTTTTGAGCTACTCATGAGTTCTGGGATGCAGAAACGAGTAGGAAGTCTCTGAATTTGTCACCTCCATCCACCTCATCTATGCATGTATTTAGCTTCATACATGGAGGGATAAAAGACAACGCACTTCAAAATCTCGCTGCTTTTTTTCGATGTGATTGTGCACAGCCATGGGCCGAAGCGGGTTGGTTCGCCGCATCCGTAATCTGGTGTTGCAGGAAATGGGTCGAGGGAGTTCAACAAAAGTGTTTATCATGGCGATCAGCGAGAACCAGTGGTGATTTCTCATATTTTTGGCCCGAATATGATTTGGTTTCCACGACATTTGAGCAATCCATACAATAGTCAGTACGTGGTGAATCTATGAAACTAGAGAGGTATTAGAGAGATAGCACAATTTGAAACTCAGGGACTTCCCGAATACGGGTGCGCAAATGGCTGGAAACAAGTCAACCGAAAGGGAATTTTTCGAGAATTGGTTGGCACTTGTAAAAGAGTTATAGGTTGTGCTTTCTTCGGATGTCAGTAATTGAGCCATATCGCGTGAGCTCTTCTTAGCAATGATGTTGTATAATTCTATAAATTTATCCGAAAACGTCCACCTAAGAGGTATGGAAGGACGATTCAACCAAGAGTAAACCCATACTTTTGAAACGACCAGAGCCCTTTGAAATAGTGCGATCCTTTGGAGAACAAGTACATGCAGCGAAAAAAAACTGTTACCCTACTGCTGAGTGCATTAAACATAGTGAAGCTCAACAATCGAAATTGAATTTCGGGCGTTCATATGAAAGAAATCGAGGTGATTTTTAAACAAGGTGTGCATAAAAAGAACATAGGAATCCAATGTGGCACGGGTAAGATTTCGGTGAAATAACAGGAGACAGAAAGCTGAAATGATTGCGAAAACGTGGGAAAATCCGAAAATTGCCGGATTCAGGGTATAGTAAACAGCCGGGGAATGGGAGTCAGCAGTTGGCAGCAGCTTGTGTGGCTTAGGATCAAAAGCTGTATAGTCCGGTTCTAAAGAGCCGTGCCACATATGTCGGGCGGATCAACGCGAGAGAAGGAGGCATTGTGTGGTGCAGTTTTGGGGTTGACCGCAAAATGCTGAAGGTCATCGTGTCTCGGAGTGGTCTCGCTAGATGCGAAACACCAGATCAGCATCATTCCCCTCCCCTTAGACCCTAATGGGTCCGCATGTGAGACTCCAAATGCAAATGAAGGGCACATCCAATCAGAAGTGATGGACGAGGAGAGCGTTCGTTGAAACATACCGGTGGAATGGAATGAGGTGTGTGTCTGGGTATGTGAATGTGTGTGTGCTCCCAAAAAGATGGGCGTTGGCGAACAACGATTTTATGTTACGGGACACGCCCACGTAACGCTGTGGTGCGCATTGGGACTGGGGCTTGCCGGTTGAGTCATTCTCGCGGTAAGAAAAGGGTGTGAGAGAAATCTAAGAAAGAGGTAATGAGTCAGGTGCGATGAAGAACGCCGTCAACGCCTATCCGTGTTAGGTATCAAAAAATCACCACAGATACATAGAAGGATTTCTAGAGCGAGTAGTGATACAAAGCTATGGGCAGTTCTGAGCCTAGTGCTACGGCAGAGACAAAGATTGTCGCGCCATTCTCTCAGACTGCAGAGTGCTCATGTATATGAAAGGCCAGTTGGACCATCGGATAAGTTTCACCTGGTTCGTGCGTGGAGATCGGAGTATAGAAGTTGCACCTGACGAGTTAGCCTGCACCCGTTCTAAGCCCACTTATTTGATTTGGGTGTAGGTCCCGCCTTAGGGAATACATCTACTGCTGCGTCCCAGAGTCATGTGATACGAATGGTTATCGGTCGAGTGGGATTCAAAGAGAAGCAGAGGGGCACAGACGGTTTGCCCACCAACTTTACAAGTATCACGGGGTCCTGAGACTCTTTTGTGGTATCCCTGGTGCTATAAAAGTTTTTTGTTCGCTCTCAAGGCGAATCAATCCCATACCGTGATCTTCAGGAAAAACCTCTTAGGTCCCCGTCATAGTCGGCCAAAGGCCGGACTGTGCCGTCTCATCCCGTTCCTAATGATCCAGCGCCTTCCTTTCCCGTCCGTAGCGGTCGGCTGCATACCTATCGATTAGGCTGGCGCACTCGAGCGCATTGCGGACGGCGCAGTCCAGCCACAACGGGGAGATTTTCCACCTCAAAGGCAGCATACGCGCAAAAAAAACGTGTTGAAGTTTTTCACAATTTGCTCAGGTAGGCCCACCAGGTTGTGATATATCGGAAAAAGGCCACTCAAAACCTTCGAATTTCGGTGAAAAACTCGTTTGAAAATCCCGGAGCATTCGACTTCCTTTTTCTCACGCCTGTCCGGTGTGTCTTGTGTAGTACACAGATGTCGGAAATGCATGCTGGACTTCTGAAAGTGTTTAGTCCCTGTAACTTCTCAGGTTGATTATTTCTAATTATGCGAGGATTTCTCGAAATGAAGAATATGGAATTTTAGATTTCCCTGGTCTTTCGGAGCCTGTTGTGGCGCTTCTGCTCCTCGTGCTAGGTGATCGACCGGGAAAACGCCTTTTCAGACCACAGAGCGGTTTTCAAGAGGCTATAGCATTATGAATACGCAGCACTGAGTTCTCAAGCTTTGCCAACTATCTCCACCTGATTCAAATATTGGATTGACAAGAAAAAAACAGACATGGTTTTTATCGTGGACACTGCCTTTAAATAAGCATACGTATCAACGGGACGGTTACGGAGGGGACAGGCCGGACACATCGGATAGGATGTTTCGACCCTAACGGGCAATGTATTGCATACGTATCAACAGGGGTGGCTACAGCCTATCGGCCGATTATGACTGGGGCCTCAGAGAACATGAGGCTTCATTAACTTTGGGAGCGTTGCTCAGCTCAGGAATAGTCGCGAATGATTTGGGTAAAGTGCAACCCATCTCAGCTCCGTCTCATGAACTACAAATCAAAGACAAAGGAAAAAGGGGACAGAAAGGAGGAGCAATGCAAATCAAGTCTCGAAAGTGTACCACTAATGCAACTTGAGAAGTTAGAAGGAGTACTTACCCTACTTCCATATTCAACTGCAGCCCGACATTTTCATTTCTTCAACTTACAATGCCGTTCACATTTCTCCTCGATCAATGTCAGGAACTGTCCTGCGCACAGTAATTAGAAAAAAGCTCTGCTTTATGGGCCTAGTACCAGTTTCGAATTGGCCGCACATATAATGACAGATGGCTTTTCGAATGAAAACGGAATGACTCACATACATCTATATCTTCATTTGAACAGCCTGAATACACACTGTTCGATAGTAACAGTGGAAAGAGCTAGTCATTACAAGGATCGGAACCTTTATGAATGTCACATATGTGTAAATTTACTGTGTACGTTACGTTGCATAGAGGCTGTGTTCACGATAAAAAATAGTCTCCTACATCTCGCCGGAAATCGAAAGTCCTGAGTTCTGCGGCTACAATGATGTCGAAAAACGGCTAGAACGTGCCATAGTTTGCTTTATACGGCTGCAATATTTGAATGTGGGTTTGCTGATCGAACGCACAGAATTCATGGAACACCCAGTGGTAGTTTGTCTGCTACATACTGTTGTTCTCTGGGCCGAATTCCGGTCCGCATTTGCGGACTACGGCTATTGCATCATGCGACTCGTGGTAATCGTCGCACCACCTGGTCCCGGCACGATACACCCTTCTCCCAGCACGATTATCACGTGTCGCATGATGCAACAGCCGTAGTCCGCAATCGCGGATCGGAATTTAGCTCGATGAACGATAGTAGAGTCTCCGTATTCAATTTAGTCCAGAGGATGGACGGGGCTGCGACGGTACATCGTCCGGCGCGATCGAAATCCCGCTGGCCGGTGATGCCGCCAACGCCTCACGTCCAGCCTCACTGCTCGCGTCTGGTTATTTCACTAGACCCAATCTGATAAAGGGAGCATACACGCGCGCGATGATTTTAGCCCCCAAACTGCCGCTAGGCGCTTCCCATTCTGTATATTCGATCGGCAATCCCTTGATTGTGGCATGTCCCCCGCCCACTTCGTAACTAGCCACCGAGGAAGTGGGCGTTGAGGAGATACCAGATTAGAGTTTTGGGGCCGTAAGGGGCTATTTATGACAAGCTTTCAGCCATTTTTGGACATGATTGCTGCAATGGGCTCCGCAACTTTCGATTTTTGGCGAAAACTCGAAAACTGTTTTCATTATAAACACTGTCATCAAATGATGCACACAGTTCACACAGTTTGCTCTGCTAATTTTAGTTGAAATAGTATGGAAATATGAAGGTTTTTATTGTCTGCATCTAATAAGATACTTGGTGTGTTTCTCTGTCTGTGATTCACATGAGAGTTCCCGAATTCATAGACCGGAAGCTGGTCTCTGCTGGCAATGGGTCTCTCTACTGTCCCCACGCCTTTTTTATGATAATCTGTTACAGTTTGAAGGCTGTCAGGCTGCGCTAACGAATTCAGCTCATTTATGATCACTTCGAGTAAATATTCTCCTTGAGCAATTCAGCCACGGTTAGTGTTTCTACCTCTTGCTGCCAGCGCAGATGCATGAGACCCCCGTCATATGTAGTTGGACGATCCAGTCCCATCCGATAAAAAATTGTCATTTGATGGTCTGTCTTATGTAGTCCGTAGTTCCTCCCTGTCTCATCCAAATCCAAGATGGATCAATAATATCATTAACACATTTGCAGCATCCCGCCGAGCGCCGCCAATGGAGGAGCATGGATGAGTTAGGAGGGACTACGGACGAGCTAGGAGAGTTACGGCCGACCTGTGTGGGGCTGCAGACGATCTAGGAGGAACTATGTCAGACTTTAGTCCAAATATGACCGGGGGCTGAGAGTAGCAGCGATGCAAAGTGGAATAGCAACGAGTGATTTTTCAGGCAAGCCAAGGTGAGCATCCTCCCTTGTTACGTTCCAGTTCAAAATTTTGAGTTGAATCTTCATCGTTTTCCTGATCACATATGTCTTCCTCTAGTCACTGCAACAATATTCGCTGACAGCGAAGCGGCGATTCAACGATGCTTGAAAGATTCAGCAAAAAATCATATTTTAGCTACTTTTGCTGGAGCGCAGAGTTCTCACCTTTAAATGTGTAAGTGGGTTTTTCCGCAGATTTTTCATTCGCGAGGCCAAGTTCGCTACATTCTTCCCGCTGTTTACGAACTCATCCATTATTTTTTGCATAATTTTGATGGACGTATAAGCGTTCATTCGTTTAGCTTCAAAACACGCCCATTGACTCAGGCCTCTTTCAGAGTTCGATTGCATTGCGACGCGACCGAATAGAGACCTCTCAGGTATACTGTGTCGGTGAAATGAACGACAGTCACGACATTTAGCACAAATCGTGGCGGGACCAGCATGGGAGCGACGGCATAAGCCGTCGTAGGAACAGTAGTCGCGTGACAGTCCAAGCGATGTGTCGCGGAGGGCTGACATACTGCAAATGTGCCGTTGCTGCCAACTGTCGTTGTCGTTGTGCAGCGCACAGAGACAGCAACGGATTCAAAGGGCGAAAGCTACTCGACGTTCTGCAGAGCGACGCGACCGCGTGTCGCAAAAGTATACTAATGGCCTCACACCGAACAGGTCGCGTCGCACCCTGATCGGTGTGAAGTCAATGGTATACTTCCCACCGATTAGATCGCGTCACGTCGCAGTACGCTCAGACACAATAGCCTCAAAAAGTTCTGGAGTCGCGCAGTTCGGCGACTCGATGCCTCCATCTCATCGCCGTGCACACGACCGCGTCGCACTGTGATCGCACTCTGAAAGAGGCCTCACTGTCCTTATCGGAATGAAATTCAGGCCCACAGTTACAGACAACACGCAGCTTGATGATAATCGTGCTGTGACAAAGATTGGTCTTGGTTAGGGGGCTCCGGTGTCCCAGCGCCTTTATCTTCGTGTTACAGGAGCGGTTGCCTGAAACTGCAAATTGGCTTTTTTCTCCGATAAGGTGTACATTCACAAAAGAATTGGGGTGCACGCTAACCGCGTCATGTCATGAATACAGATCCTGACAAGTTGAGTACTTACAAAACCGACCTGTGTTGATATCAGCAGGTCCACCAACGCCATCAAGTTTCCACAGCCGTCGGCTGCCCACGCAGATTTCATGCTCCACGGCTAATTTAGTGTATACACACTAAATTTTGAAGCACCCTCCGAAGTTATTTTATCGAGTTCATATTCGAATAGGAGGATAAGAGGTATGTGCGCCCATATCCAGCTTTCCGCCCAAAAATGAACTCTCCAGTTCAATTCAGGGAATTTCAACAAGGTTAAGAGCGCCGGTTCAAAAAAAACGATGTTTTTTTGAGAATTTTTCTCAAATGCGCAAGATCAAAGCGGGTCTAAAGGAGTCTGCAGAGTTGCAGTTACCTTCGAGTCACCCCAGAGCGTTAGTTTTGACGCGGCGACGAAGATGTTCCGGAACACTATAGGGGTCTGCAGAGTTGCAGAGACCGGCGAGTGGTCGCCGAGCGTCAGCTTTGACGCGGCGACAAGAATGTTTCAAAACATTATCGTCGCGGCGTCGGTTGCTGCCCGATGGCAGTGGCGCACGGCTGTCGCGGCCTCAAAACACTCCCCGGTAGCTCCTCGAAGCCCTTCACGCCGCGTCGGTAGCCTCGTCGCAATGTAATCGATATCGCCGTTCATGGCTGCGAGAAACGCTGCGACTTGAACTCTGCAGACCCCTTAAAGGCAGCATACACGCTCGTAAACGTAATTGAGATAACTACAGAATTAGAATGGTATGGCACCGAACACAACGCCCTTGCATTTTGAAGCGTGAAAAACAACCCACAATGACACTACACTAGTGAGAAGTTGGCCCCGCCCTGTATCTGCCCGCCCCATGTATTTGCGTCCTCATCCACAACCACCCGGTTGGACAGCCTAAGAAGAAGTTCGCCTACGTCTCAGAAGAAACAACATCTACCTACAACAGAGTATGTGCTCTCCGAACTGCAGGAAACTTCGTGGAGGAGAAGCGTCTGAGGAGGAAGTTGCGTCGGCAGCTTCAAAGTGACCGCGAACGAGAGTGGACGTGTAGAGCTAAGGAGTTCGAGAAGGCTTGGGAGGAGAAGAATCCGAAGAAAGCCTACACGTTGCTGCGACAGTATAGCGGGAAGATGAAGAGATGTTCTCCTGTCTTGAACACTACCAATGGAGTTGCAGTTGGTGATGCGACGCTGCCAATATGGAAGGATTACTTCAGTTCACTACTGAATCGTCCAGCGCCATCAGTACCTGAGCTCCCGCATGTTCAGAGAGCACATTACGATGTCAGTGAGGAACCGCCGACTGAGTCTGAAGTTTTGGATTGTGTCCGGAAAATGAAGAATGGAAAGGCAGGTGGAGATGACAACATCACTGCTGAAATGCTGAAAGCTCTTCCTCCGTCTGGGATTCGTGAAATGACCAGCACCATCCGTGCCATATGGATGAGCGAAAGGATACCCGATTCGTGGAGACATGCGATCATCGTACCTCTTCACAAGAAGCTATCCGTCACGGATCCTAAGAACTACAGAGGAATCTCTCTACTTCGTGTCATGTACAAGGTTTTAGAACGTATCATTCTCGAGCGACTTATCAAACATCGTGAAGGAACGACCAGAGATGAGCAAGCCGGTTTTCGACCTGGAAGATCGACCATCCACCAAGTGTTCCTCGTGACAAGACTAATTGAATCGTGGCAGCGGCTTTCGAAGCCATTACAGCTTGCTTTTTTGGACTTTGAAGCCGCGTTCGACTCTCCTCATCGTGATCGATTGCTCAATGCTCTGCGAGCAGATGGAGTCCCGGAAAAGTATGTTCGGTTAATCGAGGACATGAACAAAGGAACAACAGCAGCAGTTCGTACACCTGTCGGATTTACGTCAGCTTTCGAGGTGGAAACAGGAGTAAGGCAAAGGAGCCGTTGCAGGACCTTTTTCTTTTCAACTTCGCCGTTGATGACATCATGCGTAGAGTTGCAGAACAGTTTCCTGCGGATGTGATCCCTAACACCATCAGGACGCTCCCTTGTCGACCTGGAGTACGCCGACGACATTGTGTTATTCGCTGAAAAACAACGCAAAACTGCAAAGGATTGTGAACCTCGTTTCGAAGTATGCCGCAGCCTATGGACTTCGTCTTCGTCCCGACAAATGCAAGCATATGTGGGTCTCTCAGAGGCCTTCAACGGGAGTTTGTGTGGACGGACAACGTATTGAAATGGTGGACGATTTCTGTTATTTGGGCTGTTTGCTGAAGAACGATGGTAGTTATGCAGCGGATATTCGACAACGATGTGCGAAAGCTACGTCTGCATTCAATTCTCTAACCAAGTGTTTGTGGTCTACCACCATCG
This sequence comes from Aplectana chamaeleonis, assembly GCA_029168955.1. Taxonomy (NCBI): domain Eukaryota; kingdom Metazoa; phylum Nematoda; class Chromadorea; order Rhabditida; family Cosmocercidae; genus Aplectana; species Aplectana chamaeleonis. The sequence continues at coordinate 543,293 of JAPDOI010000404.1, forward strand.
CGAAGGAAGTCAAGTTGCGCGTCTACCTATCCGCTATTCGCCCTATCATGATGTACGGATCGGAGACGTGGGCAGCACCGAAAACGCAGATGGAAAGGTTGGATTGCACAAAGAGGAAGCTTTTCAGGCGTTTGCTTGGATATTTCTGGCCGCGTGTATGCCATAACGAAGACCTTTACAAGGAAATCGACGCAGTACATCAACGCTTGACACGAGGGAGGTGCCAGCATCTCCTAACGCCATCTCAAGCAGCAATGGAAAGTCGACTTCGACTGCTCGGGAATATACTAAGAAGAACGCCGGATCGTCTCGTACAACACGCTTTAAAAATGCTTCCAAATCCTGTCTGGAAACGGCCACCTGGGCGTAGGCGAAAGTTCTGGACGGATGTGGTTAAAGAGGATTTAAAGTCACTCGGCATCGAAAGACAGTTCAGGCGCGATGTTTCGTTTCGCAGGAAATGGAATAGTGACAGCTGGATGGAATGTGTTCAAATTGTGGCTGAAGACCGTGAAAAATGGACACGGCTGACTACTAGGACGGCACACCTCGGTGAAGATGCGGAATGACCGCGTCAGGCGAAAGCCAACCGATTAAGTCAAGTAAGTCAAATCCACAACAGGGGTTCTGGGCCATTTTCACCGTCGTAGACGTTCGTGGTTTACCTATTGTACCTATTCCACCACCCACAAATTTCGCCGACGGTGGAAATGGCCCAGCACCCCTGTTATGGAGGAGGACGCAAATACAGGGGGCGGGCAGATACAGGGCGGGGCCAACTTCTCACACATGTAGTGTCATTGTGGGTCGTTTTTGACGCTTCAAAATGCGTGGGAGTTGTGTTCTGTGCCATAACATTCTAATTCCGTAGTTATCTCAAATACGTTTACGAGCGTGTATGCTGCCTTTAACTAAAGCCAAATGTGGTGAGAGCTTTGCACGCACCACATTTACTATTGTATGGAATTAATGAGATTGGGGGTTTCCAGTGGACGGTGTTCCGACTTAGAAGCCTCATATAGCCAGTTTCGGCATGTTTTTTTCTCGGGGCATTATTGTTGTGATAGGGGCCTCAACTGCCTAAATATGCCAAAAAGTCAGACTCGACATTCCTCTGGATACTGCCTTTAAAGGCAGCGTCCGCTCACTAAACTACGTTTGGTTTTTTTTTTCATTTTCGATCCAATGCTTGAATTAAAAGGCAGCAGACATGCCTGGGAAATTGTTCAGTTGACTACGTTATTGGGATCGTGTAGCCCTTAGCAGGACGCTCACGCCGTTGGAACCGTCAAAAACGAGCCAAAACTACTGAGTTTGAGAAAAAAGCGAGTCTAAAAGATTTCGAAGAACGAGCCCTATGCTATAAAGGTTGGCGCCGATCTTGCGCTAATCTTCAATGGGGAACCTACTTGCTTTCGTCACATTCACTCTGCCACTCGAAGTACTTCCCTTCTTCTTGCTGCCTTATCTCCTCTCTGCTCAGTATTCTCCACTACTCTACGGTTTACTCTCCTTCCTGCTTCATCACATACATCATGAAGTAGGAAGGAGGGAACATCAAACTTTCCGCTTTCCCCCTTCAATCGCCTCAAACTCTGCCATTTAATCTCGTCCTCCTTGTCTCTTTGCTTATTCACTCACAACCAACCGTACAGTGTTAATGATCTACCGTGTGCTGAAATTTCTATCTTCACTTATCTACTTCCTTAACGTCACACTAATCACATATCAACACGTAAGTTACGCTCCATTACCAATATACATATGTTTTCACAACAACAATATCAACACACAGTGCTGGACAGCAGCGATCCGCAGTAATGGATTATCCAGATAATTTTCTCCAAACATATTACTTTCTTCTAATCAATACTGCAGTTCACGGAATATTTGGAATGATTTCCTTTTTTGTTTGGTATTATGGTGTCCCATATCTGTACAAAACATTGTTTTCAAAATATATCTTACCTCAACCCATCATGCCCTTGAACATGAGCTCCACTGGCACGTAGCATTGCTTGCCTTCTCTCCACCAACTTTCTTCTCACGTCCCTTTAGATTCTCTCAGGCCGTAAACCAATTCAAGGCCTGACCTCGGCCTAAATTTTGGTTAGGGCCTTGAAGTCCTTGCAGCGACGAAGTCTTGTATACCACGGAATGCGTGGTTGCCGTAAAAAGAGAAGTTAGGCCATTGTTATACCAAAAGTTTGCGACCGCGACAGGTGCGGTCAACTGTTACGAATCGTGCCGGGACCAGGCTCACACAGTAGAAAAATGCTGTCGCAAGAACAGTTTGCAGCACCTGTCGCGGTCGCTGGCTCGAAAGGGGATGTTATGCCTGAAATGTGGAAACCGTGCGGCAATCGGTTGCTGTCGCGGCTGTCCGTCGCAGTGCAGTGCACTGTGACGGGTGTCAGCGACAGCGACCCAGCCGAATCCGGCATCTTGGCCCTGAGCGACAGCGACGTAGCAGTGCTCTGCGACCGCGACAGACCTGTCGTGGGGTATAACAATTGCCTTAAGGTAATAAGACTGGTGAGGGACGTGAACGAATCCCAACTGGTTCATCCTGTCCAAAGCCAAAGTGCTCAAATGTGGTCTGACGATTTTGAATAGATATTATCTGTTGAGTGGTCGCGGGCGAAGGAGAGAAAGTTGCTGGTTGGCCACCAGTAGTTCGTCGAAGATGTCAACTGCCTTCATGGTAGTGCCCATAGGCAGGGCTTTCCAATAAGTCGTAGGATTAGAAGAACAGTAAAAGCCAATATTCGCGCCAATTTCTTCTGACGATGGTTAGTACAGAACTTCCAGATAACAGCTATAGGTACACGAAGGACTAGGCGGGAATACAGTTGTGCATCCAATGCTCATCCTGAGTGCTTACGGGGCCCAGGTCTGCTGGGATTGGGGAGCGGAAAAGATTCCACAAACAGACGTCGACTCTCACTTGAGGTGAAGTGTAATCAGTATCCGATGAAGGAATGAACCTGAGGTGGCGAGTGAAATATGGGTAGTTATACTCGCACAAAAGGTACTTGGTCTGGGCCGGCCTTGTAACCTAACACATGGTCTGCAACTCATTCAAGCAATAGTTTTTCCTCCTTAAATTATTATCAAACGTCAAGATTCCAGAGATGCAAGGTAAACAATATAAACACTATATCATACTACTTCGCTTAATAACAGTAAGCAATTAATTGTGGTCCCTAATTGTACAATATGTAATATTATGAACAAAGATCATTTATTATTTCAACAACACGGGACTTAAGATTCATACTTATACTACGGTGAACCATAAAAATTGTAATAATGAAAGGCTAGTATGCTGTCTGACTTGCAATAATTGTAAGAATCAATATGTCGGAATTACTTCAAGAAAACTTAAATCTAGAATTAGAAACACCTATATCATATTAGTAAGCAAGATATAGATAATTATTTATATGATCTTTTCAAATCAACTTGTAGAGGTTCCGGTATATCCGTTAGTATTCTAGATTCTCTTCCCAACAATATTGATAAGGCATTGCTGATAAGAACTCTTCTGGATAAAACTACTCAATACCGCGTATCCTTTCGGCCTTAATAATATCAAAAAGCTGTAAATATTTCGGATATTAATAATCCTTTAAGGTATAAGAATAATCATCAATATTATTTCTACACATAGTCAAACAGCGAATAAACGGTATCAAAGAAACAAAAATAATAAACAGTCATTAAACATCAATGAATTCGTTAATTATATCAATAGTTGTAGTAATGTAATAGATATATATGAGCAACACACACTTTGAAAAAGAATGTCATATCTCAAATAAGCTCATATGTTACAATAATGATTTCCTTATGAAATTCAAAAGGACCAAAATAACAGGCATTTTTGATAAGCATTTTATGTAATTTCATTTCAAAGAATTCAACCAGCAACAAAAGGATGTTGAAAATAAACTTCCTAAATGTCGACATACAATATATCCATGGTGTTCTAGATAATGTTAACCTTAACAAAGTTATTAATAGTACATATATCAGTAATATTAGGTCTAGAAGTTAATTTCCGCGTTTTTGTTGTTATTGATATTTTGTAAAAAATAAAATTATTTTTTATATAACGGAATTTTATGTTATAATGTACTGTATTATCAAGCTTTTCTATTGATATATAACTTCTTCGTACCTTATAAAAAAAGTATTTTAGTTTCAGAATATGTCAACTTTTGTGCCGGAAAAACGCCATTTTGCGACTCTCCTTTTCCTTTTCATCTCAGAAGAAAGCCGCGACGCGCACCAAATGCTTGCCCAAGCTTGCGAGGATGCTGCTCCATCCATAAGAGCCTGCAGAATGGTTTCAGCGTTTTCAAATCGGGTGGTTGACGTTTTAGGACAAAGATCGACCAGGGACAGCCAAAAAAAAAGTTCGAACGAAAGAACATCAGGCTTTGTTGGATCAAGATTCGGCTCAAACGCAAGAAACAGCTCGCGGCATCTCTCGGCGTCACCAAAAGCAATTTCTATTCGATTGAAGGCAATGGGGAAGATTCAAGGAAGGAAAATGGATCCCCCTATGAGCTCTCAGAACGCAACAAAGAACGAAGAAAAACAACTTAACAATCTTGTTGGATGATTCCAAAGAAAGTCTTTTTACACCGCATCATAACTGGCGATGAAAAGTAGATTGTACTACGACAATCCGAAGCGAAAATCGTGGGTTAGTCCTGGTGAAACAACAACTTCGACCGCAAAACCAAACATCCACGGGAAGAGGTCTTACTATTGCATATGGTGGGATCAACGCGGTATACTGTACTATGAACTTCTTCAACCTGGCGAAACAGTTACTGCGAATCGCTATCAGCATCAACTAGCACGGTACGGCATGAAATCAAGCGAGACCAGAATGGGCGAGAGTCGACACGAAAAAGTCATGATGCTTCATGATAACGCTCGACCTCATGTTTATCAAGACGGTAAAGAGATACGCTAAAAGAGTTCAAATGGGAAGTCTTACCGCACCCGCCGTACTCTCGAACGCGCCCGTCGGATTATCACCTTTTTCGGTCAATAGCGCATGGTCTGGCAGACAGCGCTTTCAAGATCGTCAAGATGTCAAAAATGGCTCGATGAATGGGTGGAGAGCCAAACCAGAAAAATTTTTATTATGATGGAATCCATAAGTTACCCAAAACTCTGAAATGGATTTATTATTAATGACGGAAATTATTTTGAATAAAAATTTTTGTTTAAGTATGTCCAGTTTTCAATAGTGTAAGCGTAAAACGCGAAATTAACTTCTAGACCTAATATATTAGAAGAACAGTAATGTTCAGTACATACCTTCTAGAATCGTAGCCACAAATACTTACCACCCTTTTCGAAGCAAGTCCTTAACTATAATTCTATTCTGAAAAGAAGCCTAAATCTTACAATTGATTACATGCCTTGATCAAATTTGCATATGCCATGATCCTAGGTACACTCGATATGTTGACAATCATGGTCATATAATAAGTGGAATCTTACCATTGTTAAAGATTGCTTATTTTCAAATTGTTAAGTTTTGGCACAAAATATGTACAACGATTAACAACAAAAAGAGACATCTATGAATGGATAGATTATTTCAGTGAAATATACCAACAAAAACTTGTTTCTAGATAGAATTCAAAATAGTGACGTTTGAATAACAGAAAGTGTGGCTCAGATTTAAGCTTAGGAAGAAATTCAAACCACTACCTTTATTATAGCATTTTGAATGAAGAATATGCATACCCAAACGGTTTCGACAGAAATCATCTGAAGGAGTTGAAAGATAAATTCGTTGTTGTCAGTTAGATAAAGCAGCTAATAATTATAGTTTCCGTTTGTAAAATACACTTGAAAACAGTCTCTCAGAAATGGGAATAACTTTTTGAGAATGACTCACTACATTGGAAATAACAATACATATAATACTAATCTGATGTGAGCAGAGAATCTTCTAAATAGGTACTCACATTATTTTCATCGATGAAATTAAAACTTTCCCAGATCAACTAATTCACTAATATATTCATTACCAGCTTGCATAAAAATCCTATTAAATTTAGGTTCATAACAGGTGACTTTAATGGTGTAATCAAACTAGCGGTGGAATTGAAGACAATATTCACTTATATCAGATCATTTCCAGAAAGTACTGTAAGAAGCAGTTAGGAGTCGGAATCAAAATTTTGTGGAGTACTGGTCTATTGATGATATCAATATAAGTAACAAAATTATGGACATACAAATGAATAATAAAGTATTTCAGCAGATTTCTGCTTATGTTTACCAACTTGCCTCACAACGTAATAGTTCAAAATATTAATAAATTATTGCAAATTTGTTGCAAACGCTGATAAAAAATACATTGTTGCAGCTAACGGCTATAAAACCATATATTATACTAACGAAATTAAGAACTCTAATACAGACTTTTTAACTTGGACTGTGTATTACACTAACTATTTACTCAAAGAAACTAGTTTCTGTAGTTTGGGCAAAATACATATAAACAAATCAATGGCGTACCACAAGAGTAACTTCAGCCCTTTGTTAGCAGATTTAACACTTTCTATTTTTGAGTACAATTACTCTGTGAAATATATATAAAACAGCAGAACATTCTATCCATTCAAAAAGATATATGGATGAGTTTACTCATAATACATAACTCCAGCATAATTTTTAACAAACTCCAGGAAGTCTGCAATGCTTTGAACTTAGAAAAACACATTTCAGTGGTATCATTGCACCTACTTAGATTGGAAATAAAAATAAATAATAACAGTAATTTTTAAACCTTACAATAAAACAGATAATTCACTTTTAAAGTGATAAGATTTCCTCATTTTCAATCTAATCTTTCGCTGAAATTAAATGCTCCGTTATCTATACAGAGGTTTGAGAATAGCGCGGACCTCTAGCTTAGTTATTTGACTTTATAGATCGTGTAAAATCCTTAAGGCTTATTATTAGCCCAATTGCTATCCCAGACATATTATATGTAATAACACACTTAAGTGCCTGAATAAGAACACGTTTATAATGTTAAGTATAGGCTACACTGTAATAATCATTTATATAATACAATCAAAAAACTATTCTGATAAATATCCTTGTTTATTAGCGACCAGAGGATAAACTAGGATGTTTCATTTTCTATATTGTAACGAATGGGGTTGCGTGCTTCTTCTTCATATACATATGTATCCTGTATATATATATGTAAGCTTATAAACAAGATGTGAGTTAACACACTTCACACTTTATTCCCCTATTACTCTCAGAGGAAGGAAAAAAAAAGTTATGTTAACTTACACTTTATAGAATTATTAACCTTATTTGGAGTTAGTTTAAGTTTAAAGTTAAGTTAAAAGTGAAGTCATTTTGGAGTTATATAAACTGTACTAATACAGTCTTCTTCTTTACTGAAGAGACCGGGAAGACTGTAACAATAAAGTTCGTCTAAAGAAAGGGTCGAAACGGAACTTTATTGCCTAATATAAATTCAATTCTAAATTGCCTCTCTCCCATATAATCATTTACTTCAATTATTATGACACCTTATAATTAATGTAAACATCCTTACACTAGCTTCATTTTAGAAAATGCTCTATTGATAAATGTGCAGGCATATATAGGTATATTAGGTAAGAAACCCATCACACGAACACACGGTTGAAAAAATGACATGATATGTACCCAAGGATAGTCATGAGGCACCCTTATAGTTTTTATTACCTCGGTAATTAACGCGGATTCTTCAAAGTGAAAATACGAAAAATGCAGGCCTGCAACCACGGAGCTCGTGATGGTGAATTGAAAGGGCGTGTTTGTGGTGGCCCTTCGTTGTAGTGACCTTGGCGCCGTCATGCATGGCACCCTGAGAAAGCCCAAAAGATTCATCGTTAAGTAGTTTGATAGCCCACTGAGATGAGATGGTTTTATGGAACTCGGGGAGCGCGTCGAATCGAAACCCAAACATTGACAAATGACTTGACGAAGCGATTGAGAGAGGGCGTTTGGGCGGGTTGTTGGGTGACGCCTTGGTTGTGAACGAAATTGAATTGAAGAGCCCAGCGATGGTTGATCCTTCAAAGGACGTGCGGCAATTCTCAAACTGGCATCAAGTCTTTCCGTAGAATGGATGAATTTGATTTATTTCAAAGTTCACTTGCGTACCTGGAGTCAGCTCTCAAAAATCCGGAACTATGCGAAATCCATGCAATGGACCTTCTGAAAAATCGCTAACTAACGTCGGAAACGGAAGAAGATGCCAACCAAAAATTCAAGGGAAGTCTTTATAATGTCTTTCCCAATTGTTATGATAGATTGCGGTTAGAATCCTTAATGAGAGATCAACACAAATTGGGTCTTGTGCGGAGCGGCTGACTGTGCATAGTTGCTCTTTAGAAAAAACTTAGCATTACAGGAGACGTCACTGCACGGGCTATTCCGACATTCCCTTCTCAGTAAAGGAAGGATTCCAGAACATGATTCCCAATTGAATCGAGTAGATATTCGAACCAATCGCTCTTTTCGCTTCATTTTTCGAAGTGATTTCAATTTAGCATGGGCAAATGGGTAAAAGTGAAATCAGTCAGAAGAAGTTTGAGTCCTTTGTTCTCCAACATGTGCAGCAGTTAAAAACCGAAGGGTACATCGTCACTATATTTGCTGCATATTGCTAAGTCTTTTAAATAGACGTTGCTAGGCCATGCTTTGGGTGCACACTAAGCGGAAGTGGCAACTGCATCAACCTCGGAGATAAAATCAACCTCTGATGTGCGTTTGAGATCCTGATCGGGTCGCCGTATATACAGGCCATAAAACGGCCAATGTCTCACCGTCGACTGCGTACCACGCGCTGCGCGACCGCACGCGCGTCGGAAGCAGACGGGTTTTGGCCGCCGCGCGACGAGTTTTGGCCGCCGCGCGACGTTTCGGCCGCCGCGCGGCGGCCAAAACTCGTCTGCTTCCGACGCAAGTGCGGTCGCGCAGCGCGTGGTACGCAGTCGACGGTGAGACATTGGCCGTTTTATGGCCTGTATTTTCATTTCATTTATTACACGAGAATCCGTGTGAACGATAGCAACCCAAAACAAGAGAAAAAAACGAACCACCACCTTTAACGAGGCATGGCAAGAGACAAGACTATATGATAAATAACAATGCAAAACGTACGACCCAGCGAAGTGTGAAACCCTATATAGATCGCACTTTGGACAACAGATAGCTCTCAAGCGTCAAAAAAGTGCTGTCTGACATTACGCCTAGCCCCAACAAGCGCCAATCTCCTGTGCTCCAAAGTGGTTAGGCCTAACCTAGCATTTCTGGCCACAAGGGTCACGTTCCGATCCGCATGAATCCAACCGGTTCTGAAAAAGAGCCTACGCGTGAAAGTATTTTGGACCTTTTCCAGTGCTTCGACCGATCCCCTTCTGTAAGGATTGAAAATTTTAGTACCCTATTCCACCAGAAACCTAATGTATGTTGTACAGACTTAAACAAGTGCGGTCGGATGGGTAGTAGAGAGTGCTCCAAGGTGCGTCCGAATGAGAATGGCTGCCCACGCGGCCGGCGTGCTTGGCAGGCGGCCGTCGCGTTCGCCGCTCTCGGACGAGCATGCGAAAAGTCCCCACCGCCATCGACAACGAACGAGGCCGGCACCGGCTGGCAGCAAGCACTGCGCCGATCAATCAGTGGGAGAGGGGACGGCCGTCGTTGAAATCCAACACTCGTCCGAGGGCGACACATGCGACGGCCGCCTGCCAAGCACGCCGACCGCGTGGGTCACCATTCTCATTAGGGCACACTTTAAACACACTATGCATCATTCCGCTCGCCTTGGAAGCAACCTGTGACCGTATTCACGAAACACTGGGAGCCTTACGGTAGGGTCCAAAGTCCACCCGCTGTTGGACGAGTTTCCGATCTAGGTACCCGGTAGGTAGACAGGAAGGCTACCTGCTATCTGGCGGGTAGACAGGAAGGCTACCTGCTACCTGGCGGGTAGACAGGAAGGTTCCTAGCCACCTAGCAAAAGGACGGAGAGTGTTGCGGCCGCCTGCTATGTTGATCTCACGTGGCAGAAAATGATCAATATTTTACTGGCAGGCAGCGAATACTCTGCCCGTCCACCCGCACAGCTAAGGTCAGGCATGCTGTGCCCACCGGAATGCACTGATAGCGGCGCTGAGACACCGCAGATTCCTACCCGGCGGTCTCCTCTCCGTCTCTGCAGGTGGCTACTCATTCCTGTCTCTGCTCTGACAGGTGTCGAACGGGTGGCCTCCACTATTGAAATCTCGACAGGAGAGGCACAAAACTGGTGGCCGTGCGTCGGGTACGGGAAGGTTACGCCCCCTTCCTGCGCCCGCCGTTTCATGAATACGGCCACTGGTGGCAGTGCTCGTCGAAACTAAGATCACCCTTTATGAGAAACCCAAGATCCATAATCTCGTTGACCGTCAACACTATAGAAGCCATTCACTAGACTCTTTCCAAGCTTCATAACTTTAGTCGTAGGTTGATGCAAAAGTTTCCGGACCTTTCACGACTTTGAATAAAAACATTTATTTTAAAAACAAACAAGGCTCACTCAACAACGTAATTTCCATCACATTCAAGGGCTCTCTTTCACCGATTGGGCAGATCATGAATTCACGACGCGTAGAACTCTGGCTGTTTCGAGTCGAAGTATCCTTCTAAGGCCATTTTACTTCGTCATCGTTTGTGAACTGTTTTCCATCCAGGAAGTGCTGCATCTAGCGGAACAGATTGCAGTTGGAAGGGGCAAGATTAAGCCTAGTTTTGACTGCTGGTGGTCGCTGCGGCCATGTGAGGGACAACTGTTCCTTTTTCATCGCGCATAATGGAAAGCCACTTCAATTGTGATCGCTTCGTGGCAAACGTCCTACATCGCTGGGTCGCGGCGACGAAATCCTATGTTTTACTGCATCGCTGCTTGAAGAGCGATTCTCAATGGTCGCTGATCATCGCTCCATCGCTGCCATCATGGCAGCGATGGAGCGATTGCCACGGAATGACACGTTTCGTCTAGTGAATATTGACCCTTTCACATGACAAGATCAGTGTTTACGAGTCGAAACGTGTTATTTATAACTACCAGCCATTATTTTCACTGATTGATTGAATTTCTCTGATCATCCGTGATTCTATGCACTATGAACAGAATCGCTGCCGCTGCTTCATCGCTGCAGCAGCGGGTGTGAAATCGTTGCGATAAAAAACAGCAGCGATGCAGTCAAAACTAGGCTTAAGGGTTATATGGAGGGTGACGAAGAACTTCCCAGCCCAGGCCCAACAGTTTCTATCGGGTCTTCACGACAACCCTCGGCCACACGTATCCCAATAACCTGATAGAAACTGCCAGACCTGGGCTGGGAAGTTCTTCGTCACCCTCCATATAATCCTGATCTTGCCCCTTCCAACTACAATCTGTTCCGCTCGATGCAGGATTTCCTGGATGGAAAACAGTTCACTAACAATGACAAAGTCAAAATGGCCTTACAAGGAACCACTTCGAAAATAAAATGGAGTTTTGAAAAACGGTCTTTTGAGGGTTGTAGAGGAGTTAAAAAGAAACAATTTGAGATTTTAAAATTTCACTCAGTCCTCACGGTAGATCAAAAACGATCAAAAAAGGAAAGAAACCAGAACGTTGCATTGGCAAGACGTAGCACAAATGTGAGCTATACAGTGGCCTTGAAATCATCTGAAAAGGTTCTCCTAAGAGTTTGAAGATGAAATCTAGCTAAGTTCTCGAGTTATGACTTGTTAGTTGATCCCCTGAACAATGCTCGTTCCATTCAAACCGCCGATCACTGCAATGTGATAGTCGGGGTGAGCTAGCAGCACACCGTGGCTCAGTCGGTTAGGCGTTGGATTACGAAGCAATTGAAAGATGGTTCGAATACTGTGGGATCATTATGGCTGGTAGTAATGGCATTTCTATGTGTTCACCTTACTTGTTTTGAGTTTTAACAGTGTGTCTTGTTTTTTATACCTCTTTTCTTATATCGCAGAGGTAACGTGATAAAAACGGAGAACGGTTCACATCAATGTTAGAAACTATAGAAATTCCGAGGTTTTGACAATTGCTAGAATATCAAGAATACCCTTACCCTTCTCCCCCACATATGTTACAGAAAAACCGTCCTTAATTCGGAGAAAAACTTTAGGGGACTTATTTTGATATATGACGCTGGAAAAAAGTTAGGGCAAAACGAAATTTCGTGGACTTGTTCCTTGATCAATGATCAATCTTTTTAGAAATAAATGTTGTAAACAGAAGTGGGTTTACCTAAACTACAAAATCCATTGAAGCAACCTAATACTTAAGCGCATGGCTCGAAGACTCAAGAAAAGTGTTTCGTTATCAATTCCAAGACTTGGAGTAGAACAGAACCACTCTTTTGAAAACGCATCTTACAAGCTAACTACTTTTATTCAGCCTGGCCGTTCTGGTTTAAATGTTGTTTTCTGGTGCCATTTTGGACGTAGAATCCGAGTATGCTCTCCAGAGCTTCTCTAAAAAATAGAGAAGCTTTTATGAAAAGAAGGTATAGTCGTTTTTCCAAGCCTCGCGACAAGGCAAGGGTACCCCCATCAAGGAATTTTTAGGGTGGTTTGAAAAAAATTTTCGGATTCGGCTCAAAACTTGTATGTAGGGGTAATCTAGGGTGCCGAACACGAATCTAGAGATCGTTTGCCGAAATTCTGAGGTTTACTGCTGTTTACGGTAGTTGTCATGACATAGAGGGCCTAAACCTGCCTTAATAATTTCAAAAGTGACAAGTGAACATCAACTTCGTATTCAGCACCCCGAATAACCCCCGTTCAGAAACTATCAGTCAATTCTGAGACTTTGACCCAACTACCGTATACCCACCGTAATCTACCGTAATCTGTCGAAAATCGATAAACTGACCTCAGATTCGTTATGAGCACTTTAAATAACCTCCGAAAGCGAAGTTTGAGTCCTAAATTTTTTCTCGACCTTTGGGGCCCCATGAGGTAAGAAGCTCAAGGCCATTTTTGGATGTTCAGAGGTCGAATTTTTTTCGCCCAAACTCAGCCCTAGGGGGTAATTTGGGACGCTGAACACGAATATGGGGTCCGTTTCCTGTTTTTTTAGTGGATTTCGTCAGGTTAGGGTGCATTGAATGACATTTTACCTACCGCAACCCATTGTTTTGGTGGTTTTTGATCTACCCGTGAGGACTGAGTGAAATTTTAAAATCTTAAATTGTTTATTTTTACGCCCTCTACAACTCTCAAGAAACCGTTTTTCCAAACTCCATTTTTTGTTCAAAGTGCTCCCTTGTTAGAAGAATACTCTGACTCGAAACAGCCAGAGTTCTACGCGTTGGGAATTCATGATCTGCCTAATCGGTGGCGGAGGCTCCTTGAATGTGATGGAAATTACGTTGTTAAGTGAGCCTTGTTGGTTTTTGAAATAAATGTTTTTTATTCAAAGTTGTTGAAACTCCGGAAACTTCTGCATCAACTTAAAGGCAGTGTTCACGATAATCTTCAATTTTGAAAATCATTGCTAAATCGATTGTTTGGCACCCGAATAGAACTGAAAAGACGAAGAAACCGAGAAAATTACTCCAAAAGGGCGCGAAATCCCTTTTTCTCACCCAGCCTTTTTACTCTCACAGGAACTGTTCGCTGTGACAGCGAAATCTTTTGTGGACCCCTCTTTTGCAACTCTCTCCTTTTTCTGGCTCCGTTCTTTTCTTCGTAATCTAAATAATACTGTTTTGCCCAAAATATTCTTCCATTTTCGATTAGCCCCATTTTTCATTGGTGACAACCACCGTGAACATGTTCACACAATCGGACAACTAGTCCAAGCCTGAGATTGATGTCACTGAAATAAGACGTTTTAGTGCATTTCTCGTCGTTTCATCGTAATTTTGGTACAACTTGGTAGCCAACGCTTTGTTTTGGGTGGAAAACTCGGAAATGAGAACCATCGCGAACACTGCCTTTAATATAACCATTGCCAGCGGAAAAAGGCGGTGGTGAGGTTGCGATCAATACATGATGTATATGAACGATTTTGGCGCTTTGCCAATATTCACATTGATCGGCCAGACATCGATGCCCAAATATAGAAAATTTCTCTATTGTCGATTCAGTTTTTTTTTATTTTGGTGCCACTGAATATTAAACGGTAACTGGAATAGAATGTTATTAAATATAGGATAGATTAGAATAATTTCAGATATGAATTGTTTCGCCCTTGTCTTCAGACAATTCATATCTCTAGGTACCAGTGAAGAAAGTAGCTAGGAGTTTTTATTTTAACTATTATACGCAAACTGAAAGAATGGTATTATTGTACAAATTAAAAGTTTAGTTCATTTCGTGAATTCCATTGATGCAAAATCTGGCATGGGCTTTCGTGTTGTAATCCTCCGAGAGCTCGTCAATCTAGGAACAAAGTTCCAAAGACTCCCTCTGATCCTTGGATAACAACTTTAATTTTAATTTTCAAGTTATAATTTAATTTATAATTTAAGTTGAGTCCTTGTTTTTCCTCTTTTTTTATGCTTCTTACCAGAAATGAAGGGAAAACCAGAACTGATATTGCAATATCAGCTGTTCGGCCAATCAATGACGAAATTTGGCAAAGCGCAAGTATCGTCAAGCTTGATGTGCCGCCCGCGCCACCGCCTTTTCCGTTGCCACGAACTGTAGTCCCTCAGTGGAAAAAGGAGAAAATATAGAAAACTGTTGGCGTTGCCGCTAAATTCTCGAAAATAAAGAGTCACGAGTCTGCTGGAATGGGTTGTAAGATGCCAAATGCATAGGATGTCCTGGGGCGGCATGCACGTACGCGGCGGGTTAGGTTGGGGTTAGGCAGGGTTTGGGGCGTCGGCGCGTTTGATCACTGCTGTGTGAGTGCTGGAGATAATCAATAGTTGGGGTCTCAACGGGGTTTCGGCTGCCCCACTTTTGTCGTTGCTTTGGGTTTTAAACCGCTTTAACTTTTATTCTAGAGCATAGCGTTTTTGACTTCATATGCATGGAAAGCGTGTAGACCACCATATAACAACGTACCTTTTAGTGTCTGTTCCGATACTTATCTTTTCACAAGAACTGTTGAGCAAAGGAGATACTCCATGCACAATATTTTTTTCCAAAGAGTCAGTGATGACTCTTCAATGAAACCTGCCGTCATAGCAAGTTATGAGATTTGTCATCTCGGACTCTACGATCAGCATATGCTTTCCGGGGATAATGCGAAAGTTCGAGCAGTTTTTTGTGTCTAAAAAGTGTGTTTTGATTATATCTTTTCTTTTTCCCTCTTGATGCTAAAAATGTAAAACCTCAGTTTTATTTAAAAATAATAGAGCGACAGTGAAAACTTCTTTCTACACATACAATACCGCCCGCGACTTTGGGAAAAACGGCGTTTTCGGCGCTTTTTTCCGCCGCAAAGCGCCGCTTTCTCATAACTTCGTTCAAAGTGGTCCGTTTGGGTTGTCAGAGGTATATTTAGAATCAGCATCGAGAGCTCTTAATTTTGAGCTCACACATGTCTTACCCGGCAAATAAGGCATATAGGGTTAACAGAATCAATCGATAGTACGAAAACTGAAGCTAGATATTAAATTGGGGTAAATATTTGACTTCATATCAACCTTGAAGGTCAAACACGAGTTATACATAAGTATGATAGACTAATTTATGGAGGTAGCGAAAGCGAAAGTTAATGATTTTCAGCCGTTTTGACGCCCCGGCAGACACAGTCATCTTACTTGGCTCGGTCTCAAAATTCCCGCTAGTACAACCACGCTCAATATAGACTCTTTCAGAACAGGTTCAACCTGTCTAGAGACATTTCCTCTAGCGCCAACCCGGTGATTTTGGCTTTGAAAAACGACCTCGATCACCGACGTCCCGTTCTCGGCTCAAATGGGACCACGCGACCTGAGACTCGGCCTACGACATTACTTTTTGATCTTCTATCAAATAAGAACTGCGTCAGCCCAATCCGGAAAGGTCGATTTTCGACACTCTCATATGTGCCAAGTCCATTTTCGCTTCAAGCGGAACCACTGATTTTCCGTTCTCGGCTCGAACTGGACCAATCGACCTAGACTCGGCCTACAACTTTTCTTTTTGATCTTCTTCCGAATAAGCACTGCGGCAGCCCAGTCCGGAAATTTAGATTTTTCGCCTTTTGGGAATGTGCTGAACCAGCGTTTTTTTTTCGCCTGTATGGCGCACCGACAGCCACAGTCATCGTCCTTCTCTCGGGCTCAGAATGCCCGCGATCACAACTGCGCTCAGGATAGATTCCTTTGAAACAAAAACAACCGGGCTGGATGCATTTCCCGCCTAGCGGCACCCCGGCGGTTTTGGCTGAAACGACCTCAAATCATGTCGATCCGTACGGGCTCCTGGCAAAGCCTTATCCGTTTCTCGACTGAAACCGTCCTCATCCCAAACTTGATGTTTTTGACTCTGGAAGCCCGCACTGCGAAGCGGTGCGCTCAAACAGGTGGCATTGAGATCAGAATTTCAAGTTTCTCGGGCCACTGTTTTAAACCGATTGTTTGTTTCTGGGAACACATTTAGGTCAATCTTGACCGTGATGCCAATCTAAAATCGTTTAGACTATGCGATCTCGACGACTTTTTTGTGGCTACTGTCCTTTTCCAGGCCATAGTATTTCGGCACGTCCTGCAGGAATTTTTTCTTTTGCAGAAATGCTTCTTGAAATACATGTTCTTGGAAACTTGCTCGGATCGCAGCGTTCCATGGAAATCAAGAATCAAATTTTTATTGTAAGAAGCTACCGTATTAGTTTCTCTATTATTATCAGCCCCATATGGAAGTTCGGTTTTTCAAGACCCGCTAAAGTCAGCCTAGGCACTGAGACAGCGTTACGTGAAAGAAAGAGCGCCCTCGCTCCCAATTTGGCATTGAATTTTGGATTCACAAGGGGCCACATTTTGGATTCGATAAAAAGCCGGGCGAAAAAAAAACTGTTTTAGCACATCCCAAAAGGTGAAAATCAAGTTTTCCGGACCTTCGCTGGCTCCGTGCTTATACGAAAGAGGATGAGAAATCAGAGTAGTAGGCCGAGTCTCAGGTCGAGTTGTCCCGTTTGAGCCCAGAACGGGACGTCGGCGAACGGGGTCGTTTTCCAAGCCAAAATCACGAGGGTGGCAGTAGGCGGGAAATGCTTCCAGTTAGGTTGTTTCCGTTCCAAGAGCCTATATTGAGCGTGGTTGTGTCCGCAGAGATTTTGAGCCCGAACGAAGGACGATGACCGTGTCTGTCGGGGGCTCCGAACAGGCGAAAAAAACGTTGTTTTAGCACAGCACATCCGTACAAGGTAAAAACCGAATTTTGCGAATTGGTCTGCAGCAGTGCTTATTATGGCAAAGATCAAAAGTAAAGTTGTGAGCCGAGTATCAGATCGATTGGTCCCGTTTGAGCTGAGAACGGGACGTCGGTGATCAGGGGTCGTTTTTCAAAGCTAAAATCACGGGGATGGCGCTAGGCGGAAATGCTATCAGACAGGTTGTCTCTGTTTTGAAAAAGTCTATACTGAGCGTAGTTGTGGTCGCGGGCATGCTGAGCTCGAGAGAAGGACGATGACCGTGCCTGCCTGGGTGTCGAAACGGCTGAAAATCATTATTTTTCAGTTCCCCACCTCCATAAATTGCTCTAACATACTTGTATATATGTATAAGCAAAGCCAAAAATCTGATTAGTTTCGAAATTCGTTTGCTCGAACTCCGAAATTTCGAAAGTTTTTCGAAATTCATGCGTTCGAAATTGTTTCGAACAATTTTGTTCATTTCTCGTTCGCCCGGAACTGTTCCAATGGAAAAACTTTTGGTTTTCGTTCGTTTGAATTTTTTTTCGAACAATTTTTTTCATTTTCCGTCCTTTCGAAAATGTTTCGAACAAAAATATTTGGTTTTCGTTTGTTCGAAATTTTTTCGAACAATTTTTGAATTTTTGTTCTTTCGAAAATAATTCGAACGAAAAATTTTCAAATTTCGTTCGTTCTACACTTTTTTTGAAATTGCACAACTATAGCAGACAACCTTGGAATAATCACCGGGAAAGTTTTGATTGCTCCGAAAATAGTTTCAGAGACCGTCTATGGCAATGTCTACGCTATTGCTTCGAAGATCCTTCACGTTCACAAACTCTTATACTCATCCCAAGGTTTTCTCTCCCATGAGAATGGCTCCCCGTCTGCCCGAAAATCGATGCCCATTGTAGCCACATGATTCACTCAACGCCGCTCCCACTCGCCGTCTATCGCTATGACACATCAGTGAAAGATGCGAGAGGCCCGTCTCTCCTCACAGCTGCCTGACTCGGTTGCTCTTTTTCTCTGCGCGTTGCGTCTCTGCGTCTCTGCCTCGGTCTTCGTGGGAAGACGAGAAGGGCCGCCACAACGCAGTGGGGTGATAACGGAATCTTGCCGGGCCAGGAGTTTAGGATCTGCCGCTCTAATACCACCTAGCAGCCTATATAAGACAGAATGTGCGTTCTCGAAAGTAAGGGCGCTGTCTCACTGCGCTCGCTGAAAACTGAGAAAAAGTTCAACGAGGGGCTGACCTTCGTCGAGGAATGGTTAGGGAAGTCAGAAACCATTGTCAGCAGGGTTTACCCACGGGAAGTGGTGAGAGTCCTGCGAGTTTAGTGACATTCAACATTGGTTAAGAGTTTTTTGCGAGGTTGAAAGTTTTTTCCCGGACGCGCTTTGGAAAAAGTGAGCATGATTCTCAAGAATATTTTCGAAATACTACTGTGCTTCTTTGGGCCAAATTCCGGTCCGCATTTGCGTCTCGACACGCTTTGCGGCCCGCGATTTTGAGTCGAAAGAGTTTCCAGCGCCGCAGCCGCCGATCTGTTGACCCTGAGTGGGTTTTGGAAACTGGAAACTGAAAATATTCGGAGAAAACTGTATAAAAAAGCCACACCGAGTCGGCTTTGGTGCTGGGAACTCGACTGACTTGAGCGCGTGCGGCCGCAAAGCGTATCGAGACGCGATTGCGGACCGGAGTTCGGCCCAGCGAAGCACAGTACAGGGAAACTGCCTATGTTTCCTATTTTGTGGGACAGGCGTGTAAGAGCTTTAAACAGGGCTCCACATGAAGGTGCGCAGTGGCAATCGCAGACCTTTCGCGCCCGATCGAAGAACGATGAGTGTGCCTGCCGGGGCGTCGAACCGGCAAAAAAAACGCTGTTTGAGCACAACTAAAAGTTGTGAAAAATCGAGTTTCTCGGATTGCTGCTTATTTGAAAAAGAGTTTCAAAAGAAAGCCGCTGCCCTGATTTTCTGGTCGATGGGTCCCGTCTGAGCCGAGAACGGGACGTCGATAATCGCGTTTGAAGCGAAAATGGACCTAGCGCATCTGAAATAGGTGAAAAATCGTGTTCTCTAGATTTGGCTGCTAAGGCGCTTATTTGGAGAAAAATTGCAAAAGAAAGTTGTAGGGCAAGTTTCAGGTCGATTGGTACCGTTTGAGCCGAGAGCGGGAGCTCGGTGATCTGGGGTCCCTTATTTAGAGCCTAAATCCCCGAGGTACCGTTCGGCGGTAAATGCTTCCAGACAGGTTTTCCTACTTCGAGAGAGTCTATAGCTGTGATGCCTTGAGCGCAGTTGTGATGCCGGACCTTCTGCGCTCGAGCCAAGGGCGTTGACTTCGTCTTTCGGGGCGTCGAACACTCGATAAAACGTAATTTTGACTTCTACGAAATTCAGGAATTGACCTTGCATAACTCGTGCATGATCTGTATGGTTGGTATGAAGCCGAATATTTGCATCAGTTTGATATCTGGCTTCACTTTTCTTACATTCGATTGATTCTGTTAGCCCTATATGCCTTGTTTGCAGGGTAAGACATGTGTAATCTCAAAATGAAGAGCTGTCGATGCTGATTCTGAATATGCCCCTAGCAACCCAAACGGACCACTTTGAACGAAGTTATGACAAAGCGGCGCTTTGCGGCGGAAAAAAGCGCCGAAAACGCCGTTTTTCCCAAAGTCGCGGGCGGTATTGTACTTGTTATCCTTTCCGTAATCTTTTTGAGTATATTGCAGCTGGGAGTGTTTCTGATAACCCAAACTAACCCATATATTCAAAATCGGAAAAACACACATTGCTGGGAATGGATAATCTACAGAGCCGGATAGTTCATAAAAATGAGAAGTTTTCATTTTGTTGCCTGAGCAGGAATGTCCAGAAGGAGCGATTCAAGGTTTCGCTCGCCTCTCGGGGAGCTGAATAGCGCTTGAGTTGACAGATCTGATGATTCACACTGTTGCTGTCTTTGTGCAACGCTTCCAATCCCAATGTTACTAACAATCGTGATGGACAGAAGAATAACAAAAGTGAGGGAATCACTCTACTTTTCTACAGAAAAGTTGGTAAGTCAACTCAACAAATCGACCTTTTAAAAAATTCAAAGGTTTTATCAGAACAGCGAGAAGAAAATTGACAACGGGGCGGTGCCACAAATGTTCGGAATCGCCTTCAAAAAGCTTGGGGAAATCTTTTCGTATAGTCCATTTGGTCGGCGCTGGTGCGGTCAACCCTGTTCAAAAAATGGTGAAGGCAGTGTTCACGATAAAGAAGATGCTCGTTTTTTTTCTGGCGGAAACGTGAGCTTTGTGTGTCTCTAAAAAAAGTAAGAACGGAAGTCTTACGAATAATGGCCTAGAAGTGGGTGAAAATCTCGCGGATTAGCCAAACCATGGTGGCACCCCGCCCACGTCATATAACAATTGTCCGCTCAGTGTCGGAACAGTTGGTTTTCGTCTCACCAAAGTAACGGTAACCGGATTTTGAATACTCTTTTTCCGGATGAATTTTAATACACAAGCATGTGCATTAAACCATCCTATTCTTGAAGAAGTTTTAGGGTACACAAAACAGAAAATAGAATTACTATTTCACTTACCCAAGAATTTCATAACGCAAAAGAATCTCCGACGTATGGTTCGATGTTTTGTCCGCAATGAGCGACGCAAGCGAACAACCATAATTACAGGCCATAAAACGGTCAAAGTCTCACCGTCGACTGCGTACCACGCGCTGCGCGACCGCACGCGCGTCGGAAGCAGACGAGTTTTGGCCGCCGCGCGACGAGCTTCGGCCGCCGCGCGGAGGCCGAAACGTCACGCGGCGGCCGGAACTCGTCGCGCGGCGGCCAAAACTCGTCTGCTTCCAATGCGCGTGTGGTCGCGCAGCGCGTGGTACGCAGGCGACGGTGAGACTTTGGCCGTTTTATGGCCTGTAAGTATTAGAGAGGTTTTTTTGAACAGTTTTTTTCTCTCCATTAATTGGGAAATTTAAGGGGACTTGATTTGAGGGGACCCATTTTATACTCTACTTTGTGCACTTGCCTTCTCAAAAACATCAAAACTAGAATGCGGTTTTTTTTGTGAACAGTGACTTTAAGCAGAGGAGCGGTACGGTACCATGGATGCATTGAAAATAACTGTTATGCATGTTTTGCGCCAATTTACAGTGGAAGAGGGTGTGACTAAAGCGGATAGCTTTCGTCAGAGTGTGCTGAAGCCGAAGAACATAATTTTGAACACTCCTTGTAATTTTTTGTGCTTGAGTTTATTTGACTAATCTAATAAAGCTTTTGGTTTTTAAAACGGACTGATTCGATGTGTCACAAGTGAAGGGCACAACTTGTAACGATACCCACAAATAAGCGAGAACTTTTCAGGCATCTGGGACAACTCGTCCACTAAGATTTTGTCTCCAGTGTCGGTCGTAGTGTTCACCTACCTCGAAAGAGGCGGGGGAAATAGGAGAGGAACGAGGCGCGTGATTGGACGCTAGCCGTGTTCCATCTATTCACGCACTTCGCTCCACCGCCGTTTCCATCCGACTCTACCTACAGATGGGAAACATTAAGAAAACCGCCCATTCGTTCTCAAAAACTTAGCAACTTCTTATGAGTCATAACTCCTTCTGTATTGGACTCTGAAGAATTTGAGGATTACTTCAGTGATCAGCTCGAGGTTTTCTCCAAAGGGAGCGTGAAATATGGAGAATAATTATTTTTGGATACGTTGTGTTCCCAACAAGGTGGTGACCGTCTTGCCCAGTTGAAGATTTGATCTCCTGTCTTTTTCGAGAGAGAGAGATGCTGAAAGTAAATTGAATATACTTTATCTTCCAGCACGCTGTCATCGAAACAAGAGCAAACGGTAGGAAGTCCGCAGAATATACTTTTTCTTACGTGAAATACATCAATCTCATCATTCTCACCGATAAATGTGTTTTGAGGTCATCTCATTTGAAACAACCTCTCAATCTGGTTTTAACGTGGCTAGAAATTTTCTAGAACAAAGGGAAGGGAAGGTTCTTCGAACTTCTATGAATTCCATTTCCACGGTTCCGTCCTTTAATGAATCTTTATAAGTCAGGAGATTTGTGGAGAAGGAAAGGCGAACCGATATATGTAGAAAACACATTCTTTGCGTAATCTTACAATATCTTCCACCAACTTCCACTCATTTGTACTACATCACTTAATGATCAGTTATTTATAGGATTGTTGGCCGCAAATTGTGTCAGATGACAGACTGAGGGCCGGCCACTTATGACGGAATTCTACGCATTCCTCCTCCTATATCTTCACAATAGAGCGTTAGTCACGCAAGAAACTTTCCCTACGTTCTCACACGGATCCAACCAATTGATTACACACAAAAAACGATTAGTGATTTTTAGACAGTTCGATGCCTTTAATTTTAATGCAGAGGGATCGTTGCCACCAAACACCACCTGCAAAACTTCCTCGTTGTGGACCGTGACTAGGATCGTACCTAACTACCTTAGAGAGGATGGTAGCCTTAATCCCCCCTCTATTTGCATGACTTGCTGATGTCAGCAGTACATGCTGCTGATATTGAGGGTCTCAGCACGATGCAACAACTATTTTGTGGACGTCCAGCTTCACGAGTGCGTGAGTAACTTCTTTCAAGGCACTGTTCACAATGAATTTTGCCTTCGAGTTTGTCTGGCTAAAGTCATATCGGTACTTTTTCATGACCACAATGTTGAATAATTTTTGAAGTTTTAAAAACGACGTTTTATTAACGAAAGTACGTTCAAAACATCTACGTCAGGTTTAGTTCTAAACAATCGATTTTTTCTTTCAGTATAAACCACGGCCCATAACCGCAGGTTAAAGGCATATAACACCCATAAAATTATTTTTCAGTTTCAACGCTGATCTTGGAGAGAGTCACACACTGATCACAGTGGTATATCTGAAATCGTCTAAGACCCCTATGAACAGAGTTATGACTCCTTAAAGCAGCCTATCTTCTGAGAGTGAAAAAATGGCGGACGAGTTGTCTCAGGCCTATATTTTTCTTCATTCGGAAACGTTGCGGGAGAGCGAGCCAGGATAAGGAGACAGTCCGGCAATTGACCGAGGAACGACGATTCGTTGAAAATTCATCCATTCATCTAGCCGCTATCGAGTTCGGAAATATGGTAACTCAGAAAAATGAAAACAAGTTACTTGTAACATAAAAGGCCGAAAACAAGTTACTTGTAACATATCTGAGCCGATGTAAGTTACTTGCGACTTATCTCAGGTCATTTAAGTTACATGTAACATATCGGCGGGATACTGCGCGCGGTGCGCCTCCGATATGTTGCATGTAACTTAAATGACTTGAGATAAGTCGCAAGTAACTTGCATCAGCTTAGATATGTTACAAGTAACTTGTTCTCGATTTCCGAGAGGATCCTGCGTGCAGTGCGCCCCCGTTATGTTGCATGTAACTTAAATGGCACAATATAAGTCGCAAGTAACTTAAATTGGCCGAAAAGATATTTCCAAGGTTGGTGTATGACGCACTCGCGGGGTCAGGCTTACGACTGGCGTTGTTGTTGATTCAATTACCCAAGTTTGAGCTACTTCTCAGAAAAATCAAAACAAGTTACTTGTTATTTAAATGTAACTGACTTGAATGTCTCAAGTAGCTTACATTTATATTACATGTAACATACATTTATATTACATGTAACTTAAATTTATATTGGATGTAGGTTACGCTCATGTTACATATGACTTACATTTATATTCTCACTATGGGTGGCCATCACGTGACGCGGACAACACGCGACACAGAGGGCGCGTCTCGAACCACACACTAAGCAAAAAATGCTGTGCGGGCCTTTCACTGCTGATGTGGGGTCAAGTACATCAAACCTGGGCAAAAGAATCAACAGCAACGCCAGTCGCCAAGCTGACTCCGCGAGTACATCGTACATCCCCTTGAAACATCTTCTCGGCCGATTTAAGTTACTTGCGACTTATATTGTGCCAGTTAAGTTACATGTAAATTATCGGAGGCGCACTGCACGCAGTGTTCTATCAGAAAACGAAAACAAGTTACTTGTAACATATCTGAGCCGATGTGAGTTACTTGCGACTTATCTCAGATCATTTGAGATACATGTAACATATAAGCGGCGGACCACACGCAGTATCCGGCCGATAGGTTACATGTAAGTTACATGACATGAGACAAGTCGCAAGTAACTTACATCAGCTCAGATATGTTACAAGTAACTTGTTTTCGGCCTTTTATGTTGCAAGTAACTTGTTTTCATTTTTCTGAGTTGACGCCACACCATCAGGGAAATCCTAGCACAGCATTTTTTGTGTAGTGTGTGGTCTGGGACTGCGCCCTCTGCGTCGCGTGTCGTCTGCGTCACGTGATGGCCACCCATAGTGAAAATTCAAATGTAGGTGACATGTAACAAAAGTGTAACTTACATGTAAAATATATTTAAGTTACATGTAATATAAATGTATGTTACATGTAATATAAATGTAAGTTACTTGAGACATTCAAGTAAGTTACATTTATATTACAAGTAACTTGTTTTTATTTTTCTGAGAAGGGGTGTGGTCCGTGGTGGTGAGCGAAGGGGGTCGGGGCTGTGGTGGTCGCCTATATATCGCCTACATGAAAGAATTGAGATCTCGCACTTGGCACGTGTTATGTAGAAGGAGTCCACTACACAATCAAATAAAAATCACAAAATTCACGTCTGAGGGTGTCCTGTGTCCTTAAAGCGCGGCTGTGAAGGATCCGTGTCGATGGTGGCGACAAAACTCTAACCCAAAGGGGCGACTGGAACAATGCGGCAAGCCTGGAAAACTCTTTTTTGGCTTCGGATGTGTTGTTTGCCCCGTTCCTCCAACACTATCAGCTTCAAAGAGTCATCGCAATGACTTTCCGTAAAGAAATCATGGACGGAATTCAATGTGAACAGCAGAATCGATTTTTTTGTTAGGAAAGGAACTTATTCGCCTTTGCAGGGAATCGCAACTCTAAACCTAGACGCGCTACCTTCAGCTCGTTTTCCGATGTGAAATTCGGCTGCTTTTTCATTGCAAGTGCTGCCTTTCAATAGTGTTGCGACAGTCGCATATATTGCACAAGTTTTTTCGTGCAAAATTCCATGGAGACAGAATACAATATCGCAGTGGAGAATCATCGAACGTTCGAGACCGCCAAAACAGGACTACTTTGATTCATGTGAGTGGAGGAACTGAAGAACTGAAATGATCGATCGCCTTTTCAGCTGCCATTTCTGATAATTCATCTCGAGTTATCGGTTTTTTCAAAACTCAAATGGGCAGGAATTCATGAACGGCAAACCGTGAGCTACAGTATTGATTGTTGCGAAAATAGCACACAATCTGGATGCCAACTTACACAGCTGTTGCCCATGGACTGCGTTCATGAATCTTAGACCTGAAAATGTTCAGTTAGAAAGCTACACCATTTCGTTGTCTTATGATTTTGCTTTAGGACACTGTTCACGATATTTTTCGTTCCGTAGTTTTCAATACAAAACGTCGTGGCCTTCAGAAGGAGAATAGCGTAAAAAACGGTTCTGGTAGTCCTCCCGGAGGCAAAAGAAAGTGGTTTTGGAGATTAATCCACTGGAGAGGCCCGGCCCCCTTGGATCTAATTGTTGTGATCAGCACCGACACTGGATTATCACTGCCAAGCTTTAAGCTCCGATAATCAGCCTCGGTTTTTTATTGAAATAGACCAGGATTCCTCAGCATTTTATCTAAGGTAGATTTCAATATGTTCTCGGAAGCCATTCCACAAATCCAATGCCTTTCCGAATTAAAGACAACTGCTGGTGATGGCATGCCAAAGCGTGGCATCATCTCCAAACCCGTGTTTCGCCTCTGGTAACTACTTTATATACATTTTGTTCTGCTTCTAACGGTTACCACAAATCTTTATATTGAAAACTCAAGAACGAAGTTTACCGTGATCAGTGCCTATGAAGGTATCACTCAGAATACCACATTTGGTTTTTCTCTTCTCAATCCAATGTTTGGACGGAGATAGCCGACAAAACTTGAGACCTCAATGTTTCGTATTCATAATACTACAGACGTCAAGGCTGGTCCGAAAAGGCGTTTTTTGGTCTATCATCTAGCACGAGGAACAGACGCGCCATGAGGGTTAGAAGCGCTGACGCAAGCAATCCAAAATTGAGTACTCTTATTTCAATAGATCCTTCCATTCCTACGTGTGTATCAATAGCTTTTAATTTTTGGAGTTTCGACGTTGAAAATGCAAAAGGCATTAATTATTCTAAGGAGCTAAAGGTGCTAAACTATTCCAGATGTTCAAATATCCGACGTTTCTCTAATACACATTTCACACCAGGATAGGCGTAAAGAATGATGTTGAATGCTCCAGGATTTTTGAACAAGTTTTTTTTCCAAAATTAGGGCGTTTTTGGGGTATATCAGCCACATAACACAACATCGTAGGCCTACCTTGGCAGAATTGCAGAAAAATAAATACGGTTTTTTTGCGTGTACGTTGCCTTTGATTGTTAAATTCGTTGGTATGGGCCCTTCAGATTAATGACACTCTCGATGGATAAGTGCTGAAAGATCCGTTGCAATGTGGAGAGTGGGTATGTTGTAGAAAACCAGTGTTTCTTCAGAGTGATTTTGGGAGAAACTTGGTGTGAGCGTGAAGTACGCAGAATGGTGAAACGAATTCTCGCCTTTGCCGTAGATTTCCACATCCCTGCTTAGGAGCAGAATCCGGGCGAATCTTCAAATTCGAGATTTCCCGCTGAATCAGAGCGTTGCCAATATTTACGTAATCCCAGATAACATTCGAAAACAGTAGAAAAACGTTTTCAGACTCTTTCAGCCTCACAGCTTTCTCTACTTCAGATCCTCACCTAAACACAAAGAGTAACTGATGTCCACGTTTTGGCCACCGTCCACACTACTAAACGGTGCGTCGTGAATTCGTTCACCAACAAACATCGTGGGTGAGGGACAAACCCTGTAAGCCGGGAAGATAATTACTTTTGTCAGGTTTATCATGTTGCGAATAACGTAACCTTTTACCTCAAAAGTTTTCTTGTGTAGGAGTAAAAGCCCATATCTTAGAGAACTTCTAGATAAGGTTCACATAATCCAGCTCTATCTACCTAATCCAAATTAGTCAAACTACGGCTGAACCTTGCCGTCAACTTACATATGAGAGTTACTGACCCTTGCAGGCGGTGAACTACACCACTTTCTTTCAGAACATCACATGTACATACCCTGATGAGAATTAAGTGGGCTGCATTTAATAAACTGATGAAGAGGCGCCCGGAGGCGAGATGAATCTTGTTTCTCGTATCTGAAACTTTCTGCAATCCTCGTAATGCAATGGTTAGAGTGGTTGTTCGTAAAGTTTCCATCTGTGGACAAAACATACGGTGCGCCAACATTTGCGCGTGACGCTCCGGCTCATAGTAATAGCATCGCTTCCTTACCTGTTGTGTACGCGCTAAACTTTTTTATTCAAATAACTATTGTACTTGGGGCTTTCGCTAAAGAACAAAATACTTTAGGCCTTGATGAGACGTTTCATCACTAATGGAGACTCGCTCTCTTTTGCTGCAGCTTTTCCGCCGCTATGATCGGTCTTTGATCGTTCTATGACTGAGATCACTCACTTGAGGGTCTTCATGTTCACCTCCGCGAGAATTTGAGAGATAGTCTGTAAGTCTGTAGAGAGAGTTTGCAGCAGCTTGTGGTGGAAGGCTGCCGTTGGTTGGGTTGGTAAGTTCAATCCGCTTATTTCGCCCACTCTCCCCTACCCACTGTTGACTTTTGCGCTTAGAACTCGCGCATCTGGTTCGCAACCGTCATTTTCGTTAACCGAAACAGACCCCGCACCATGAGAATGGCGCGCGGGAGACGAAAACGGGAGATGGTGGCCTAGCGTTATACTCGGATTGGAATAAAGGACCGTAAATGTTTGCGGATAAAAACCAGAACGATTGTGCGTGAGTTTTGCAGTGTATAGTATACTGGTTTGCAGAAATAATCTACCTTTTTATGCAAGGAGTCCATGGGTAAAATCTGTGCGAATGAGGCTGTCCGCCCACGCGGTCAGCGTGCGTGTCCAACGGCCTATGCGGAAGTATTTCCGGACGAGACTGCAGACGGCTGACTGGGATATAATTCAGTATGCGTCCTAGTATCGTGCTAATCGATTTGCAGGTCTAAAAAGTGCCTTCGAGACTGCCACTCGTCACGCACGTCGACCGCGTGGGCGGACAGTCTCACTTGGACAGACCTTAGGGAGACACACCTCTGAGGCCGCACAATCTGACATGGATGCTTAACAAATTTTCAGGTTTGGAAAAATCGTCGCCGCTTGCACTCTGACCAAAACTAACGAGAGGTGTTGCAAATATGTAGCTGAAAAAGGTACTCCATATGACAACAAAAGTCATCCATTTCTGCACGGAACGATCGGAAACTCTCTGCAAAGTAGAGCCTGACAGTTGTCCTCAGAATATTTTTTGAAGATAGCGATTGGTGCTTAAACACCCAACAAATTCTTGAGAACAATCGATTAGCCCTCTTTAAAGCTCTGATTGACACCATTCTGGGGCGCGATTCATCAACGATAAAACCATGGTTTAACAATAAGAGTGGTCGTAGTAGCTGGAGAAATGCATAGATCATTGAGGAGTGCAGAGAGGCAGGAGTAGAATATTCCCCAAAACGGCGGTTTTATCGTTGATGAATCCGGTCCCTGATGGGTCGCTGGCATCAATGCAGGTTGCCACTGACGTCGCCTTTCTCTCTTTTCATTTCTCCTGAGAATCTTTAATGCCATTAGAATTGCTGAAGCCATATCCGGCACTGTGTAGAGGTTTAAGCGAGGTTTTGTGACTCTTGCAATTCTTTGGAAACACGGAATACCCGTGCAGGGCAAACACATCGCGATTGAGGCGTCGCGGCAAAAACGACGCCGATCAACAAAACAAACATCGGCCCCAAGCCTGACACACACAGAGACAGGGGCGCTTCTCAAAGCATTTATGTACAATTGCAGATTCGGAACGAGACCAAATCGGAGCATTTCCATTCATTCAATCGTCTCGTGGTGGTTTCCGCTGACAGAAGTCAAGTGGAACGCTCTGCGGGAACAGCGAAGGCTCGAGCGGCTGTGGAGGAGCTCCGGTCGCTACGCCGGCTGCGGCTGCGAACGCCTCTGGTGGCAGTAGACCCGAAAACGGGAACGCTGGCACTGAAAGCAACAAATGTTAAAAAGGGACTTTGTAAATATATTAATAGATAGTTCTGTATTTAGTTTTTGATTCCCATACTAGGATAAAACATGATGTGGAGCTCCAATCTTTTCCAGATTCAAAACGAAGCACTACAGGGCACGGTCGCAAGACTCATTGTGGTCAACTTCGTGAACTTCGCCCTCTTTTCTCCAATGTTCGCAGCGCAAATTACGAGGGCTCGGCAATTCGATTCACAGAGCCAATCGCGACCTTCCTTCTGATTTGCATTTTCTTGTGAGCTGTATTGACTTGAAAAGAAGAACAAAACTGAGTGTGGAGGAGAGTGGCATAGGGCAAATTTCGAGCCTTAGTATAATGCTAGCAAGACCCTACAAACAATTAGGAAGTAGTGCTGAGTCTTTCGAATGCGACCGCCGCTTTGAAGAAGCTCTCCCATGATTCCATGAGAAGGTAGAAATGGGCTAGTAGTCATGAAATGAGTTTTCATGCACTCATCTGCCTCCCAAAACCACTTATTTTGGCTTCAATTCGTTTCAAAGCCCAATTTCCCGACCCGCGACACTCAATTTTTGATAGAAGCTTGAAAGGGACCCCTCCAGTCCCCTTTTCTTCTTGATGCTCCTCATCGGTTTCTCACCATTTTTGACGCGGCTAAGGTTTCCCAATCTAATGAAAATTCCAGGAAGCTGCAAACTTTGTAATCACCTCCTTTATGGAAAAATCGAAAAAACTTTTTATCAAACGATTGGATCAGTGCTAGTCTTCGGCAACTCGGATTTTTTTTTCAAAAAATCGAGGTTTTGACTAACTCGACTTTCCAATGTTTTGAATAATCGAATTTTCTATTAATTCGGGGAAAACAAGAATGGTTCCCAAATATTTTCGACATATTTAATGCCGACTGTTTTACACAGACTATTTTGTCCTTCGAGTCTTTAGTTGAATTACATTCACGAATAAAGAATGGCTTCTCAGCACAGTGTGTGGAGAGAAACAGCATGTCTTCCTAATGTTGAATTGGAGCTTGCTTCGACCAAAACATTCTTTTTTAGATTCATTTTTAGAAAGAAACTTTTAAATTGTTACCTCTCAAGTTTGTAAGAGATTGCTAAAGCTCTCCCATTGCACAAGAACTATTCGGCCGTCACACAACTTCAACTATTACTTGAATTCCGGTAACGTTTCACACGGACCTCATCCTGGGGCGAGACGGTTTCATTTGGAGATTATGAAAAGCAGAATATTGTTCTTCACTCTACATTTTACCTTGTTAGCCCTTTCATTTTTCAGAAGAAATTAGGATTCCTTCAACAATCTTTTTTTTTGAGGTTAGACTATGAGAGGACAAAAGGAATCTCTTTAATTCAGACTTGAGGGTTTTCCTTATTGTTAACCTCGTAAATTTTTCCATATGATGGTCTACAATTTTCAGATTACGGCTCACCTACACTACTTTACAAGAAGACATGCACTACATACAGCTTTCGCATGAGAGAGGAAACCTTAGTGAAAATGCACAATCAATTGAATAGCGATCATTCGATGATTAGATCCTAAGCGTAACTCTACGCGCATTGTGGTTTTAATATTGGAGCACAAAATTATCATCATCTCCTAATTATTTTAGGCGTTGCCGTGTACTTCAGCGACACGAAATGTGTTTCGCGTAATCGAGTTTTCAACCACCTCGGTTTTTAGATTTCGAATAATCAAGTTTTTGACTCAATCGACATTTCAAAATTCCGAGTGATCGGGTGGTCAAGTGACTCGATGGCGCTTTTTTCAGCCAATACTAACTTTCTGACTTCAGCCCATTAAAGTCCAAACCTGACTTCGTAAAGTTTCGGTTCCTGACAAAAGTAAGAAGACAAAAGTAAGAATTTGGTAAAATCGTATTTCCGAGAAACTAGAAGCCAAAAAATTCAGAAAAATATATAATGAAATAATCCGGAAAATGATTTGGCGTAATATGACTTCAGGTAATGAAAACTGTGAAATGAAGTGAAATGACTGAAAATACGATTTGGCGGTCAAGCGTAAACCAGCTATCGATAAGGAGTGACAGACAAGGGATCGAGTTTTACAGGCTTCCTCGTTAAACAATTAAAGTAAGATCGCGCGCGCTTCTGAGAAATTAGAGCATTTTCTATTCGAAGCTGTATTACGGCAAACATCTAAATCCATATTGTGCCTCATTTTGCTTCAAGAGATTTGACTGAGAAGCCTGGCCTGTAAGATCCGATACCTCATCCCCACTTCATACATTTGCCGACATTTAGTCTACGCTTGACCCCCAAATCGTATTTTCAATCATTTCAACACACTTCCCAGCTTTCATCCACTTCAAGTCATATTACGCCAAGTCATATTCTTCCAGAATATTTCAAGACCTTTTTTTATTTTGTGGCTTCTAAATTCTCCGAAATATGGCACTGCAAAATCGTTACTTTTGCCAGGAAGCTCAATTTTGAAAAACTTCATATATTTGTTCCACATGTTCCCTTTCCGTCTCGATTTTTGCCTAGCGATTTCCATTCTGGAGAGAAGAATTCTCTGGCAGCTTTTGTTTTCGGTGAGTTACCAAATCTATACCGATGGATATTGCGGGATCAGTACAATGCAATACCGCCCCTATCTTTTGGTCATTGGGCGCGCTAGAGCGCCGGAGTGCGCCGTTTGGCGTCGTTTTCGAATAACTCGCTTCAAAGTGGTCCAATCGGAAATGGAAGGCAAATTCGGAATCAGCATCAAAAATGCGATCCACTGAATGTATTGAATAACAAAATGGAACTCAGTGGAAGATTTTGGGTTACGGTAGCCATCAAATTTCCCTCGTGTCCAAATGGGACTGGCGTTTAAGTGTTGTTACAAATGGATTTCTTAACGTTTTCTCGTATTTAGCACATTCATATGCCATTTTTATCCTCCGTGCTTCTTCTGAAACATTTTGTCAGCGAAAAAATTAACAAAAATTCATTGAAAAAGTCATTTTTTCTAACAATTTATGGATTTTAATGTGGCAAAATCACGAAGTTCTTCTATATTAATGACTTATTCTGAGATAAATTGCAAAACTTTGAGAAGAAATCAGGTATTAGAAGTTAAACGGAAGTCGCGCCTTGAAATCGGGTTCATTATTTGGTTTTACATTCAAAAAAGGTAGGTACATATCAGAGCGCATTTCAACAGCCATGTAAGGAATTCGCTCTGCAATCTTTGTTTTTTCTCCTCAAACGAAGAAATCATGTCCAGAATCAGCTAGTGTACGGAAATGCAATAAAAATGAACAGTTGAAAAAAAATTTCATTCAAAAATTAAAATTTTTATAAAGTGACCAATTTCAATTCTCATGCTGAAATACTCCTCGAGTTCTATATTCTTCGTGTATTCGAGAAAAGGCTTTTCTAGCTTTACTACGTGGAATTGCGTCCGCATTGTGGCAATTTTGAAAACTTTGAATTTTTCCTACAAAAAAAATGAAAATTTAAAATTGAATTTCTGGTGAAAACACCGGCTTCAGAACTCATTCCGTAACCCTTCTAGAACTTCATTATATCTCAAATTTCAATCGGAAAAAAATTCAAAATTTGTGGTCTCAGTAAAAATTCGCTTTCGGTAATTTATTTTTTTTTTGAAAAATAATTGGAAAAGGTTAGGGATTCTATATTTTTGAAACAATTTCGGAACAAATACCTGCGCTTTAGACGAAGAATATAGAACTCGAGGAGTATTTCAGCATGAAAATTGAAATTGGTCACTTTATAAAAATTTTAATTTTTGAATGAAATTTTTTTCAACTGTTCATTTTTGTTGCATTTCCGTACACTGGCTGATACTGGACATGACTTCTTCGTTTGAGGAGAAAAAACAAAGATTGTAGAGCGAATTCCTTACATGGTTGTTGAAATGCGCTCTGATATGTACCTACCTTTTTTGAATGTAAAACCAAATTATGAACCCGATTTCAAGGCGCGACTTCCGTTTAACTTCTAATACCCGATTTCTTCTCAAAGTTTTGCAGTTTATCTCAGAATAACTCTTTTTTATGAATTTTTGTTAATTTTTTCGCTGACAAAATGTTTCAGAAGAAGCACAGAGGAGTGCTAAATACGAGAAAACGTCAAGAAATCCACTTATAACAACACTTAAACGCCAGCCCCATTTGGACACGAGGGAAATTGGATGGCTACCGTAACTCAAAATCTTCCACTGAGTTCCATTCTAAAATCTGATACATTCAGTAGATCGCATTTTTTGATGCTGATTCCGAATTTCGCTTCCGATTTCCGATTGGACCACTTTGAAGAGAGTTATTCGAAAACGACGCCAAACGGCGCGCTCCGGCGCTCTGGAGCCCAATGACCAAAAGATAGGGGCGGTATTGTACTTCAGACTCATTACCCACAACCATCCAAAATCACCACTCATTTTCACCTTTTGTGCAATAGGCGATAACGAAGCGATATTATTGATCAACAATAATCATTATTCTATGATGAGTACGATTCCTCCAACCAAGAGACCAATACCCATCAACAATAACCACACGTAGCCAAATTTTGTGTGGTAGGCGTGAAAATCGATGATATCGATAATCGATAGATGACGTGTCATGAGTAGAGTGCAAGTTGAGTACTTACCTACCTGTCCGACCTGTGTCAACTGAAAACAGATCCACCCACGCACCATGGTCTTCACAGCAGCAGTAGCTCACTCAAGCTTTCGTGCTCCACGGCTAACGAGCCCACGATTTTTAAGTACCCTTCAGAGTGGAATTTTGAATTTCAAATTTAAGCAAGAGCTAGGGTCACCCATTGTCACCTTCTTGGCAAAGGATTACCAGGTTGTTCAATAAGTTTTGTCGTTCGATGAGAGAGGGCGTTGCTACTAGCCCGAAATTTTTTGGTTTAGTGGGCACACTCTTCATATGAAAGTATGTGAAGTTTCATTTAAATATGTCAATTCATTCTTTGTTTACAAGCCATTTAGTGTCGTCTTGCAACATCAATGAAAAAATTGAATATCGTGCAGTGATAAAATTCTTATTTTTGGAAGGTGTAGCACCAAAAGAAATTCACGAACGAATGTTAAAAGTGTATAATGATTGTTCACCTAAAATTAGAACAGTAGAAAGATGGGTCGTTGAATTTAAACGTGGTCGTACAATCCTTGAAGACGATCCACGTGAAGGACGTCCAAAAAGTGCATCAAGACCAGAAATCATAGCCAAAATAGAGGATATAGTTTTGAAAGAACGTCGATTGACTTAGAGAGATTTAGTAGAGGCTCTACACATCTCATTAGGCAGTGTGAGCCATAATTTAAGTGAAATTTTGGGTTTTAGAAAGCTGTGTGCACAATGGGTGCCGCATTCGATAACAATGGAACAAAAACACAATCGAATGCGACTTTCTCAGCAACATTTGAAGCGTTTTAAAAAGGATAAAGTGGATTTGGTGCATCGATTCATCACTACGGATGAGACTTGGGTCTACCACCATGGTCCTGAATCAAAACAAGAGGCTGAAGAGTGTTGTGAACCTGGTTGTTCGGAACGAGTTCGTGTCCGGAAATCGGCCAAGAAGGTTATGGCATCAGGTTTTTTGGAATACGAAAGAAATTTTATTTGTGGATTATTTGCAAACTGGTAAAACAATTAATTCTGAATATTATTGCAACCTTTTGGACCAGTCTCTGAGAGTTTTAGCCGAGAAATAGCCGCGAAATACCTGCTTGCCGCGTAATAGCCGCTAAATAACCGCCAAATAATGCTTGCCGCAAAATAGCCGCCAAATAATGCTCGCCGCGAAATAGCCGCAAAATAGCCGAGAAATAATGCTCTCCAGGTAGATATACGGAGCACTTCACAGGCATGATTTAGATGTCAGCACTTCCGTCAGTACAATTACTCAAGTTTGAGGTACTTGGACCTCGTTCAGCCTCTGGAGGTCCCGCCCAACCGCTGGTGGCCCCAGATGGTGGCTCGGCGAGCCTGCGACGGTTGCGTTTTGGTTGATTTTGTTTACTTCTGAATACTTCTCGGTTATATCTCGGCTTTTTCTCGGCTACTCCTTGTCCGTTCAGTGAGAGGCCGTGATATAGCCGGAAAATAGCCCACCAGGAGCTGCTGCGGAGCCTGGTGGGCTAATTCCCGGCTATTTCGCGGCCAGAACTCTCAGAGGTTGAAGGAAAAAAATTGTGAAAAAAAGACCCGGTTTGAATAAGAAAAAATCCCTTTTTCATCAGGACAATGCACCGTGTCACAAGAGCATTTTGGCTAAAATTCAAGAATTAAAGTTCGAATTGTTGGAGTATCCACCGTATTCACCAGATTTGGCCCCCAGCGACTTCCATTTGTTTCCAGAACTCAAAAAATTTATGCGTGGCAAGCGTTTTTCATCAAATGAAGAGGTCATAACGGCTGTTGAAGAGTATTTTGCAGACCTTCCGGATTCTCACTTCAGGGATGGGATCCACAGAAAGGAGGATCGTTGGAGCAAGTGTATTAATGTTCAGGGAGATTATACTGAATAATAAAGTACTTTGAACGCGAAAATTGTGTTTTTCTTATCGAACGACAAAACTTATTGAACAACCCGGAAGCTCTCCAGCTCAATTTTGAGTGTTCCAAAAAAGATCGTGAAATTCGTCTGAGAAAATGGAGATCAACGTTTTTTTTACCAAATTTACGTGATTTTGTACATTTTTCTCGATCTCAGAGAGCGATTCAAAACCTGCTTTTAAAGTTCCTATGAACTTCTTGCGCTCTTTCCTATGCGATCAAAAACGTATTTCTTCGAAGGCAGTGTTCGCAATGAAATGAATGGGAGTGCTGGCTGCTCATTGTTCTTTATTATGAAATATGATAAGAAATTGTTAAGCTCTTCCATTGGCTAGAACAAGCTACAGTATCTTCTATCATGATCAGATGTTGACGACAATGAACATCCAACACGCCTATCCATATTATCGTGAACACTGCCTTGATCTTAAATTTTGGGATCGCGGAGCTGCTCAAGGGCGAGTCAAAGCCAAATCTGGTGCGTGCTTCGCACGTATCACAACGACTCTTTCCGATGTAGAGTCTAGGTCGCTCATTTTGAGCCGGTCGGAGCAAGGCTTATCGGGCTCATCATGTCAAAATCTCGAGACTATCCTAGACGGGGGGCACTAAGATTCAAGTCAGAAATGAAATGAACCACCGTTCTATGTCGCTATCAATCGAAGTCTTTCTATAGAATTTTATCAACAACAATGACTGTTAACAGCATCATGCAACTTTTATCAGGTTCTCCATTCATTTCTATGAAAAAATCTTGGGTGCCCCCCCCGCCGAGGATAGTCCCAAAATCTACTTATCACTGTTGTATTTTGCCATGACAGACCGCTCCACTGCTTGCTCCGCCCGGACTCGTTCGAGCAACCTTGGCTTTAAAGGCAGTGTTCACGATAAAAAAATGTGTATCAGTTTCCACTAGGAATGGGAATTGGAGGGGCACACTCTAACGTTGACGTCAAAAGAACGCATGAAAACGAGCCAGGACAAGCTACAAAAGAGCCCGAAGTTGCCACTTTGAGCGCAAGGCAAACCCCAAAAGCGCAACACACGCCCACCGACGTGAGCAAATGAATGCTCGAGATAGTGAGATGAGCGATGATTTCCAAACATTAGCCCCGCTCTTCCCTTCATTCTCAACTTCTCTGTTTACTCAGGTCAGCTCGCGTACATCGACTGCAAAAGACGCAAGTTACAAGCCTCGGACAACTCGTCCACCATGTTTCCTCAGCTCAATTTTTGAGGGACCATAACTCCGTTTCCAGGAGGTCTTGCACGATTTCAGAAACATCATTGGAATCAGCATGGGCCGTTTTCAAGATAGGCGAGAAAACAGAAAAGCGATTTTTATCGTGAACAGTGTCTTTAAGTATAACCAGTGCCCTATCCTCACTAAAAGTGAGGTACCTTGTCCAGCACGCAACGTTCCTCTATTGAAGGATCGATGACAACGCGGCGCTAGCATGTCTTTTCCAACAGTTGTATGTGGCAGTCGACTGTATGGCATCACTGAAACGTTGGCATCCAATAACAACGGCGACGACTTCAGTATATCGGATAGTCAAAGGATCTGCTCATGCTGTAGCAAAATTGCAAACCAGTATCGCCTAGGACGCGTAAAGGCGCCTCTTCATGGGCACGCGATCGCCCACCACTGACCAGAATTCTGATGGGCGTACCAGCTAATGAGACCAGAGTCATAAAAATTCATAGCAGGTCACATGCTTGCAAATTTAGAAATCAAAACTGCTTGATTTCTGTTCTTGGCTCGCATGATGAGGTCATTCTGGTCACGCAAATATTACCCAGCACTACCAGCCCGACTGGTCGTGTGCTTCAGAGCGACGGGTGGGGGTCCTGCCCCGTTAGTATCCCTGACAATTATAGTGTCAGATGCCGTTTCTCGCCCTGGTTTCGGTTAGTAGCCCACTTGCCCAGTTGTGGTCGGAAACAGACCCAAATCTGTGTGTGTGTGTGTGTGTGTGTGTGTGTGTGTGTGTGTGTGTGTGTGTGTGTGTGTGTGTGTGTGTGTGTGTGTGTGTGTGTGTGTGTGTGTGTGTGTGTGTGTGTGTGTGTGT
Source organism: Aplectana chamaeleonis (assembly GCA_029168955.1). NCBI lineage: Eukaryota > Metazoa > Nematoda > Chromadorea > Rhabditida > Cosmocercidae > Aplectana > Aplectana chamaeleonis. The sequence continues at coordinate 581,610 of JAPDOI010000404.1, forward strand.
GTGTGTGTGTGTGTGTGTGTGTGTGTGTGTGTGTGTGTGTGTGTGTGTGTGTGTGTGTGTGTGTGTGTGTGTGTGTGTGTGTGTGTGTGTGTGTGTGTGTGTGTGTGTGTGTGTGTGTGTGTGTGTGTGTGTGTGTGTGTGTGTGTGTGTGTGTGTGTGTGTGTGTGTGTGTGTGTGTGTGTGTGTGTGTGTGTGTATATATGTGTGTGTGTCTCAAGACTATTTTGTTTGATACAATATAATTTCGTTATTCCATTCTGTGCGAGAGTGTCTCTGAATGACAGCCTGCGTATACTATCTACATATGTATACAAACAATGGAACTCGAAAAGTCCCATAGCAAGAAATTTATAGCCATCCCAGCAGTAAATGCTGCGATGACCCTGCAATTCGAAAAAGAGGCGCATTCTAGGAGTGTGGTAATGAGCGAGGCTCTGAGATGAAACTCTCGAGGTCGAGTGCCTTCCCGTATTACACAGCGATTTGCATTTTGATAGAATCGACAAGAAGCGGTTGTTTGATTTTCAAGCTACACATATTTCAAAAGAAGTAACCTTGCTACGGAAAAAGTAAGCTGTGACCATGCGTAGTACAGATGCCAACTATCATCTCGGGAAACATCGTGGACAAGCACCTCGTGAGAGGAGATCACCCGAAATAAAGCAAATCCCATCTCGCAGGCATTTTCCGTAACGTGCTTGATTTGATTCCCTCAGGTAACATGTGAATGAAGGGTCCATTTACTGGGACCACCTGACTACACTCTCGTATTAATTATACCTCTGACCTATACCTCTGACTAAAGGTTATAGAGAAGCTTATTAGCTCCTCTGAAATCCAGACAGGGATACCTTACGCAGTCCTTGAATGGCAGATCTAACCCCTCAACTTGCTAAATGCGAGACCACTTCGCGACTAGCCAGTCTGCATCACCGTATATGCTGCGGTTTTGTTTTCGCGTTCATCATGTTCGGGGGTAGGCCATGAGAACTACCGTGAAGCGAACTTCCCTTGTTCTCCCCCCGAGTTGACTGTTTCGAACGCCTTATCGTTGTGTATAATTCGAGGGGAGAGGAGCGAGACGTCCCCCTTCGGGGGGACGTCTCGCACCTTTCCCCTCGACCGACTGGTAACGACCAAATCAGGTCTATTGTCTTCGGGAACTTCCCCACAAATATCTGAGTGTTCATGAAACTACGGGAGCTTCCCGAGAGGATCCAAAGTTCGCATTCTGCATACATTGGCTGGTATCAAAACCCTTCCCGTGAGGCTCCCGCTCTTTCATGAATACGGCCACAGGTCTATTGTCCTCGGAAACTTCCTCACAAATATCTGAGTACAAGTCATCGCAATGGAAAAGGCAGTTGTACGGCCAGGTATGTATTTCCGCTAAGCATACTGTTAGATGAGGATGTCGTGGCATAATCAACGGCGGATTTATAATTTATTTAGGAATTTTGAAGAAAAAAAGACCGGAAACGTTGAGAAACGATGAGTTTCTCCCGCCCCCGCCCGCTCCCCACACATACACACATTATCAAAACACCTAAAATCTTTCGATACATGCAGGAATAACGAAAAAATGAAAAAAAATTGCAAAAAAATTAAAATACCGAGAAAAAACTTTTTTTTTGTTCTCATTCCTACGTGTATCCATGGAAAAGGCTTTAGGTATATTGCTAATGTTCATGACTTGGAAAAACTCGCCGTTTTCAACGTTTCCGATGTTTCTTCCCCGAAATTCAGGTAAAATAGAAATTCGCCGTGGCGTCGCAACCTACAGTATGCTTGGTGGAGTTACGTAACCTCACAACCGCCTTTTTCCGTTGCCGTGGACTGTATATACTCAACAAATGTAGGATAAACTTACTTCCGGTGAAACGCATCATGCTTCTTTGGTAGAAAAGTGGGTTGAAAATCGGCATCGGGAACGGAGGCGCTCGGAAAATCGGTGCTGGAAAAGCACTTAACGGCGGTGATGAAGATGAACTCTGGAATGGAAATAATCAAGGATTTTTTACCATGTGTCCGATATGATGGGTCAATGTATGTAATGAAGTACCAGGTTGTCCAATAATTCTTGTCCGAAAATTTCACCATTTTCAATTTTTTTCAACTTTATTGAAAAATAAGTCTAATCAACAATATAATCACCACAGTTATCCACAACAGTGGCCCATCGATTGGGAAGGTCGCCGATGCCCTTCGCCCAGAACTCCTAGGGCTGCGACTCGAAGAAGTCCGCTATGTCGGATTTGAGGTTGTCGTAGTTGGTGAACTTTCTTCCGGCCAAATGGTGCTTCAGCGGGCGGAACAAGTGGTAGTCGGCGGGGGCGAGGTCCGGGGAATACGGCGGATGGGCAACCGTCTCAGCCGAGCGTCGCCAACTTCTGCTGGGTCTCTTTCGCCACGTGGGGGCGCGCGTTGTCGTGCAGTAGGTGGACCGAGGCCCGTCGAGGACGCCTTTCTCGGATGGCCGCGGCTAGTTTCTCGAGCTGATCGGTGTAGATGGAGGCGGTGACCGTCCTGCCTTGCTGGAGCAGCTCGAAGTACAGCATGCCCTTGGTGTCCCGCCAGTAGCAGAGCATGATCTTCAGCGGGTGCAGGTCGGCTTTCGGCGTCGTCGGCGGCTCTTCTCCGCGCGGGATCCAGACGGCACGGCGGGCGGCGTTGTCGTAGAGGACCCAGCTCTCATCTCCAGTGACCAGGTCCTCGAGAAACTCCTTGCAATGCGGAACAAGGAGGAGGGACTGGCAGACGGCCACGCGGCTCTGCTTTTTGGCGTCCGTTAGTCGGTGGGGGATCCAACGGGCCAGAACTTCGTGGTAGCCGAGTAAGTTGAGTTGATTGTGGATGGTGGACTGCCTGCAGCCAAACGTCGTCGCCAGTTCACGGGTGGTGACTTCCGGCTTCTCCTTGATACAGCGACGGACTTCGTCATCATCCACCGTGGAAGGCCTCCCGCTGTGCTCCCTGTCCTCGAGGCTCGTTTCGCCGCTCTCGAAACGATTGAACCAGCGGCTGACTGTGCGTTGGGACATTGCATCCTCCTTGCAAGCTCTGCAGATGTTGGCGACCGCAGTGCCCGTGTCGTTGCCCAGCAGCGACTCGTAGTACACGAACGTACGAATTCGACCTTGGCCCATTTTAGCTTGTACTGGTAGATAGACGCGGCGGCTGCGCCTTATATACCCCTAGCGTAGAACTTTGGAGAACCTTCTAGAAGGTTCTTACACTTGCCTGATATTTTAATACTTCTAAGGTAAATTATAGAGTTTTGAAAATTTTCGGACAGGAATTATTGGACGGCCTGGTATAATGAAATTCTGCAGAGATGGTTAGAACCTGTTCGTTGCGAGGAGGACTGGATGGAGAGCTGCGATTTGCATCCATGGACTCGACCTTTCTAAGCTCTGAGTGGAGTGGCTCGTCACTTGTTGAGCTTTCTGGAGACGAAAACCAATCTTGACTATTCATCGTACACATAATTTGTTGCCTAATCAAAGTTAAGCAATTGTGTATATACTCGATTGAGGAATAAATATATTTCGTTTTTATGTGGATTTCGTTCTCGTTAGTTTCTGCTCTGAATAGAAAAGCGTGAAACAGCATTCGAAAGCACATTTCTGCCTCTATCTAATGCTCCTTATCACTTCGCATGAAACTTGATAACTTTCGAATATGACATTTAAAGGCAGGCTTCTTGATAAAATCGGTTGTTGTGCTATCACCTTAGAATGGTAGATCTGGCCATCACAATAGTGAAAATAATAAAAAAATTGGAGAAAAAACTCTCAGGAGAAAGTTATGGCTTGGTGTCCTCCCACCCCAATTATAGAGATTTGGGTAAAAGCCTGTTTTATCAACTTTTATTTTGCTTCTGAAGTAATTTGTGAATATTTCTGAAGACTACATATTTTTTAACAGCGAAATTAATGTAGGATAAGCAAGCATTAATGAAAAACACATTAATTAGTGGGCGGGCCGACACCGGTAATTAGCTGTTATACTTTGTTTTTCAGCGTTTTCCCCTCGATTTTCCGGGTTTTTTCACTTACTTTTGTGATGGCCAAATCTACATTCTTATGGAGAGAGCTCAAAAGCCGTTATTATCGCGAACCCTGCTTTTAAGCACACTGTGTGGTCCAGGCCTAATTATTTTGAGTTGTTTATCTTTATTTTCTGCTGAAGCTCTTAATTAGCTGCGATCGAATAAACGTTTGATTTCTCCAAGGACTAGATAATGGCATCGAAACAGGTACGCGGAAACTCTTGTGTGAGGCGAATTTTTTATTTTTTCTAGAATTGCAACTTCTGGATAATTGTGGCTTTGAATCGAACCGCTTTTTCGAAATCTCAGTTCAGAGAAATTAGCTCTAAATTGTATTGAAAAGAGCCCACATATTTGGCATTACCCCAAAAACGGTTTGGAATGGTTTTCTTATATTTGAGAAAAAAATGTGAAATATCGCTCGTTTTCTCTGTTAATCTCCTTTACTTTTTTTAGATGGCGTTCACGATCAATTTCGGATAGGAGGTTGAAGATGGGTGTAGGTCGCTCCTATTGCAATTTGAAGTCGATAATTTTGCTTTGATGGGTACCTCAAAATCGTGGGTTTACATACTAAATTAGCCGTGGAGCACGAAATCTGCTTCTTTCTGCTACGGCTGCGGGGACCAGGGTGTATGGGTGGATCTGCGGCCAATCAACCCGTGTCGTTGAGGTAAGTACTGAACTTGTCAGATTTCGTGCTCATGACACGTGATCGATCGATAATCAATGTTATCGATTTTTGAGCTTGTTGCACAAAATAATTCGAGAAATGAGAAATTCTTCTCATGTAAAATCGAATATTAATGATCAATAATTTTTACCTGTTGCTTAAAATGCGTGTGTTTTTTTTATGGTTGTGGGTCCCAAGTTTCAAAAATTGTACTCTTACATACAACAATATTCAAGTCAGAGAGGGAACCTCCGGAAAAAATATATGAATTTCTGAGAACTCAGCTTCCTGGCAAAAGTAACGATTTGGGAATGCCGTTAAAAGTCAAAAAAGCTTCAAAAATATTCTGAAATATCTTAAAAATTGATTTGGCGTAAATTAGTCTGGAATAATAAAAAAGCTAGGAAATGAAGTGAATTAGCCAAAAATACGATTTAGTGACTGATCATTTCACAAGTTTCTCTGTTAAACTTCTCAAAGCTAAATCAAGAGCGCAACGGAAACGTTAAGTCATTCTTGATAGCTGTAATCAAGGAAACAGCATAGGTCAAGCTAGGTCAAAGCGACACTCCAATCCATATCGTGCTTAATTTCGCTTTGCTAGGTTCAACGGAGAAGCTTTTAAAATCCAATCCCTCGTACATATGTCACTAATGATCGATAGTTGGTCTATGACGGACCTTCAAAACGTATTTGTAGTCATTTCACTTCATTTCCTAGCTTTTTTAATATTTCAGGCTGTTTTACGCCAAATCGTTTCTTACAAGGAAACCACAATAAGTCATAGTGACCATTCCAAATGGAATGTACTTTCCTAGAACCATTTTTGGACGAAAAGTCCGAATATGCCCATCGCAGCTGCCTAGACCCACTCTGAAAAAAGTTATGAGCGTTTTTTCTGTGATTTTCGTACCTATTGTACCCTCCGAAAAGCGCATAATTTTTACGCAATTCCGAAAACCGACCTGATAATCGTGTTCAGCGCCCAAAACTACCCCACTAAGCGAAGTTTGGGTGAAGGAACATTTTCCAAACTTTGCGCAGACTAACAGCGTTTTGGACTTGTACGGATTTTCGGTTGGGCGTTTATTTTCGCCAATTAGAGGGCTCTCGAAGCGTTTTAGAAAATATTCCAGATTCGACTAAAAATTCGTTCTGGGGGTTATTTGAGGTGCTGATCACGAATCTGAGGTTCATTTGTCGTTTTTCCAAAGTTTTTTACTATATTTGTTTGAAGCTTCTCACTGGCAGAGAAAATTGACGACAAAATCAACTTTCGACGATTTCCGTAATGTGACGACAGATGTAGCTCAAATCGTTGCTATGGGGATTATCTGGAGTTCTGAACACGAATCTGATGTCAGTTTATCGATTTTTTCTCAGGTTAGGGTAGTTTAGGGTGGTTATACTGTAGTTTGGTCGAAGTCTCAGATTTGTCTCAAAATTTCTATGTGGGGGTTGTTTGGGGTGCTGAATACGAATTCGATATACATTTGTCGATTGTCGGAATATCGAGGTAGGTTTTGCCCTTTAAATGGCATGTTACCTACCGTAACCTACAGTAAACCTCAAAATTTTTAGAAGCGAGCCCCAGATTCGTGTTCAACACCCCAGATTACCCCTAAGTACATGTTTTTAGCAAAATCCAAAAAAAAATTTACAAACACCCTAAAAATTCTATGAGGGGTACCCTTACCTTGCCGCGAGGCTTTAAAAAACGCTCATAACTTTTTTCAGAGTGGGTCTAGGCAGCTGCGATAGGCATATTCGGACTTTTCGTCCAAAAATGGTTCTAGAAAAGTACTTTCCATTTGGAATGGTCACTATGACTTATTGTGGTTCCCTTGTTAGATATTTCAAGAAGTTTTTGAAACTTCTTAGACTTCTAAATGGCATTTCTAAACCGCTTCTCCTGGCAGGATGCTGAATTTCCAAGAATCTCCTGAAAGAAAAGACTTCAAGGCCCCAAACTACATGTATTATGAGGTATTTCCCACTCAGTCATAGCTATCTTATGATTTATAGAGTGCTTTTTTCTCAAGCATCGTCGAAAAAACCGGCAATCTACGGCAACGGAAAAGGGCAGTTTGCAGAAAAAAGCAGAGGAAAGTTTGCGAATTTAGGATATTTGAATAGGGAACTTCTTATAATACTTACCCTTTAAGTTCGGTTTCTTAAAAACTTCAGATAGAAGAGAAATTTCAAAAATCCCAATTTTCGCAAGAATGCTGAATTCACCCCATTCGAAAATGTCCGCAAAAATGTTTGGTGCCATCACATAGTCCTAAGGGGTCACAAAGGTACTTTCAATTATGGCTAATTTAGTGCTCCATTAGAGAGCAAAAATGGAAATTTCAAAATATTCAAACCTGGATCACACAGTGGAATTAAATTTGAAATTCAGAAGTGATCGAGTTTTACGAGGAGCAAGGAGCATAAGATAGAAGGAGAAATGTGCTTTTAAATGCTATATCTTTCGTACAAAGCAGAAATTAGCGAGAAAGAATTCAAAAGAACAGAAGCGCATAAACGTTTTCCTCAACCCAATACATACAACTGGAATGTTATGTACATATGCAGTTCGAGTATCCACGATTACTGCCCTCCGTTTTGCAAAGGAAAACAGGGATCTGCATCCATAATGGCGTACTATGTACAAGTTCGATACCGCGGTCGTAAAATATCCTTCTCAGATTGCCATTGCGCCCGGATGAGAGGCGCGAATGGTTGCCCGTGGCTACATTGCTTTCGAATCATCCTTAAAATCTCCTCGGGTAAAGTTCCTTCATACCTAAGCCTCTTCATTTGAGAGAATTTTTTATGTGAAATCTAGAAGTATGAGTATCTAATATTACGTCACCATTGATAAGTAAATTACAACGTGCACTTGACCTGTTTTCGGATAAAAGGTCATGGAAGCACATTAAAAGAAACGGCCTCGAAATCTGGAAAAAAGGAGAAAATGCGTCTATAATTTTAAAGATTTCCAATAATGAAAAAAAGCCTATGAAGGAAACGGAGAATTGACCTTTCTCGTTTCAAAGGGGATTTGACTAATTATTTCAATACAGACTCTTTCAATAGTCTTCTTGAACGTTTCGTAGTTGTTCTTTTACGAAGAAATCATCGAAATCTATGAAATGCATGAATGCAAATACAGAAAAGCAATGGAATAGCTCTATTTTTAATTTCTTACTCCCACTCTGGCCAATGAGTGTGACACGATAATCCCGGTTGCAGCTGTCTCAGATCATTCCAATCTAACGCTTTGCTCATTATTGAGTTGCGCAATGTTATTAAACGATTACCAACAAGCACCTCATAATGCCCTTCTGACCCCAACTCAACTTTAGCCGGTAGCAAACCTACTCAATAAGACGGCCGGGCCTGGTCTGCAATCGAAGTAAAGCAGCAAGAGACCACGATCAATAAACTGCATAGCGCACATTTTTAAAATATCATAAACACCATCTGGGCATGTATGCATTTCTTGAATTGAATTCACCGGCATAGGTCATCCCTTTGGTCAAATGCAAAACATTTAGCACGACTGGGCTTCGAACCCACGAGGACTCACTTCCATTGGAACTTAAGTCCAACGCCTTAACCACTCGGCCATCGTGCTCCACTAATTAGCGTCATAATCGTCGGTTATCTCCATCGCGCTCGTTTCCGTCCACGAACATATTTGCTGACAATCGCCGGCCGCACTCATCGAGTTGTCCCGCTCCTCACTACAGTTTGGGTTCTTATTAAGTATAATTTTGATCTGATTCTACTAAAAGCAATCGTTGTCGTACAAAGCTGCCAATACTGAACGTTTCGTTATAAACAGTTTCCTTCCATTAACATTTTCTAGCAGTTTTCTACAAGTACTCTCAGTAAAACTTCGGAATGAGAAAAATCTCATGTGAAGTGTTATACTGCGTTTTATTGTATACATATGTATCATTGTCTCTACCAAGAGCGTCTCATTTAATTATCAGTAAGAAGCGGTCGGCTGGGGATCAATGTGCATGAATCCCATACCAGCACGCTCGATACCGATTGAGCGAGAGCGGTAGTGCTACAACGAGTTTCATGTTCATTGATCTCCAATCGACCGCTTCTCATTGATAAGAAAATGAGACACTCTTGGTGGACTCCACAATACTTCCACCCATTTTCCAGAGACACTGTTTGAGCGTATCTCGACCAGGGCCTGACAAAAGTCAATGAAACTTCATTACGCTATAAGGCATCACAAGCATTGCCTTACACACGCCCAATTTTTGGTTTAAACACACACTCTTTGAATACGGAATTTAGTTACAACTGTGTGGTATCTCATCAGAACATCACATAGCAATTTCAAACCCGTACCACTTGTTTGCCTTCAAAGCCATCGTATGGCACCTCAGACGTTCGCTGTTGTCTACAGGACGTCGATCCGCCCAGAACGAGTCACCGCTGGCGAACAGGCAGCTCTACGCGGGGTCGTCCCAGTGTGCTGTTGAGCAGGGGGCGACGGGCTGTTAAACAGTCCATCAACCGGCAATCCCGCCGAGTGCCCTAAATCGACGCAGACCGAGTTGTTGTCCACAGGACGTCAATTCGGGATGTCTACGGCTGCGCAGGGCGATGGGCTGTTCAACAGAACATTCGCGGGAGGGGCGGTGGCAGCGTCCATCAATCGATGTATCACGAAGATCGTGCCGTCCAAGTTCTCATTTTCGGTTATGTGAGATTTGCAATTCGTTTTATTTTTTGATGATGCTCTAGACTTCTATGGTAATTCTTCTTTTTTTCAATTATAAGAGATCTGTGATTCGCTTTTTAATAACGTCTTCCCGTGGAAGGGGTGTTGGTGGCATGCCGAGAGATGCACCTCGCGGCGTTCCCCGTGATGGACAGGAAGGTTTCCGTGGTTTACGGAGCTTTCAGCAACTGCCTTCGTAGGCAGATTTTGATTTTTTCCATCCCTTTATGTGTGTCATTTGCGTCATTTTTAGTTGTTTGTCAGGAATCTCTGATCACTCGGGGGTGTTCATTTACCCTGATTCCCATCCATGTTGTCAATACTCGAGGAAAGGTAAATGTAGCGAGATGAAAAAATTGTAGATTTAAAAAAATAAGCGTAGTTAGCCGATATCACCTTTTCTGGTTAACAAGGGTAGCCGTTTTAGCGTAGTCCGGGATCAGCGAAATGGAGTACCTTGCGAGCTTAAAAATTTGCCGCATTCAATGCGTGTCGAATATGTATCCAACTCGAGTGACCACTCCGGTTGAAAAAGTGTATTGCAGGGACACGTGCTCCAAAAAGCAGCGCGTGCTGCAAAATTTTACCGTAGGAGCACGTGTTGCTAAATTTAATCGCAGGAGCACGTGCTGCAAGCTAGTCTAGCGTTATCGTAGCTGCACATCGGCACGCGACGCGCCCGGCACACCGACATGCAACTCGACCAGCTCGCCGAGCACTATCTGGGGCCGCGATTGGTTGGACGAGGTCTCCAGCGGCTGGGCAAGCAAAGCACCGCAAACTAGTGTAATTGAACCATCGAGGCTGCCGGCATCTGTGTCCCGCCTCAAGAGTTTTTCGCATTCTTTCCATTTTTGGGAAATCGTTTTTTCATCGAGTTGAATGTGTATCGTGCACGCATTCAAAGTTTTATTTGTCGGGGCACGTGCTGTAATCTGAAACACTATAAGAACACGTGCTCCCTAGCAGCACGTTCTCTGACTGTGCTCCTAACCGCCTTGTCTTCGGGTTGAATTCATATTCGGCGCGCATTGAATACGGCGATAATCTGGGAGGATGTTCTTGCTACTAGTAGCGAAAAATGTGAGTGACTCCGGTATAATCGTAGCCTGCCTAGACTCACTCTGAAAGAAGTTATGAGCGTTTTTATAGCTTCGCGGCAAGGTAGGGGTACCCACCATGGGGTTTTTGAGGTGTTTTTTTTTAATTTTTCTCCGGATACTGCGATAAACATGTACTGCTGAACACGAATGTGGGGTTCGCTTGTCGGAATTTATAGGTTTACTGTAGGTTACGGTAGGTGACATGTTATTCAGGAGGCAGAACTTAATAGTTTGAAAGCAGACAAATGGACATCGAATTCGTATTCAGCACCCCAAAAACCACCACATAGAAACTTTGAGACAAATCTGTGACATTGATCGAACTACCGTATACTATAGCTGTACAATTTCGAAAAAAATTTCGAACAAATGCAATCTGAAAAAAATTCGTTCGACGAAATTTCGAACGAACGAAAATTGAAAAAAATTGTTTGACGAAATTTTGAACGGAATTTGAAAAAATTACGTTCGAAGAATTTTCGAACGAACGAAAAAAATATTGAAATTTTTTTCAAAAATTTCGTTCGTGCACAACTATACCGTATACTCAACGTAATCTATCGTAAGCTGTCAAAAATCCATAAACTGACATCAGATTCGTGTTGAGCAGTCTAAATAAACCCCAAAAGAACGATTTGAGCCACATCTTTTGTCACATTCCAGAAATCGTCGAAAGTCGATTTTGCCGTCAAATTTTTCTGCCGGTGGGAAGCTTTGAACAAATTTAGTCGAACTTAGGAAAAACCACAGGTAAACCTCAGAATCGTGATCAGCACCACAAATCACCCCCAGGTTGAATTTTAAGTCAAATCTGAAAAAAAATTTCAACGCTTTCTGTACCTCGTAATTGGTATAACTGAACGCTGAACCGAAAATCCATACAAGTCAAGTACGCCATCAGTCTGCACATAGCTCGGAGAATGCGCTTTCACCCAAATCTTGCCTTGGGTGGCTGTTTCGGGCCCTGAGCACGATTATGAGGTCTGTTTCCGGATTTTCATAAAATTAATGCGCTTTTTCGAGGGTACAATAGGTACAAAAATCAGAGAAAAAAACTGCTATAACGTTTTCCAGGGTGACTCTAGGCAGCTGCAAAGGGCATATTTGGACTCTACGTCCGAAACTGGCTCTAGAAAAGTACATTTCATTTGGAATGGTTTCTATAACTTATAGTAGTTCATTTGGAAGCAGTAGAGTGTTGTCCGCATAAGGACATTATTACTAAAATAATGTAACGTCGGTATAGATACCAATCAGACCTTGCGTTTACTCTCGAAGGTTGGCGCAAACTCGGTGTCATATGCTATTACGTAGGTGCACCGAGTTTGCGCCAACCTCCAAAGAGGAACGAAAAGTCTCATTAGGATCCACGCCATTGTTAGTTTTTCTCTAGAAAATTTGATTGAGAGGGTCCAAATTTTTCTGTTCCGCTTAGATTAGAACTGAAATAAGGAAAATCGGGCCTCATCAACAAGTTTCGAAAAAAGGCATAGCGCCGTTTAAAGGCAGCATACACGCTCACAAACGTGGTCGAGATAACAGCATAAATAGGATCGTACGGGCCCTACCATGTCGTCAAATACGTTTGAAGCGCCAAGAATCATCGAGGATGACTATATTTGACTGTGTTTGAGCAATCTTGCCTTCCACGCCTGTATTTTCCCACCCATTCGAGTACGAGACTGAGAATTGAAACTTGAGAAAACATGTGATAAGTTAGAGTGATAGCATTACCAAATGGGAATGCACGAGAGAATCAACTTTATTCACCTGAAAATATCATGTATGTTCACCTATGTAATCCTCCATTTCAAAAAGTCAGCCGAAGTAGAGCGGCATTCTCAATAATGGACGAGAGTTAATCGGTATGCAGACATGTTACATTTAAGCAAGTCAAGCTATTTCTCTCGTGCGCTCCCATGAGATAGTGCTATCACTCTATCTTATCACATGTTTTCTCAAGTTTCATTTCTAATTCTCGTACTCTAACGGGTGGGAAATACAGACGTGGAAGGCAAGATTGCTCAAACTTTGTCACATATTGTCATCCTGGATGGTTTTTGGCGCTTCAAACGTCGTAGACGACATGGTAGGAGACGTGCGGTCCTATTTATGCTGTTATCTACACCATGTTTGTGAGTGTGTATGCTGCCCTTAAGGGGTGACGTCAAAAAGCGGTTGATGCTTCACTGGGATGGTAATATCAGGTCTACAGGATGTTGATAGGATGTGAACGCGGAATCGGGGATGGAGACCCTCCTCCGATGGGATGTCTACAGCAAAAGCGTTCCCGCGGATAGGTTGTCTACGGCACCAAGGAGGGGGGCGACGGGCAGTTCTCGAGGGGCGATCCATGCCCCTTTTGGATGTCTACAGGGAGCATTGCGTGAGGTGACATCTCATTCGTGTCCTGTGGACAACAGCGAACGTCTGAGACTGTGACAGAATAAATTATGAAAAAATTTACGAAGCTTAAACAAAAAAGGGAATTTTTTGAATCCATCCTCATAAAGTTTTTGCCGTAGAACCATTTCGAGACATATGGGGTGTAGGCTTCGTTAATGTCCAACCGATATATGAATTTTCCTCTTTTTCATCCAAGGTAGGAACTTTATAGAGGCGAAATTACCTGAATTCATTCCGAATTAATTTTCAGAAATAAGCCGGAAAAAATATTCCCTCATAGTATTATACAATGGTCTTCAAGGTCTTCTGATTGCAAACAAGTACAATACCCGCGCTAAGTTCTGTAAAAACGGGAGGATTTGCCAAAGTTGGCAAAAAAGCGTCCGATGCATGTAACTTTTTTGAACGAAGACGTTTTTGGATTCTGAGAACGCTATCATATGCACAGCTCAAATTTCTACATTATAAAAAGCCTTGTGGACCGAAGTTCCTTAAAACCGCTTTGTTTTCGAGTAAAATTGCAGATTTGGTTTTGAATTGGCCATGCGCGCGACCCGTTTTTCGAAATCTCAATTCGGAGTGAACGAAGAAATTAGCTCTAAATTGCATTGAAAAGAGCGCAAAAAGCAGGTATAGTAACCCAAAAATGGTTTGGAATGGTTTACTGGTTTTCGAGTAAAAATTGAAAGACCGCGCGTTTTTGTTGTTAATCTCCTTTTTTTTATTCAGACGGCGTTCACGATCTTGCGGGTAGACTTAAAATTGAGCTAGGGAGCTCATTTTCGGACAGGAGGCTGGGAATGGATGCAGGTCGCTCCTATTCCATTTTGAACTTGATACCTCAACTTTGAAAGGTACCTCAAAATCGTGGTGTTTACATACTAAATTAGCCGTGGAGCACGAAAACTGCTTCTTTCTGCTACGACTGTGGAGACCGTGGTGGGTGGGTGAATCTGCAGGCAACCAACACAGGTCGTCGGAGGTAAGTACTGAACTTGTCAGAATTCGTACTCATGACGCGTCATCGATCGACAATCAATATTATCGATTTTGGCGCTTTCTGCACTATATGCGGCCAGTAGTAGCGATTACTGAAGGGATTGGTTTTCTTGGTTGGGATATTTTGCTAATCAGTCATTATCGATAAATACCAATCAATAATATTGATTTTTTCGCCCGTTGCAGAAAATTCCGCAATGATTTTTTATTGTTCACTTTTATGGGGAATTTTCTCATCATGCAAGATCAAATATTAATGATCAATAATATCGAGCTCTCACATGTTGCACAAAATGCGGGATTGAGTGGTATTTTTTATGGTTCTGGGTCATAAGTTTTAAAAATTGTACTCATACGCCAATATCGTTTGTTAGATGTTTCATCATTCCAAAATGGAAATTTCTGAGCAATATTGAAGTCAGAAAGGGAACCTTCGGGAAAAATATGTGAAATTTCTGAAAATTTAGCTTCCTGGCAAAAGTAACGATTTGGTAATGGTGAAAAAAAGTTTCAAAAATACCTTGAAATATCTTAAAAATGATTTGGCGTAAAATAGCCTGGAGTAATAAAAAGGTAGGAAATGAAGTGAAATAACCAAAAATGCGATTTGGTGGTCGATCATTTCACAAGCTTCTCCGTTAAACTTATCAAAACGAAATCAAGCGCGCAACGGAAACATTAAGCCATTTTTGAAAGCTGTAATAAGCAAATCAGCATAGGTCAAGCTAGATGATCTGCATTCCATATCGTGCTTGATTTCGTTTTGATAAGTTTAACAGAGAAGCTTGTGAAATGATCGACCACCAAATCGCATTTTTGGTTATTTCACTTCATTTCCTAGCTTTTTTATTACTCCAGGCTATTTTACGCCAAATCATTTTTAAGATATTTCAAGGTATTTTTGAAACTTTTTTTCACCATTACCAAATCGTTACTTTTGCCAGGAAGCTAAATTTTCAGAAATTAATAGTACAATTACTACTCGAAGTATCGCCGCACTTTGCCACTCGCGACGTTTTTGTGAAACGACCGCAAAAGCAATTTTATTCAAAGACAAAGCTATTTTAGAGAACTTCTGTCCACAATGCACATTATTATGTAGGATTTCGAGCTGTGAATATTATAGCGTTTTCAGAATCCGAAAACGTCTTCGTTCAAAAAAGTTACATGTATCGGACGTTTTTTCGCCAAGTTTGGCAAATGCTGCCCGTTTTTACCAAACTTAGCGCGGGTATCGTACATAGTACAGGCTCGAAATTTTGAAGTAGGTTTAGTTTTCGGCATGGGTAAGAAACTTTTGCTCGCCCCTCTCTTTCTTTGTCGAAAACGTTTTCATTTCGCAATTCCAATTATATGATTGGAGAATGGTGCAACGCAATGCAGTTGTCTAGAAGCAAAGAAATCTCTGGGATTCAAAATAGAATTTTGAGTGACTGGATAAGTACCTGAGAGCTGCTGTATTCTAAAAATTAATGTTTAAGATCTTTATTTGTACTTTTTTCCTTATAAGTTGTCTATTAATCATTGACGGGCCATTCTCCGAGAGGAAATATCAAAAACCGGGTTGCATAAAAATAAAATGTAATGACCTCAAGGTTCCCCCCTCTATTTTCAGCCCCCAGAGAATTGTTTGTGGTGCACCCCTTAGATATACTGGAGCGCCCAATTGAAAGTTCCAATCGGCGACGGAGACGGTGATTGGAAATTTCAGGTCTCGACTAAGTCATAAAAATCATTTGGGAGAAAACCTTTGTTTGTACAAGTGCTCCTTCACTTGCAAAATGGTTACATTTCATCGAATGTAATATGCAGAGGTTTGGTCAATTTCACTAGGGGGCTATTCATACTCTTCACCTCCGTCTCCGCCCAAGCGACGAAAGACGAAAAGGTGAGTATGAATGGAAGTCGAATCCCTCCCGCGCCTCCCGCCAAGCCAGAGCGGTGCCTCTCGAGCGTGTGCTCCACTCGAGATTCATTAACGGTAAATTAAAGATATTCTCGATATCAGATATCTGATAGCTTTATCAGTCATCGTTTATACAGGGTCAGGAACTTTAAAGGCAGTGTTCACGCTAATCTTCGATTTCGATATTAATCGTTAAATCGATTGTTTGGCCTCCGAGTAAAACTGAAATGACGGAGAAATCGAGAAAAACGCCTCAGAAGAGCACCAAATACCTTACTCTCACCTCACCATTTTACTCTCACTGGAACTGTTCGTTGTGACAATGAAATCTTTTGTGGACCCGTCTTTTGCAATTCTCTACTCTCTGTTGCTTCGCTCTTTCTTCCGGACCGTAACTAGTACTGTTATGCCTAAAATATTTTTCCATTGTTGATTAGCCCCATTTTTCACCGGTGACAACCAAAGGTAACATGTTCATCCAATCGGACAACTAGTCCAGGCCAGGGAATAATGTCACTGAAACAAGACGTTTTAGTGCGTTTCTCGCCGTTTTTTCGTAATTTTCGTAACACTTGATTTCCAACGCATTGTTTTGAGTGGAAAACCCGGGAATGAAAACCATTGCAAACACGGTCTTTAAAGAAAACTTCTATGTATCAGACCAGTATCGATAATTTTTACATGAACTCCGAGTGACCAGCTCCGCTATGGCGGTGCAGCTGGATCATTCACACCTCAGTCATAGTTGGCTGATCGGAGTAGCCAGCCCGGTCGATAATCATGAAAGACATGAATGAGGTGGAATGGAAGAAACACCCGATGTGGCTGACCCGACCGTTATTCACATGATATAAGGTACAATACCGGCCTAAACTTCTGTCCCAAAGCGCGTCGGCGACGCGAAATCGCGTCGAAAACGCCGTTTTCGTTCTGAGTGGACTTTTTGAGAACCTGAAAAATCCATTCGAGTCCTCTCGATTAGGAGATTCCGATTGTATGTTCAGACTTGAGAAAAACTCAAGTCTTCACCTAGTTATGGCATATTTTCCCTAAATGGAGTCAAAATCTTTGTGGGTGGTCACTTTCTGAATCTGAAAACACTAATCGCTTCCTCTCGTCGTCCTGATTCCAAAAATCTTCTAAGGTTTAGAAAAATGTTACTTCTTGGCATAGTTATGGCATCTTTCGACCCCCAAAGAGTAGGATTGCTCTATCAACGGCGAAACTTTAAAGGCACTGTTCGCGATAAAAATCGCTTTTCTGTTTTTCTGCCTATCTTGAAACCGGTCCCATTCTGATTCCAATGATGCTTCTGGAATCGTACAAGACCTTCTGGGAATGAAGTTATGGTCCCTCAAAAATTGAGCTAGGGAAACTGGTGGACGAGTTGTTCGAGGCTTGTAACTTCCGTCTTTTACAGCCGATGTATGCGAGCTGACCTGAGTAAAAAGAGAAGTTGAGAATGAAGGGGAGAACGGGGCTTCTGATCGGAAACCATCGCTCAACTCACGATTTCGAGTGTTCCTTTGTTCACGTCGAGGGGCGGGAAGAGGCGGGACTTGCCCACAGTGGCGGGGTTTTCCCACTTTTCTAAGCCGTTTTGCGGCTCCTGGGTAGCTTTTCGTCCCGTTTTTTCGACGCTACTCTGCTTCTGAGAGCCACGAAAAGCGTTTGTCATGGAAAATTCGAGGATGAAGTTTATCGCGAACAGTGCCTTTAACGTGAGCATCACCAGTAGATTTGTGTCGTAATCCTGACTTCAAAGCTGTCTCTGCACGTGGAAAAGTGTGAGATTTGACTTTTAATCTTTCTTAGTTTTATATGAACTCGGTTTTGGCGATGGTCTCTCTTCAATTTCTCGGCTCTCCGCGCTCTCTCTGCCTCGCTCGAAGACAGTCCTCAAAACCGAATAGAATTCGAGGAGCGGAGACGGACTGGAGAGTCAGGGTTATGAAAGCCGGGTATCTGAAAGACCAAAGGTCAAAATGGAAGAGGAGTAAACATCATGGGTGTTCTCTGAGATATTGCTATAGCGAGACGGAACGCTGGCCGACTCAGAAAAGAAAGCAGTTATCTGAACAGGTGGTCCGTATTGAATCAGCATCAAGAGACATTCGGAACAGGAGTTAGCGTTATGGGTGGTTTGTCCCTGGTTTACTAAATCCTATTCTCACACTACGGTGAGTAATTCAGTGGCTATAGACCACCCAGCCAGCGCATGCGGTCGCAGCGCGCTTAGCATTGCTTCGTTTAACACTCATCATTGAGCACTCTTCCGGGAATGCGGATGTAAAATCATGTCATAAAAGAAAAAAATCGGCCTCGGTAAAAATGTGTTTTTTGCTAATAAATGTGGATTCAATATTTTCCTGGTACTGAATGATTGCCTTAGAGTGCTCAATGATCAGTCACACTCTGCGCAGGGAAACGAATCAATGCTGTGCGCGCCGCAGCTGCGCGAGCTGACTGGGTGGTCTGCATCCGCAGAATCACTCACCGACATCAGAGAATTTTCAGAATGGCACTGTAGGATATTTCTTTCCAAATTGAGCTAATACGGAGGATTTTTCTCAACTGGGTAAGAATGCATTTCTCTTATAAAACGTGGATCCGATACTTTTCTTTTATGACATGATTTTACATCCGCATTCCCAGAAGAGTGCTCAATGAAGAGTGGGGAACGAATCAAAGCTAAGCGCGCCGCGACCGCATGCGCTGGCTGGGTGGTCTATAGCCTCTGAATTACTCACCGTAGTGCGAGAATAGGATTTAATAAACCAGGGACAAACCACCCATAACGCTAACTCCTGTTCCGAATGTCTCTTGATGCTGATTCAATACGGACCACCTGTTCAGATAACTGTTTTCTTTTCTGAGTCGGCCAGCGCTCCGTCTCGCTATAGCAATATCTCAGAGAACACCCATGATGTTTACTCCTCTCCCATTTCGACCTTTGGTCTTTCAGATGGCTTTCATAACACTGACTCTCCAGTCCGTCTCCGCTCCTCGAATTCTATCCGGTTTTGGGGGACTGTCTTTGAGCGAGGCAGTACGGGCAGCGAGGAGTGCGTCAGAGAGAGGAGAGCAATAGCGTGGAGAGCGCGGAGAGCCGAGAAATTGAAGGGAGACCATCGCCAAAACCGAGTTCATATAAAACTAAGAAAGATTAAGAGTCAAATCTCACACTTTCCCAGGTACAGGGATAGCTGTGAAGTCAGAATTACGACACAAATATACTGGTGATGCTCACGTTCAAGTTTCGCCGTTGATAGAGCAATCCTACTCTTTGGGTGGTCGAAAGATGCCATAACTATGTCAAGAAGTAACATTTTTCTAAACCTTAGAAGATTTTTGAAATCAGGACGACGAGAGGAAGCGATTAGTGTTTTCAGATTCAGAAAGTGACCACTCACGAAGATTTTGACTCCTTTTAGGGAAAATAGGCCATAACTAGGTGAAGACTTGAGTTTTTCTCAAGTCTGAACATACAATCGGAATCTCCTCATCGAGAGGAATCGAATAGTTTTTCAGGTTCTCAAAAAGTGCACTCCGAACGGAAACGGCGTTTTCGACGCGATTTCGCGTCGCCGACTCGCTTTGGGACAGAAGTTTTGGCCGGTATTGTAAGAAATGAATGATATTACACATAATTCATACATATGAACCAGCCAGCCACAGCTGGCCAATCCGGATGTTTTTTGCAACCTCCGTCGTTCATGTTTTTCATACGTATCGACCGGGTCGGCCGCAGCAACCAACTCTGACAGTGGCTTCATACATTACGGGAGGAACGGAAGGTGCGAGAGGGGTGAAACATCATGCATACTCACCTCTCCGCCCAAACGGGCCGCTCTGGCGGAGAGAGAGCTTGGGAATATGAATAGCCCCTTAAGGAGAGAGGTGTCGAAGTCAACTCGACAAGAGACGAATTAGAAGACTCGACCTCAAAGACCTTTACGCACATATGATCAATCACTGGTTGAGAGATCGCCACACGTAGCACGCACGCAAGCGAAGAGGTAACGAGAGTCATGGCCATCGATCAAGTGATACCACATTAGATCGCTGCGCCGCGGCTATCTCTGGACCAGTGATCGACGATACATATTTGTATATGCGAGGCCTCATGTTTGAACTATGAAAGTCACGACTGATTGTTGAGTTCCGCGTTCTACCAGATTTTGTCAAGAACCATGCAGTACTATACAATGCCAACATCGGTCTACCCTCCTTCTTCTAGGAGAGTCAATCTAAAATTTCACGGTTGGACTAACCGTCATTATCCGGCGAGAGTGGCATGGAAGGCTGCTCATTTCGGCGTAGCATGTCGAGTAATTCACCGGCTGAAACAGTACGGTGGATTTCAAGTAACGAGATAGGAACACGAATATAAACTGCTCCTAACACCAAGGATGGAGCCCAATATCTTCCAACTCATTGGGCCCTTCAAATGCTCCCTAATATAGCCACTTGACATGGGCTGTCATACTGTCGTTCTCTGGGCCAAATTCCGGTCCGCATTTGAGGACTACGGCTATTGCATCATTTGACACGTATTAAAGGCAGTGTTCACGATTAATATCGCACTCGTGTTTGACACAAAAATGGGATTGTTTGGTCGTGAGGTAACTAAAAGTGAAGAAACAGCAAAAAAAAACGTCCAGAATAAGGTAAAATGACGGTTTTCAACGTTCATGGCGTGGACGAGAATCATGGGCTCTGCTGATTATCGCAAGCGCGCGCTAATCGCGGAATCTGCGCTAGTGTATCAGGCTGGACGCGGCAGGGCTGCTTGGCGATTCACCATCGAAACGTGTGCGGCGCCACAAGGTCGTCCGGACGGGGAGGGGGGGGCGGAATGGGATATGTAGGCGCACCGGGATAACTTTCGGAGCCATTTTTATTGATTTCTGGCCCGTTTTCGTTGCTTTCTTCGACCCTGTCCTCTCCAGCATCTCCAACTTAGTGTTTCACACTGAAACCTCGGGAACGAGATTTATCGTGGGCACTGCCTTTAATCGTGCTAGGACCACTTGTTCCCGGCACGATTCACCCTTCTACCAGCACGATTATCACGTGTCGCATAATGTCCGCAATTGCGGAGCGGAATTTGGCTCGGAGAAGGATAGTAGGTAGATCTTAATAAATGAATATGTAATTCGGATATCGCATTCCTAGAACACCCCGTATGTTGAGTGAATTGGGTAAGCCCTCTCAGAAAAATGTCGATGAACAGAATTCTTCGAATAAGACACTTTGAAAGGGCGCATAGCGTTGTTTCCGATCTGTTTCGATTTTAGCCTCAGTGTTACCTGGCGAAACGTTCCTGAATGGGATACCAGAAAACGGCTCAAAAACACCAGTTAATTTCGCTTTTCTCACTAGACAACCTATGCCAAATAGCAAAATCGAAAAAGGTTTTGAATAATGCTAAGTACCCCAATTAAATTATATGCTTTAAAAAGAAACATTTTGAATCTTTTAAACAGAAGAGTTTTCCTGAGTAACGCTTTATTGAATATCTCGAATCACTTACTTGACTTAATCGGTTGGCTTTCGCCTGACGCGGTCATTCCGCATCTTCACCGAGGTGTGCCGTCCAAGTAGGCAGCCGTGTCCATTTGTCACGGTCCTCAGCCACAATTCGAACACAATCCATCCATTGGTCGCTATTCCACTTCCTGCGGAGTAGAACATCGCGCCTGAATTGCCTTTTAATGCCGAGTGATTTCAAATCCTCCTTCACCACATCCGTCCGAAACTTTCGCCTACGTCCAGGCGGCCGTTTCCAGTCAGGACTCGGAAGCATCCTCAGAACGTGTTAAAAAAGACGATTTGGCGGTCTTCTCAAAAAGGGGCCGAACAAACGAAGACAACCTTCCGTTGCCGCCTGAGATGGCGTTTAGAGATGTTGGCACCTCCCTCGTGTCAAACGTTGATGTAAGGCTTCAATCTCGTTGTAGAGATCTTCGTTGTAGCGCATCCGCGGCCACAACTATCCGAGCAAACGTCTAAACAGCTTCCTCTCCGTGCAATCCAACCTTTCCATCTGCGTCTTCGGTGCTGCCCACGTCTCCGATCCGTACATCATGATAAGGCGAATAGCGGATAAGTAGACGCGCAACTTGACTTCCTTCGCGATGGTGGTAGACCACAAACACTTGGTTAGAGAATTAAATGCAGACGTAGCTTTCGCACATCGTTGTCGAATATCCGCTGCATAACTACCATTGTTCTTCAGAAAACAGCCCAAATAAGAGAAATCATCCACAAGTTCGATACGTTGTCCGTCCACACAAACTCCCGTTGAAGGCCTCTGAGAGACCCACATCTGCTTGCATTTGTCCGGACGAAGACGAAGTCCATAGGCTGCGGCATACTTCGAAACGAGGTTCACAATCCTTTGCAGTTTTGCGTTGTTTTCAGCAAATAACACATTGTCGTCGGCGTACTCCAGGTCGACGAGGGAGCGTCCTGATGGTGTTAGGATCACATCCGCACGAAACTGCTCCGCAACTCTACGCATGATGTCATCAACGGCGAAGTTGAATAGAAAAGGTCCTGCCACAGCTCCTTGCCTTACTCTTGTTGTCACCTCGAAAGCTGACGTAAACCCGACAGGCATACGAACTGCTGCTGTTGTTCCTTTGTTCATGTCCTCGATTAGTCGAACATTTTTTTCCGATCCTCCATCGGCTTGCAGAGCGTTTAGCAATCGATCACGATGAGGAGAGTCGAATGCGGCTTCAAAGTTCAAAACGAAAGCTGTAATGGCTTCGAATACCGCTGCCACGATTCAATTACTCTTCTCACGACGAACACCTGGTCGATAGTCGATCTTTTAGGTCGAAAACCGGCTTGCTCCTCTCTGGTCGTTTCCCCACGAGGTTTATGAGTCGCTCGAGAATGATACGTTCCAAAACCTTGTACATGGCACGCAGCAGAGAGATCCCCTATAGTTCTTGGGCTCCGTGACGGATAAGTTCTTGTGAAGAGGTACGATGATCGCATGTCTCCACTAATCGGGTATCCTTTCGCTCATCCATATGGCGCGGATGGTGTTGGTCATTTCACGAATCCCAGACGGAGGAAGAGCTTCCAGCATTTCAGCAGTGATGTTGTCATCTCCACCTGCCTTTCCATTCTTCATTTTCCGAACACAGTCTAAAACTTCAGACTCAGTCGGCGGTTCCTCACTGACATCGTAATGTGCTCTCTGAACATGCGGGAGCTCAGGTACTGATGGCGCTGGGCGATTCAGTAATGAACTGAAGTAGTCCTTCCATATTGGCAGCGTCGCATCACCAACTTCAACTCCATTGGTAGTGTTCAAGACAGGAGAACATCTCTCATCTTTCCGCTATACTGTCGCAGCAACGTGTAGGCTTTCCTCGGATTCTTCTCCTCCCAAGCCTTCTCAAACTCCTTAGCTCTACACCATTTGCGTTCGCGGTTACTATGAAGCTGCCGACGCAACTTCCTCCTCAGACGCTCCTCCTCCACGAAGTTTCCTGCAGTTCGGATAGTCAATACTCTGTTGTGGGTAGATGTTGTTTCCTCTGAGACGTAGTTGAGCTTCTTCTTGATCTGTACAACCGAGAGGGCCTTTTTCGAAGCGTCCCGGATGCACTTGACAAAGGAGTCCGCGTTGCAAAGTTTCTTCTTAGTCCGTACTCCAATATGAATAGAAGCGCGTTGTCGGAATTTCCTTCTGCATTGGTCATCCCTGAGACTTGTCTTATCATTCCTTTGGAGAGACTTAGCCCCTAGCTTCCTCTTATGAATCCTCGCAGTGGAGTTCAACAGAACTGGACGGTGATCCGAATCGAATGCGACATCCTACACAGCTCTAGATCTTGGAATGTCCGATACTGGAATATTCCTCGTCAGGACATAGTCAAGCTGTAGTTTCAAAGTTGTCATCTTCCGCTTCCGCTGCTCTTCCAGAGATAGCTCGGTTGGTCCCTGCCACGTAAGCTGATGGCGGCGATGATTCCTCTTAATAATCAGATCAATGCGTTCACACAAGTCGACAAGGCGGTAGCCATTGTCCGATGATTTCTTCAATGGGTAGAACAATTCACCGAGTACTTCGGATTCCTGATCAAGTCCCATCTTCGCGTTTGCATCGATTCCCACGACAACAGCATGTTGACAAGGTATCCTGGCAAGCAACGAATTGAGTTCCTCGTAGAAGGCGTCCTTGGAATTGTCCTCGGCGGTTTCGGTGGGCGCATGAGCACTCACTATCCACAGATTGAGTCCGTACTATCCACAGATCCCACAGTCGCACAAGTGCATTCCTACACGACGTTGAGCCGAATTCCTCGATCATACCATTGAAGTACTTCCTTACAGCTATCGCACAGCCTCCCACTCTCCTATCATCAGCGTCACCACAGTAGATGACGTAAGGTGCGTCCGAGTGAGAATGGCGGCCCATGCGGCCGGCGTGCTTGGCAGGCGGCCGTCGCGTTCGCCGCTCTCGCCGCTCTCGGACGAGCATGCGAAACGTCCCCACCCCCATCGACTACGAACGGGGCCGGCACCTGCTGGCAGCAAGCACTGCGCCGATCAATCAGCTCTGCAGACGGTAGGAGAGGGGACGGCCGTAGTTAAAATCCAACACTCGTCCGAAGGCGGCACATGCGACCGCCGCCTGCCAAGCACGCCGGCCGCGTGGGCCGCCATTCTCATTCGGGCACACTTAACTCTCCGACGTTGATGACGGGTCTATCCTTGAGGTGAGTTTCCTGCAAAGCAGCAAACGGTGCGTGGAGGTAGCTCAGAAGATCGGACAGCGCAGATTGTTGGATATCACTCGACAATGACTGGCAATTCAGGGTGGCGAAATTGTGGCTTGTGGCCAAAGACTCCATGAACTCCTTAGGTACGGATCCTAAGGCGTTATGGACCAGAGGCCTTAGTGTGCCGGACGGCGACACCTTTATGCAATGTGCGGGATACTTTCGCGATATAGTTGTGCACGCTATATCGCTCAAACGTTCCCTGTGTAAACTCAAACGTCTGCTGGGTTCAGTAGAAGCAGGGGCACCAACGAGCAGGTACCAACAGACTTGTATACACACCCCCAATATCTCGAATAGAAGAGTGAATTCAAGAATCTGTTCTCCTTTGAATTTCAATGAACATTCAGAAAAATTATTCGGATATTCTCAAATATTTCGAATTTTTCAACTAATTTTGAATAATTCATGAATATTCTTGAACCTCTGTTTTCTGTTTGCCGGTTATTCGAATGTCATGACATCTAGTTTTTTAGTTTCCCAATAAAGCAGATATTCGGAGAACCCAAAAATGTAATTTCCCCCAAAAATTAAAAATAAGAAAAAAACCGAAAATCGATATTTTCAATGGGACAGAATATTCGTGAATTTGAATATTCCAATTGTCTAAATATTATTCAATCATTAGTCATATTTAATCCCAGTCCGTCGGTCACCCGATCAAGTTTCAACTCTTACAGTCTCCGATAGTGCCCATTAAATGTCAGCAGGAGTTGCAGCTCTTGTCTGGTTGATGAGCTTGTGTGAAGTGTTTGTTGATGGGTGTCATGTTTAGCGGGTTGGGGGAGGAAATGTTGTTGGTAGCGGAGAAGTATGTGTGTTTAGGATGGGCTTGCGAGTGTTAAAGAGTGTTGGCTTCCCATTGACTTGAACCAATACTACACGAACGTCGTCCCACGTCGCTCCGGAGGTCATATTTGCGCTCATCCTCACACCTGGTCACAATACTAATGAGTTGAATGTTGCGTGACTGACGAGACTGAGGTTAGCTGCCATAACACAATGACGGTATTTGGCTGGCACGTTAGCAAATAGCCTTCACATTGAACTTGCCAGAGGGATAGGATGTCCTTCATCGGTTTAGACATCCGCATTAACAGGGTCACTTGAGAGGTTATGTGCCGGTGGAATATGCCTTGTTGACAAGTTTCCCACAAAGTCCGAGTCCATGTTTGCTGGGACGGTAGCAACAAATCGAAGTATCTCTTTATACAGTACCTAGAGTGAGCGGTATAATTCGGTGCAGTTTCCTGTCAGAGAAGTCTGGAAAGGGGCCATTCCTAATGGATACTAGTTTCAAAAACTAGGGGACAAAAAAAAACAGAATCGTCTATCCTTTTCTATAACGCTTCTCACAAATAATGTCCCAGAAACTTTGTATTCCTTTTGTATTTCCTAACTTTGTATTTTTAACCATCCGCAAAAATCTGAAAAATCACTGAAATAAAAATATTTCTTAAACGTAAGAGATCACATTCGGCTCTTTAGTGCCCTATCACAGCGCCTGATCAAAAACGATCACAATTTTCAAAACGCTGCCTCTTTAAAGCGTGAGCAGCGAAAAAAAGTCTATAGGAATAGAGAGAGGCGAGATGCTAGAGAGGTCGCCTCAAAAAGATTCAAAACTGTTTTTGGCGCAAGCTTCGGACACTATTTTTGAATAAAAAGGTCAAAAAGTTTCCAAAAATTCTGCAACTGGTCCTCTGGTGAAACGAACGGTGGAAAGCTGTAATATGACGTTGGCGGGGTCGGCAGATTCACTGGATTTTCACCCACTTCCTAGCCGTTTTTCCTCGTACTTCCATCTTTGCTTTTCTTAGAAGCGCCCAATGTTTAAATTCCCGCAAAAATACGGGCAATTCTCTTATCGTGAACACTGCCCTTAACTTATGTATGTAATTTGTGAGAAGCATGAGTGATCTTGAAGTTCAATGAAGTGGACGACCCACTTGAGGATTCGCAAAGGTCCTATTTCTATAAAACAGGTCTAGGCAAATCCAAGAAAAGTCTAGGCAGGAAAAAACATACCATTTCCTCCCAAAAGTATCTGCAAGTCTTTGGCTTCTTTCTCCTCCTGGCTCTGCTGACGTCGGAGTGCCACCTAAACCAAAATTTATCGTGAAGTCAATTGAATAGGATTCCAAGGCACATAGTGCCCTAATCAACTGGAAGACACAAACTATGATGCTGAATACTATTTGAGATTTCCTCTCGTAAAGTAGTGGTTTTCAGTCGACAGATTCTTGGAGAGAAACAAACCTGAGCAGCCATGACTCGTTGTCTTTCAGCTATGAGGGTGCATTTTGCACACATGCAATCCTTCCATCTGCAGTAACGCTTATGCCCTACAACACACAGAAAATGAGATCGAGTATCATGATTAGGAAAAAAACCAACGTCGGATTTAAAAGGTTATTCATCTTATTACAACAAGATACATGAACATCTTCGAATCAGCACACCCGACCCAATAGAGCGAAAACTACTTTGATTTTTTTTCACGAGAGGTACAAAGCTTCAAAAAGCTTTTTTCTAATGTTTATTCAATATAAACTACGGATTAACATGATTTCAGCTCTGAAAACTGCCCCGTCTCTCATAGAAAGGGTCTTCTGACCGGCCAGTGAGCACGAAACTTACCTTTTAGAGCGGAAACGGTGCCGTGATTTCGACAACGAGCACATTTTGGGGTTCTTTGATTTCGTTCGTGGCGAAGTCTGAGAATCTGCTCAAGACTTGACGGAGCCAGTCCGGCGACTGATGTTGGCGCAGTTGGAGAGGACATTTTCTAAAAAGTTTGTCACATTTTCATGAATTCATTAGTTAGTTCAGAGGAAACAGAGAAAATCTAGAGAGCAAACGATACAGTAGGAGGATCTGAGCTGCAAGCTGGTGGCCTCATTACCATAATCGCCATTGGCCTCATCTCGCCACGCCCACTCGAGAATAGCCAATCGTGCAAGGACCACGCCTTTTCGGGATATCCTAAAAGTCTATTAGCGACGACCAGAGAAGCAAAGCAGTAATGTGTTGAGAAAGAGTAGAACCACAATACATAGCTGACTCAAAACCACTAAAAAAATTAAGGAACCGGTGCGAGGAAAGTCACAAAAAGGCTGTGGCTGCCAACGTATTTTGTCAAGAGTTGGATCTTCATAACAGCAAATGTTCAAATCGAGAGACCAGACTTAGATAGCAATTTAGCAGTTTTGCAAGTATCATTATTTAGTCTAGCTCACCTGCACCTAACCACCATATATCCTCAAAGTTAAACTTCATATTCAATACACACTGATTACCACAGTTCACTGGAATGGATTCTTCAAAGTACAGAGACATAACTAAAAGGTAAAGCAGATCTGAATTGACAGTGATCAGATCTTTTTCAAGAACAGTCAGTAAATACATTTAGTCAGCTTGGCCAAACCAAATCAAATGTTCTTTCTTAGAACCATTTTCGAACGTAGAGTCCGATAGGGCCCTTCGCAGCTGCCTGAAATCACTCCGGAAAAAGTTATATACTTTTTTTCTGATTTTCGCACCCAGTGCACCTTCCCAAACGCGCAGTATACTCCGGGAATGAACCTCATAGTCGAGTTGAGTATAAAAACTCAACTGGAGAAAGTTTGAGTGAACGATCATCCTTCGCACCTATCATAGAGTGCAAGAGTTTTGGATTGTTGGTTAAGCGTTTACTTATATCAGTTATGAGTTCTGAAATCGTTTAGGAGAAAAAGTTCAGTTCTGACTCAACACTTAAAAGACCGGGAGCCCCACGGCTACGATGCACAGGGGGTATTAAAATAGGGATTTTCCTTATGAAAGAACCCGAATAAAAAAAACATCAAGGTGACTCATGTCTGCCCACCAGTAATATAAGTTCCTCTTAAAGGCACAGGACACCCAAGAAATTATTTTTCAGATTTCATGCTTATCTTGGAGAGAGCCACACGCTGATCACAGTGGTATCTCTAAAATTGTCCAAAACCCCCTCTGAAGAGAGTTATGGCTCTTCAAAGATGCCTAGATTTTGAGGGTGAAAAATTGGTGGACGAGTTGTCTCAGGCCTGTATTTCTCTTCAATCGCAATCTTTGCTTGAGAGAAAGCCAGGATAAGGAGACGATTCGGTGATGGACTGAAGAACGACGACTTGTTGGAATTCATCCATCCATTGGGCCGCTAACAAGTTCGAAAATCTGTTAGGGGGTCGGGCCTGTGGTGGTGAGCCAAGGGGGTCGGGCCTGTGGTGGTCGCTTATATCTTGCTTATCTGGAGGAAATGAGATCTGGCATTTGGCACGTGTTATACAGGAGGGGTCTTCTACTCATTCACATGAAAATCTCAAAATTCATATCTGAGGGTGTACTGTGCCTTTAAAGGGAGCAGACACGCTCGAAAAAGTTGTCGAGATAACTACGTTACTGAGGTCGTATGGCCCCTAGTAGAACGCTCACTCCGTTGGAAGGGTCAAAAACGAGTCAAAGCTACTAAAGTTGAGCACTTCATGTTTAAAAATTAACCCGCCCATGAGCTTCGTCAACCCCGCCCCAAAATACAAACTCGTCCAGATTGATGGTTCGAATACGGCCGCTTTGGCTGGATTTGATGCTTTCAACGAGGTGATCGTCTTAGTACAAGCTGTGAAAGACTAACGCTACAATAGAAAGGATTCTTGTTTTTTTTTTTGAAGAAACCAGGAAAAATCGAGTTCATGGCGTGGGTGCACAGTGTGGAAACGCGGTCTCCCAGGTGTTTAAACTCCTTCTTGAGAGCACTTAGGGTTGCTGATCACGAATCTGGGAACTTATTTGTCGATTTTTCAGAGTTTTAGACTCATTTCATACAAGTCTTATAATCGGGGGAAATTTTTAGATCAAAACCCGACTTTCAATTATTTTCGGAATGCTACGGTAGATGTTGCTCAAAACCTCTCTCTGGGGGTTATTTGGAGTGCTTGCACGAATCTGAAGTCCGTTAATCGATCAGGGTTCAACCCGGCATTGCGACAATGCCCTAAAAGTTACTACCCCCACGCCGGGCTTCTTTATTACTACCCCCCACCTGCACACGTGTCAGGATTCATTCACTCGGGGTGAGAAGCGGATTAGTTGTGAAAAAAATTCTTTGGCTCCCGAATTCCAATCGCATCTAAATATTTCCTTCAGCTTTTACCTTCAGGCCCCATCTATGAGCTAGATCAGTTTTTTTTCTATCCTCTGTCTAAATTGAACTCACCTTGGGTTTGTTTTCGCCATTAAACCGATCTCGACTGTGTGGCGAGTTTAGTAAGGGCCTATGCCTTTAACACGTCCCGCAGAGGATTTCTTGGGAGTGAAACGATCGCTTCTGCTCCTGATAGCTCTAAAAGTTTTCTCGTGGTCCTCTGAAGATGAAGGACTTTGTGGATAACATCTGCTTCCTCTGAATGGATGATCTGGGCCGGCAGACCCCACGGGTCGGCTGATCCATGCGATTTTCA
The DNA here is from genome assembly GCA_029168955.1 of Aplectana chamaeleonis. NCBI lineage: Eukaryota > Metazoa > Nematoda > Chromadorea > Rhabditida > Cosmocercidae > Aplectana > Aplectana chamaeleonis. Next base: position 611,773 of record JAPDOI010000404.1, read on the forward strand.
CACTCTCCCTGGCCGTTGTTCAAAGATTTTTCCTATCCTCTTCACTCAAAGCACCGAAAGAGTACGTTTATGCTAAAAAAAAAGAGGAAAATTTCCTATCGTAAACACTGCGTTCAAATGAGCGTGCGCTTTCCAACGGAGCGTGGGCTACCTAACAAGTGTAAGCCATCTTTGGGTTTTCTTTGAGAACGGGCAAAAGAGGGAAAAGCTAAAGGAGTTAACATACAATCAGAGGCCAAAACACCAGCTAAAGTGCTTGGTATGTAGGCCACTCGGATCACAAAAGGATTCAAAATCGCTGAAACGATGGTTTCATCTAGGTGCTCTCCTAAATGGGTTGCTACTACTTCTGACATTTTCAACTTTTTGTGCGATAGGATGCACACTCAATGGAGCATCTTCGGCGGTTAGCAATCACAATCTCCTTCAGCGACAGGTGCTCCAAATACGGTAAGCATAAACGCTAAATATTTTGGTTGGTGAGAGCTCTTGTACACTAATTGCATACGGCTGCACATAATCCGCCGGATGGGTAGAGCGCCACTTAAAGTGAGCCGATTCAATCATTCACCGGCCGTATGTTATTCTGCTTGCGGATGAGAGCAATCGGCTTGAAGTACGGCGAGTGTTATCTCATCCGCAGAACGGCCATCTCCTTACCCCGCCTACTGATTTTTTCAGAATGGGCAAGCTTCAGGGAGCAAAATACTGTGAGCGAGGGCGAAAACAACTGTGTTAAAGAACTTGGGAGCTTCTTGAATTTCTGTCTAGAGGCAGTGCCCACGATTTAACCCTTGCCGACGAGTTTACTGATTGATAGCAGGGATGAGTGGAATGAAATCTGCAATTTTAGAAGTCAGGCTTCTAGAGAAAAACTTCTTTCTTGTGATTTCCAAATCGGATGCGAAATTTCCGAAATGCGAAATGTGATAGAACTCTGGTGTTATTGATCAGGTGTACATACTCAGACGATCGCCGCATACAATGCGTGCATTCAACACAAAGACAAGGCGGTTTCGAGCACAGTGATGAACGTGCTGCTAGGGAAGTACGTACTCCTATGGTGCTTCAAATTACAGCACGTGCTCCGACAAATAAATCGCTCACTGCGTGCATGACACGCATTAAACTCGTTGAGAGAACGATTTTTCAAAAAAGGAAAGCATACCACGCACCATTGAGGCGGGACTCGGATGTCGGTAGCGTCGCCTCTTCAAATACCCAAGTTTGGGGCACTTGGCCCGCGCAGCCGCTAGAGACTAGAGTGTTGCCCGAATATTCGTTTATTCGAATAATATTCGAATATTCGAATAGTTCGAATATTCGAATAATTCGAATATTCGAATATTCAAAGAAGTGGATTATTCGGGTTATTCGAACAATCGAATATTCAAAGAAATGGGATATTCGTTTATTCAAATATTCGAATATTCAAAGAAGTGAAATATTCGGTTTATTCGAATATTCAGCACGAATAATTTGAATATTCGACAAGATCGCAATCCATTTTGCCCTGATTTTACATTTCAAACATCTTAGCGTAGTGACTACTAATTTCTCACAATTCTTCAGTACCTCATGAATTTAAAGTTACTGTGCTTATCTGGGTTAAATTCCGGTCCGCAATTGGGTCTCGACACGCTTTGCGGCCGCACGCGCTCGAGTCAATCGAGTTTCCACCTCCAAAGCTGACACAATGTGGCTTTTTTATACAGTTTTCTTTAATTTTGTTCAGTTTCCAGTTTCTAAAACCCACCTAGAGTCAACAGATCCGCAGCTGCGGCGCTGGAAACTCTTCGGACTCGAAAGCGCGCGGCCGCAAGGCGTGTCGAGACGCAATTGTGGACCGGAAGTTTACCCAGATAAGCACAGTATAGCAGGTATTTCCAATATATTAAATCGCTCGTAGGATTTTGTCAAAACGCTAGAAATGCCCATTTCACCTTTAGTTATAGAGAAAAATTTAAATCTCGAGCGGCTCATAAGTATAGCAACACTTGAGCAACATGGAAATTTCTCACGATGATGGCCAGAATGAGCCATTTTCTTGTGTATTTTCATAAAACTGGTTCGAGGTGATGCTATTTGTCTACTTTCCCGGTGAACTTCACCTGATATCTGACGCAAAAGCCCAAGTTCTCTCCTTTCATAATGCTGGACGTAGAATTCGATGGTTTCCAGCCACCTAGGACGACCAGCTGGATGTAGTCTCAAGATCGTGCCAGATCCTGAGCAACTCAACGTCTGTTGTCGCCCAGACGTCTCATGGAGCTGGGAAGCGAGATATTACACGGCGAGTTCCCAGTGACATGGTGTCGGTCTCAACGACTAACTACGAATTGTCGCTGAGTTTTTTTGAATTGTCGCTGAGATTCCGGAGTAGGGCACGGCTAAGCAGCACTAGGATGTTCGCCATCGCATAAACCGCGCATAACTCAACTGGACTCAACTAAGCTAAACCAAACTAGACCGAAGCAGACCACAAATTTGGCGGCAATTTAGCGGGTATTTTGCGGCTATTTCACGGCGAGCATTATTTGGCGACTATTTCGCAGCCAGCATTATTTAGCGGCTATTTCGCGACTATTACTCGGGAAAAAGGCATTTTGCGTCTGTTTGGCGGCTATTTCTCGGCCAAAACTCAGAGTACACGCTCGTAAACGTGGTTGAGATAACTACGGAAATAGAATGGTATGGCTCAGAACACAACGCCTACGCATTTTGAAGCGTCAAAAACAACCCACAATGACGCTACACGAGTGAGAAGTTGGCCTTACCCCCGTATCTGCCCGCCCTTGTATTTGCGTCCTCCTCCAAAAAAGGGGTGCTGGGCCATTCCCACCATCGGCGACGCTTGTGGGTGGTATAATGAGTACAACAAGTGAGCCATACACATCGACGATGGTGGAAATGGCCCAGCACTCCTGTTTGGGTGGAAGACGCGAGTACAGGGGCGGGGCCCACTCCTCAGTCGTGTAGCGTCACTTTTGGTCGTTTTTGGGTTTCAGAATGCGTAGGCGTTGTGTTCTGAGCCATGCCATTCAACTTCCGTAGTTAGTATCTCAACAACGTTTACGAGCGTGTATGCTGAATTTAAGTGACAAGAGTGCAGCCGGTTAAATCACCCAAGTATGCGGTACATTGGCCCCGCCCAGCATCTGGAAGCCCTGCCCATCCGGTGGCGGCCTCAGTGGAGGTTGGGCGACCCAGCCGCGACGCATGGGTGTAGCGACCACGCTGCGTGTCGATGCGCCGACCGCGACATGGGGCGGTGCAAAGTAGTTCCTAAGCCACATAAAAGTCTTGCAGGATGTGAACCGCTGCTAAATAGGCTGCTAAACGCGACAGGTCAAAATTTCAACAGCCCGACTACAGGCGGACGTCGCTGGGCAACGGGCAGTTGTCAGGCTTACAATGCGAGTGATTTGAGTTTTCAAGAGGGTGCAGTTTATGAAATGACGACTTCTCAACCTGTTGTCGATGCCACAGTTAGCCCGAGAGGATTGGATGGGATAGTACGCAGTAGTGTTGCCCAAATATTCGTTTATTCGAATAATATTCGAATAATTCGAATATTCAAAGAAGTTAATTATTCGGGTTATTCGGATAATTCGAATATTCAAAGAAGTGAAATATTTGTTTATTCGAATAATCGAATATTCGAAGAAGTGGGTTATTCGAATTATTCGTTTATTCGAGTATTCAAAAAAATTATTCGTTCCAACACTCTACTAGAGACCTCGTCCAACCGCTGGCGGCTCACAGATGGTGCTCGGCGGGCTGACGGAGTCACACATTGCTGCTTCCATGTCGGTGTGCTGCTACGATAGCGCTAGAATACCTTGCTGCACATGCTCTTGCGATTGAATTCTGCTCTACGTGGTTCTGCGATGGAATTTCGCAGTACGTGCTGCTGCTTGGAGCCCGAGCCCCTGCGATAGACCTTTTCGGTGGGTGTGGTCACTCGAGTTGAATGCATATTTGACACGCATTGAATGCAGCGATTCTCTGAGTATATATTTGTGTACCTGAATCGACAAACCATATCAACTGGAATCCCCAGGTTTTCGTAGAGCGAAAGGGAAAATGCCTAAAAGTGAGCGGAACTGAGAATTTAGGAGTTGGAGCGATGAATTCCACTTAACATCGGCATGGATCGGGAAGAGACTTCGCGTGCATTGTTCAAGGTTGGCGCCCACTCGGTGCACCTATGTCATAGCACATGGCATCGCGTTTGCGCCAACTTTCACGGTTCCACGTTTTTTTGTATAGAAGGTGCACGAATATACACAGGCATGCAGTTTCACATCAGATCCGAAGCTAAAATTGATCGAAGAATAGCGCCATTGCCGGTGAACCGGGCTTTGATTCGATTCGGATTTGGCATTTTTTAGGTGTCTCGGATTTTGAATCGTCAAAACTTCAAGCCAGTCGAACGAACATCCGAAAACGGATGATTCGTATCCTAATGTTAACTCTTGAATAAGATTGGTGGAAAAATACGTGAATCAACAAAGTTCTGTTCGCATAGCCTGGCCTAAACCACGGTGATCGATAACATAGACTACTTTCAATTTTCTCTCACTAGCATTATGTGGAAAATTCTGGTGTTTTTCTTTCTTTCTCGTCAAGGATGAACTTACGACGGGTACTATTGCCGTTTAGGAATTGCGAAAGTCGTCTTGATCTCAGGCACGTTTCCTTTGAGCATCGCACTTGTGTATGAGACGTTGTTATTTGGGAGTGTGTGTGCTGACTCTTGACACACATGAGTCGAAGATCCTTTGAGGGTGCGTCGGTGAGTAAACATTACGAACAGTGATACGCTAATGAAGAGCCATGCTGATTCGCACTCGACAATGACCCCCACATGCTGAGCACTGCTAATCCACAAGTGCGGACTTCCGATGGGAAAATCTCTCTCGTAGGTACATATAAAACTGGACAAGAAGATGACATCGGCATTTCAATCAAAGCTCTGTTTTATATGTATCTCAGCTCATGCTCTGCGAACATTTATGAAGCCACTGTACTTTATAGGGTATCATAAAACTTACCTGGCGCGCTCTCAAGATTTTAATCCAAGTGAATAGTTCCTTAAATACAGGATTTGATAATATTTCCCCATTAACTCAAAACAAGACTGCTTACATAGAATGTGACCACTAGGTTTCAAACCCGTAGCGTTTGTTTGCCATCGTAGGACATTTGGAACCATGAAATACCCTCAAAGGCACAGTCCGACCTCAGAACTGTATTTCTGTTCTTTATGAGGGTCCCATGGGGTTTCCATTGATACCTCTGGATTCTTACAGCACCACCTGGGAACGGAGTTATGATTCCTTAGAAAAACGACCAGAATTGGGCGGCGAAAGCATGATGGACGAGTTGTCCGAAGCTTGTAATCTCCGCCATTCGTAACCGATTTATGGAAGTGAACCTGAATGAAGGAGGCTGAGAATGAAGGGAAGAACGGGGCTATAGATCGAAAACCATTGCTCATTTCGCTACTGTTGAGCTTGAAAGAGCAATCAAAGGTGGCGTGGTGAAGTGGCTTCTTGCTGTGGGTTAGCCAGAGTGGCTTTTCCCTACGTGCGTGGCATAAGTATACGAACTGCGTCGCATAAGTACACGAACACCCTCAAATTTCATAGTTGGGCAATTCGAACGAAGTTTCAAGCATCGGCACCGGTTTTTATGTTTTCCGCTATGCTGAAAACGGTAGGTCTCCTTGTAGGAAGGCAAATCGTTCAGTTTTTCCTTTTTCACGTGCAGAAATTCATTTTTTAGCCGTCGCATAAATACGAACACTTGGGAAATTCATAAATTTATCGAATAATTCCAAACAATACATATGGAAAAAGTCTTCAGTATGATGTTACACCACCGTTACGCGAAATAAGTTCAAAAACAGTCTATCTGTCATGCTATCACTGAGGTTCTGGAGGGTCCCTTGGTCAATTTCGTTCCATGCGTCCACGATGGCCTCCTTGAGTGACTCCACAGTTCCGTATTGCCTCCCATCCTTGTAGATCTTGCGAACAATGATTCCCCAAAGGTTCTCGATAGGATTCAGATCCGGGCTGATCGCTGGCCAAGGCAGAGTATCGACGATGTTGCTCCGGAGCTACTCTAGAGTAGATCGGCTGGCGTGTATAGTAGCATTATCTTGGAGATAACGGAAGCCCTGACGTCTCCGACGACGAAAATACGGAAGAAGATGCGAAGCCAACACTTCCTGGTACTCAAGTGAATCCATACGATTCGATACGAATGCGATTCCGACCTTCCCAGTTGCTGTGAAGGCTGCCCAAACCATCACGCCAAAGTCTCCGCCAAAGTTCCTGCGGCTGAAGAAAGTCGGCTCCTTCCGAAGATCCCACCAGTAGTGCCTCGAACCATCCGGACCATCCAAATTAAACTTTTTCTCGTCTGGGAAGACAACCTGAAGGTTCAGAAATTTTCCATGAAATTGGATAGCACGCGATTCAGCTCACCTTCCTTCACTTTGCACCCAAGTTTGAACGGGCGAACTGGAGCCTGGCCGACTTGTGGCGCTCTTCCAAGCGCGGAGCCTTTTTCATTACGGCTCTTTCGATGTTTTCGTTGCAATGGATCGAACGGAGGATGGTATCCTTTGACACATTTAGCGAGAGTTCGGAGCGGACAGTCGCGCTAGACACCATTGTGTTTGAGACACTTTTGGCGATGCGTCGTTCGTCGTGTCCAGTGAGCTTCCGAGGCCTCCCAGAGCGAACGCGCATTCCGTACGAGTCCGGATTTCGTAGATACGAAGAGATGCAGCTTGGTGAACGTCCAATTTGCCGAGAGATTTGTCGGACTCCATGACCGGCGGCGTAGAGAGCCCGGGCCTGGGCGTGTTTTTCGGAAGAGAGATGTGAACCGCGTGGCATGATGATAACTTACGCATACAACTACAACGCTTGAAACAAGACTTTTTCGTATGTCTCTTGTACAAAAGTTTCGTTTCTCTGATGTGTTCGTATACTTATGCGACGGCTGAAAAATGAATTTCTGTATGTGAAAAAGGAAAAACTGTACGATTCGCCTTCCTACAATGTGACCTACCGTTTTCGGCATAGCGAAAAAAATAGAGACCGCTGCCGATGCTTGAAACTTCGTTCGAATTGCCCAACTATGAAATTTGAGGGTGTTCGTGTACTTATGCGACGCACTGTATACCCCGCTTATTCGGAGGATGTTAGAGCTCGTACTTGGCAGGTGTTTTACAGGGAGGGTGTACTCTACAATTATATGGAAATCTCAGATTTTGCCCCCCCCCAGATTCACCCCCCCCCCCTCAAAGTCAGACTTCAACCTTGAAGTCTTTTTTTTTGGCATTGAACCCAGTTAAGCTGAGGCCTTTTGATGACAGAATTTCGATGTGTTTTTGAATATTTGATGCCTTATTATGGCATGGTATATGATCACAAGTTATCACAAGGTAGCTGAGTTGAACGCAAAACTCTTTTTTTTGCTTATCCAGAAGACTTCCACAGGGGTTCTTACAACGATGTCTCTGAAATCGAACAAAACTCCCACCGGCTCCGCGCGCAACCATTTTTTCAAAGTCTGCGTTCAGAATGAACGTAGAAATTAGCTCTAACTCTGAGAGTTTTAGCCGAGAAATAGCCGTGAAACAGCCGCGAAATGCTCGCTTGCGGCGTAATAGCCGCTAAATAGCCTCGGAATAATGCTCGCCGCGAAGTAGCCGCGAAATAGCCGAGAAATAATGCTCTCCAGGTAGATTTATGGACCATTCCAGAGGCATGATTTAGACCTCCGTGGGTTCAATTACCCGAGTTTGAGGTATTTGGACCTCTTTCAGCCTCTGGAGGCCCCGCCCAACCGCTGGTGGCCCTATGTAGTGACTCGGCGAGCCGGCGACGGTTGCGTCTTGGTTAATTTTGCTTAGTTCTGAACATTTATCGGCTGCATCTCGGCTATTTCTTGGCTACTTCCTGTCCGTTCCGTGAGAAGCCGAGAAATAGCCGCGAAATAGCCGGGAAATAGCCAACCAGGGGCCGCTGCGGAGCCTGGTGGGCTAATTCCCTGCTACTTCGCGGCCAAAACACTCAGAGAAATCGCATTGAAAAGAGCGCGAAATGTTGGTGTGAACGCCCAAAAATGGTTTAGAATGGTTTGCTGATGTTTGAGAGAAATTGAAAAACCCGCAAAGTTATGATGTTAATCTCCATTTTTTTCAGTTGGCCTTCACGATCTTGTTGGTACACTTAAAATTGAGCTACGGAGCTAATTTTTGAAAGGAGGTTGGGAATCGGTGCAGGTCGCTCCTATTCCAATTTGAACTCGATAACTTTGCTTTGAAGTCTACCTAAAAATCGTGAGTTTACATACTAAAATAGCCGTGGAGCACGAAATCTGCGTGGACATGCCACGGCTGTGGAGACCAGCGGAAGCCTCCCGGGAAGGTTTTTGGTACCAGCCAATGTATGCGGCGGGCGGACTTTGGACCCTCCCCGAAGACTCCGTAGTTTCATGAATACGGCCACTGGGCGGGTGGATCTGCAGCCAATTAACACAGATCGTTGGGGATTAGTACCAGGGGTGGGCAACTGCCGTTTGCCGATTTCCGTTTGCCGGCCATTTTTGGGGTTTGTCGTTGCCGTTTGCCAAAAGTTTGTCTAAAACGGCAAAGTTTCGGCAAAAATGCCTTGAAACAACTGGATCCGCCATCACCGCAGTTTCTGTATTGGTCCGCAATTTGAAGCTGCTACAAATTATTGATTTGACTAGCTCCATCTACTAGTTCCAGCTCATGCAATCTGTAAATGTACCCATCAAATTGGTAAAGACGATGATTCGTTCCAAAGCGTACAGAACAATTTCACCCGCAAACTAGTACTTGAAACGACTGGCCTCAGCTACCTTGATATCTCTACTCAGACATGTGTGGGGATGTTCACGAGAACGACGACGGAACTCCCCTCGAAACAACTGAGGAACTTCCCCCAAATCGAGGAGAGGCGGAGGGGACCTCCGGCTAGTAGGACTTTCCTTGTTCTCCCGAACTCCAGTTTTCCCAAGCTGTCGCAACTCAACACCCATTGTTAATTGAATAATCAAAAGTCAGCTTACCGAAACTCGCTGTTTTCAACAGTTTCCTGTTCTTGGAAAACTGAAATTCGACCAAAAATGTTCACCTCTGACGATAGGTTTTAGAGAAGCTTGTCTCTCCCTGAAATCCGGACAGAGATACCATACACAGTCCTTGATTGACAGATCTGCTCAACTTGCAAAGTGCAAGACCACCTCAAGACTAGCCAGTTTGCATCACTGTATGCGCTGCGGCTATGTTTTCCCGTTCATCGTGCTTGAGGGGAGCTCAAGGGAACAACCGTGAAGCAAACTTCCCTTGTTCTCCCCCCGTAACCGACTGTTCCGAGCGTCATTCGTTGTGTATAATTCGAGGGGAGAGGTCCTCTTCTAGTGGGACGTGTCGCCCCTCTCCCTCGACCGAGCGCAAACGACCAAAGAAGGTCTATTGCCCTCGGTAACTTCCCCACAAATATCTGAGTAGGGCAAATGAGAGAAGAGTTAATTAAGTCTCCAGGTACGACTCTCCATGAACCTCGGCATTGTAATCAGTAGTAGTTGTTTTGTTTAACTGGACCACGAGGTTGGTAGATGCTTTATTGGCTTACGCACGTTTCGGCGGGATCGCCGTCTTCAGAGCCTGAAAGGAACAAATCAGAAATGTGCTTATTCGGCCAAATGTCGACTAAACCTTACTAAAATTCGAGAGAAGTTCTTTCAAAACGTGGTCAATAACAGAGAAACTAGGAAGTTACCGCACCTTGCCAGGAAACTCGCTAGAGGACCAGCAGCATAGAACGGTTGGCGGATGGCGGAGCACAGATCGAAACCGCTACCTCTCGACGTTAGAATGCGAGTCTGAGGTAGGGCTTGAGCTCTCCAGCTATATATAGGCACTCCCCCTTCCGATTGATTTTTGGGTCGCTCGCCTGGATCCAAAATGCCTCCAGGGTTTTTCTGGCAGGGGTATCGGTTTCCCGCGCAATTATCTCGACCTCGACATGGTAATTATCGCCGTTGTGGGCGTTAACACGGTGACACCCCAGAACTGTTGATACCCGCAGCTTATCCTTGCCGTCTAAGTGCTCTTTGATTCTAACCCAGAGCGGCCGCGAAGTCTCACCAATATATTGCTCGCCGCACAGCTGGCACGAGATCCTGTAGACCACACCGCATGCAGTGCAATCTCCCTCTCTACCAAATGGGCAGACCACACAATTGGGAGTTGTGCAAATGCGGTCATATAGACGGTTTCGGATGAGGCGGTTTTTGAGGTTATTTGGAGAGATGTCAGCAATGGCGTCAGAGCTTTCCAGACCGGCTTTGCGTAGGCATTTTCGCAGAGATTTGCTCACTTCATCCGAAATGAAGGGCATTTTTATGGGAATTTTGCCATCAACTGCTGATTCCTGCTCTTCGCGGCGTGCGGCTGAGCCTATGGATCTGCGCAGAACCATACTGGGGGGATATCCGTTAAGAGCAGCAATTTCTTGCGCCATCTGAACAGATTCTTTTTGCTCGTTTTCTCCGGTACACACATATTTCGCCGTTCGATACATATTTTTTAACAACCGCCCTTTTTGTTTGTGAGGGGTGTGCTGATTGGTAATGAACAATTATGTTTTTGTTACTTGGTTTGCGATACCATTTTGTGGCGAAAATGCCCCCCGAAAATTTTATTTGGACATTTAGCAGAGGAAGCCAGTCTACCACCGGTTTTTCCCGGGTAAATTTAACATTTTCCGACTGATTGTTGATGAGTTCAAAACACTGGTCCATTTCCTCCTGGGTAGGGCAGACGACAAAGCAGTCGTCTATGTACCTACAGTATAGCATTGGAAGCCGTGCCAGCACCGGAGATTCGATTTTACCCATAAATGCTATGGCAAGCGTGGGAGCTAGGCGCTGTCCCATGGCCAGCCCTCTGACCTGACTAAAGTATTGTCCTGACCATCTGAAAATGTTGCATTTAAGGCACTCATGGAGAAGTGTCATAAGCTGCGCAATCGTTAACCCGAACATGTTAATGGAGCCTTGGTGTTGGGTAAGAAGCTCGAAAACGGCCTCCATAGCATGGTCATTACTGACATTGGTGTAGAGGGCGGTGGCGTCAAAAGACTCCATTATGCACGGGTTTGCGGGTTGAATGCTGCGGAGATGGTCAAGGAATGCGCGGGTGTTTGGGAGGTGGGCCGGAATGTGGTCTAGTAGTTGTTTTAAAATGTTGTTGATGAACCACGCAATACGATCAGTGGGACCACCCACGCAGCTGATGATGGGTCTGACTTTTATGAAAATGGGGCTGATGGTAACCAGATCCTCCTCCGCTGAGAACTTGTGAGTCTTTACGAGAAGGTACAAAACAGGGCAAGTTGGGGAGTCAATTTGGGTTATTGAGTTGGGGAGTTATTGACCACGTTTTGAAAGAACTTCTCTCGAATTTTAGTAAGGTTTAGTCGACATTTGGCCGAATAGGCGCATTTCTGATTTGTTCCTTTCAGGCTCTGAAGACGGCGATCCCGCCGAAACGTGCGTAAGCCAATAAAGCATCTACCAACCTCGTGGTCCAGTTAAACAAAACAACTACTACTGATTACAATGCCGAGGTTCATGGAGAGTCGTACCTGGAGACTTATGCGAAGCGTCCCAACTGATTTTCATCGACTCGTCAGGGAAGTATTGTCACTGAGGCAAAAGATCGTCTCAGCTAGACAATCCGTCCACTTTCTTCGCCGCTTCCTGCAGAATCGTATCGTGCCGAACTTCATCACCCGAAAACGCCTACGAAGTCTATGCGGCAGTGATAACAACGATCGCCAGATACGCCAAATCGAATTGCGACTACTGCACATGACACTTCGGCAAAGAAGAGATCATTTGTTTTCGATGTTGAATAAGTGTTATGTAAGGAATCACATTGTGTTAAATATTTGGATGGACGTGTCTGGCAGAGAATAGTGGACGGATCGAAAACGATCTGTGACACTATTCGGTCTAATGTAAAACAAACTTTACAAGCTAAATTCGAGAGACTTTTGAGTACATCGCGTGGCCAAGAGAGGGAGACTTTGAGTGCCGTGTCTTCACGGAACCCTGATGGTCACACAATGAACGTTACAGGAACGGAGCCTATTTCTACTCAGTCTCGAGTTACGGTATTAGGCGATTTCCATCTTTCCGAGAACGCTCGTTCAATTCTGGCAATGGGTCCCAGTTTCTCGCCATCTCAACCTATTTCTACCGCCACCATGCGCAAGGTAATCTGTAGTCTTCACGGGCTCCAAGACCGGCTGCGCTATAGAGCCAACATAGGCAATGCGACAATTTCTGCGCCAGTCAGAGCTTTACCCCAGATTCCTTTCCCCAACACTTTTTTCAAACAACAGGACCCCAACCTCGGCTCTGATATCACTTTTCGCATTTTCGCCGACGAGGTTTTCTAAGTTTTCGACCGCGCTCGCAAGCAGAAGATCTCGTCAAATCTTTGTCATGCTCAGGTCTGTGGTCTCAGAGGAATTCGGGAATTGGTGGAGTCTAAGGCTATACGCCTTTCCGTCAGCGATAAAGGAGGGGAACTCGTCATAATCCCTAACCAGCTGGACAAGGCTATAACGGAGCAACACCTGCAGGATATCTCTCTTTACCGTCCCTCCACTGCCAGAGAATTTCAAGCACAGTATCGTAGACTCAACAGGGAGTGGATTAAAGTTGGAAAATCAGCAGATTTGAGCCCGTCTCTCATCACTCGCCTTAAAATTGACTCCCCAACTTGCCCTGTTTTGTACCTTCTCGTAAAGACTCACAAGTTCTCAGCGGAGGAGGATCTGGTCACCATCAGCCCCATTTCCATAAAAGTCAGGCCCATCATCAGCTGCGTGGGTGGTCCCACTGATCGTATTGCGTGGTTCATCAACAACATTTTAAAACAACTACTAGACCACATTCCGGCCCACCTCCCAAACACCCGCGCATTCCTTGACCATCTCCGCAGCATTCAACCCGCAAACCCGTGCATAATGGAGTCTTTTGACGCCACCGCCCTCTACACCAATGTCAGTAATGACCATGCTATGGAGGCCGTTTTCGAGCTTCTTACCCAACACCAAGGCTCCATTAACATGTTCGGGTTAACGATTGCGCAGCTTATGACACTTCTCCATGAGTGCCTTAAATGCAACATTTTCAGATGGTCAGGACAATACTTTAGTCAGGTCAGAGGGCTGGCCATGGGACAGCGCCTAGCTCCCACGCTTGCCATAGCATTTATGGGTAAAATCGAATCTCCGGTGCTGGCACGGCTCCCAATGCTATACTGTAGGTACATAGACGACTGCTTTGTAGTCTGCCCTACCCAGGAGGAAATGGACCAGTGTTTTGAACTCAACAACAATCAGTCGGAAAATGTTAAATTTACCCGGGAAAAACCGGTGGTAGACTGGCTTCCTTTCCTAGATGTCCAGATAAAATTTTCGGAGGGCATTTTCGCCACAAAATGGTATCGCAAACCAAGTAACAAAAACATAATTGTTCATTACCAATCAGCACACCCCTCACAAACAAAAAGGGCGGTTGTTAAAAATATGTATCGAACGGCGATATGTGTCTGTACCGGAGAAAACGAGCAAAAAGAATCTGTTCAAATGGCGCAAGAAATTGCTGCTCTTAACGGATATCCCCCCAGTATGGTTCTGCGCAGATGCAGAGGCTCAGCCGCACGCCGCGAAGAGCAGGAATCAGCAGTTGATGGCAAAATTCCCATAAAATTGCCCTTCATTTCGGATGAAGTGAGCAAATCTCTGCGAAAATGCCTACGCAAAGCCGGTCTGGAAAGCTCTGTCGCCATTGCTGACATCTCTCCAAATAACCTCAAAAACCGCCTCATCCGAAACCGTCTATATGACCGCATTTGCACAACTCCCAATTGTGTGATCATCCCAACTGGTAGAGAGGGAGATTGCACTGCATGCGGTGTGGTCTACAGGATCTCGTGCCAGCTGTGCGGCGAGCAATATATTGGTGAGACTTCGCGGCCGCTCTGGGTTAGAATCAAAGAGCACTTAGACGGCGAAGATAAGCTGCGGGTATCAACAGTTCTGGGGTGTCACCGTGTTAACGCCCACAACGGCGATAATTACCATGTCGAGGTCGAGATAATTGCGCGGGAAACCGATACCCCTGCCAGAAAAACCCTGGAGGCATTTTGGATCCAGGCGAGCGACCCAAAAATCAATCGGAAGGGGGAGTGCCTATATATAGCTGGAGAGCTCAAGCCCTACCTCAGACTCGCATTCTAACGTCGAGAGGTAGCGGTTTCGATCTGTGCTCCGCCATCCGCCAACCGTTCTATGCTGCTGGTCCTCTAGCGAGTTTCCTGGCAAGGTGCGGTAACTTCCTAGTTTCTCTGTTATTGACCACGTTTTGAAAGAACTTCTCTCGAATTTTAGTAAGGTTTAGTCGACATTTGGCCGAATAAGCACATTTCTGATTTGTTCCTTTCAGGCTCTGAAGACGGCGATCCCGCCGAAACGTGCGTAAGCCAATAAAGCATCTACCAACCTCGTGGTCCAGTTAAACAAAAGAACCACTACTAGAGTTAATTAAGTTAGGTCTCCCGACTCTCCCGACCTTGCTCTTATCAAGAAGAGTTGAGTTTGACTTGGTCATGAACTTCAGAATTCTAACCGGTAAAACGCTCATACTGTCATGCAAAATTTTCAATCTCACTTCCTCCAGAAGTAAGAGGGGATGCCCGAAGCTCAGCAGTATGGCAGCCTAAACCCAAATCAGAGCCAAGTTTTTCTCCAACTGAACGAATCCTGCCTTTAATCCTATTATTAAAAGAAACAATGTTCTTTCACTTTTTTAGTCCACGCCCAGTAAATAAGAATAAACTGTTGAAAATATCTCGACCAGGTAATCAGAGGAGTTCGTTCAAGGTCTAGGTTGTTTGGAAGCCTCCTGAGGTATTTTTCAATCATCAAATTTTTGGCCCCTTTGAAATTCCAGAATTGCAAAAAAAGCCTCTGTCAAGAGCATATCGATTTCTGCAAGCTCCAAGATTTTAAAATCAAGTAATATCAAAGTTGAAGCGTGAAAGCAGCTTTTTTTAGACATATGAACCATTTGAGAACTCGTGTAAATCAGTCCGCTTATCGTCGGTTGGTGGGCTGTCCGGCTTTTTCGAAATTGAGCAATGCTTGCTCGCTCTTAGCCGACATTGTTGTCGTAATGAGCCTCTTGCCGGTTTGCAGACCGAATACACAGAAAGGGAAGCGCCAAATGCAGTCCGGCTAGCTAAACGCTCCATCGACGACGTGAGCGCAGCGGTTTTCCGTCACGCGCGTCGTACCAGTCAAACTGTCACTAGATGCCTCCATTTCTGTGTGTTCGATCAACGTGCCCCTCGGAGCTCCTGATTTCTGGTGGAAATTCGAAGGCTTCTATTATAATGATCACTGCTGTATTCAGCTAGGCTAGTCTTCTCCCACTCCTGTGGCCTCACAAGGGAAACCATTCAATCGTAGTTTGAAGTGAGCGAAATGAAAAACCTTGAGCCTACTACTAACAGTAAAAATTGTGAGTGACTTCTTTCGTAACCTATACCGCGCGCTGCGGACTGTCTCCCGCCATAAATATCGTCCAATAATCGCGTATTGATCCATCTATTCGTGCCTATATGTCGTAACGGTATCGGCCTTAGGGGTCGTTTATACTTCCGCCGCAAAGCGGCCCAAAGCATTTCTGTAATATTGATCACGCGGCGCAGCGCGATCGATATTATAGGTTTACACTCCGCCACGCCGCTGGGCGGCGAAAGTTTAGACGACCCCTTAGTCTTTGAGTCGGTGCACACTGCCACCGCACCAGGCGTGCTCAGGGTTTGCTGCCCGTCCCTGGATCGACTGTGCTAGGTCGCGCTGACCGCAAGCCCCTTTCAAAGTAAATCCTTTGCGAGTCAATCTCACTTTTCACTGCTCAAAAAGACGGCCAACCTTTGAATCTCTAGAATTGATTTGAATACAAACTTTGATTTGGGGGGCTGGGGATCAACAGAATTATCTCCGGTGAGTGATTGGCTAACGGCTTTGTCGAACTTGATAGCGACTCCTATAGCTTTCAAGTAGATATTGATATACGGGACTTTTTCTTCCTGTAAAGGTTAGTAGAACGCCAGGCACATAGACACATATTGCATGGAATACCACATGACTAAACAAATGTTGGTGTATTATAGCACAAAACAGATTTTGCCGTTTGCCGTTTTGCCGTTTTCCGGCCATTTTTGGGGTTTGCCGTTGCCGTTTGCCGAAATTTCAAATTCCTTCGCCGCACACCCCTGGTTAGTACTGCACTTGTCAGATTTCTTACTGATGACACGTCATCGATCGATAACACTATGTAATACGACTTTTGTTCCTGGTTTCTAAGTGTTATATTTCAATTGCTTTTGTCAAAAGTATGTAAAAAATGACTTCATTGAGAACAAACATCGCTTTTACTACAACAGCGAGAGGAAAATCCGTTTTTTTTTGAGAAAATAGAAAGATTTCTATTCTTTTTCGGCATTCTGAACAGGTAAAAACAAAAAATGCACAAGGAATCTACAAACACAGCCGGAAAGCACTCAACAAGGTCCAGAAATGCGTAGATTCTCTAGATTTACCATTTTAGTGTGAATCACTCTCTCGAAGTTGCACCCAAATGTAGTCCCTCATCCTGTTTCGTTATACTGTCCTTGGTAACGACTCTGTCCGAGGCTAAGGTCAGGGCTGGTATATTCGTCGGACCACAGATCAAGAGGATCATAAAATTTGAGGATTTCGCAAAGCTGTTGAACAGGACGGAGAGAACGGCTTGGAGCAATTTCGTTGCTGTTGTTCACGGCTTCCTAGGTTATGACAAAGCTGAAAGCTACTATATGGAGTTGGTGCACTCTTATAAAGAATTACGCCAGAAAGGGGGTGCAGAATGTCTCTGAAAGTCCATATCATTAATTCGCATCTCGGAAAATTCAACAAACAAGGCGAGCCCCTTCTTCAAGATATATTGGTCTTTGAACGTCGTTACCAAGGACAGTATAACGAAACCATGAGGGGGGACTATATTTGGGTGCAACTTCGAGAGAGCGATTCACAGTACAGTACATCTACTCATTTTTGAACCTTTTTGAGTGGTTTCCGACTGTGTCTGTCTATTCCTTGTGCATTTTTTGTATTCACCTGATCATAGTGCCGAAGTTGAATAAAAATCGTTCTATTTTCACAAAAAAAAACGAGTTTTTTTCGTGATGTCGTTGTGTAAGCGAAGTTTGTGCTTAATGAAGTAATTTTTTCACATACATTAGTTATAAACACTTGAAGTATAACACTTAGAAGCCAGGAACGACAATCCTCTTACAGAAACACGCGATTTTCCGAATAGCATTGTCCTAGTCACAAAAGCGGTTTTCCTGGGATAACAGCAATTTCCTGTCTGTTCTAGACCTAACGGATTAGGAAAATACAAGTTAAACCCAGGAACAGAAAAAAGCGAAAATTTGTTACATAGTGTAATCAATATTATCGATTTTCGCGCTTTTTGCACAAAATGCGGCGAGAAGTGGTGATTGTTGATGGTCGCTTGGTTTGGGAATTGTACTCATCAAACATTATCGAATAATACCAATCAATAATATCGGTTTTTTGCCTACTGCAAAAACTGCCGCACCGAGTGTTGCTGGCTCTAAGTTCCGTGTTTCGGAAATTCCTCTCATAATGAAAATCGAGTATTTATGATCAACAATATCGATTTTTCACCTTTTGCGCAAAATGCTGCAGTGAGTGGTGTTTTTTATGGTTGTGACTCACAAGTTTAAAAAATTGTAGTCATACGACCATATCGTGTGTTAGAGGTTTAGTCCCTCCAAACTGGAAATCGCTGAGCAAAATTCAAGTCAGAAAGGGAACCTTCGCGGAAAATATATGAAATTTCAGAAAATTGAGCTTCCTGGCAAAAGTAGCGACTTGGCAATGCCATTTAGATGTAAAAAAAGTTCCAAAAATGCCTTGAAATATCTTAAAAATGATCTGCCGCGAAATAGCCTGAAGTAACAAAAAAACTAGGAAATGAAGTGAAAAACGAAAAATACAATATGGCGGTCAATCACAGACCAAATATCGAGAAGTAGCGACAGACGAGGGATATGATTTTACGACCTTCTCTGTTAAACTTATAAAAGCAATATATTATATATATTTATTTACATAAGCCTGCGGACCAGACTTATGTGCAATTAACAGCTCATATACGAAATCACCAACAAAAAAACGTCTAGTAACAGCGAGGGAAAAACTACCAGTATTTCGGTCAGATAAAGACCCCCCTGCTCCAAAACCCTCTCCATGAGGTGAACGCAACGCTCCTATCCATATCTAGCGCGATATGGATAGGAGCGTTGCGTTCACCTCATGGAGAGGGTTTTGGAGCAGGGGGGTCGAAATATCGTGGAAGGGAGATGAAAGGCTGCACAAAACCCTGGACCCAACGCCTTTGATTCAGGAGAATAATTATTCTAGACTGCTTGGAAACCTGTGTTCAATTGTTGTTGCCTTAATTGTAGATATTTTTGCAATTTCTGTTGAGGTATTTTACTCACCTCGGTAAAAATGTGTTTTTTGCTAATAAAACGTGGATTCAAGATTTCCCTGGTACTGAATGATTGCCGGAGAGTGCTCAATAGTGAGTCCCACTCTTCGCTGGGAAACGAATAAATGCTGTGCGCGCCGCTACCGCGCGCGCAGACTGGGTGGTCTGCATCCGCAGAATCACTCACCGAAAACAGAGAATTTTCAGAATGGTTTTGTTGGATATTTCTTTTTAAATTGAGCTAATACGGAGGATTTTTCTCAACTAGGTGAAGATGCGTTTTTCTCTCAGAACGAGGATTCGATTATTTCCTTGTATGAATTCCCGGAAGATGGCTCAATGATGGGTAACAGTCTTCGCAGGGACCGCTTCGCGCGCGAAGGCTGGGTGGTTCGCATCCGCAGAATCACTCACCGATGACGTAGTGTTAGAATAGGATTTAGTAAACCAGGGACAAACCACCCATAACGCCAACTCCTGTTCCGATTGTCTCTTAATGTTGATTCAATACGGACCACCTGTTCAGATAACTGCTTTTTTTCTGAGTCGACCAACGTTCCGTCTCGCTATATAAATATCTTAGAGAACACCCATGATCTTTACTTCTCTTCCATTTCGACCATTTATCTTTCAGATACCGAGCTTTCATAACGCTGACTCTCCAGTCCGTCTCCGCTCCTCGAATTCTATTCGGTTTTGAGGGACTGTCTTCGAGTGAGGCAGTACGGGCAGCGAGGAGTGCGTCAGAGAGAGGAGAGCAATAGCGTGGAGAGCGCGGAGAACCGAGAAATTGAAGGGAGACCATCGCCAAAACGGAATTCATATAGAACTAAGAAAGATTAAGAGTCAAATCTCACACTTTTCCAGGTACAGAGACAGCTTTGAAGTCAGAATTACTACTGCGCTTCTCTGGGTCAAATTCCGGTCCGCAATCGCGTCTCGACACGCTTTGCGGCCGCGCGCTTTCGAGTCGGGATTCCAGGGCCGCAGCCGCCGATCTGTTGACTCTAGGTGGGTTTCAGAAACTGGAAATTAAACAAAATTGGCGAAAACTGTATAAAAAAGCCATATCTAGTCGGCTTTGGCGCTGGAAAGTCCACTGACTCGAGCGCGTGCGGCCGCAAAGCGCGTCGAGACGCAATTGCGGGCCGGAATTCGGCCCAGATAAGCACAGTACACAAATCTACTGGTGATGCTTACATTCAAGTTTCGCCATTGATAGAGCATTCCTACTCTTTGGGTGGGCGAAATATGCCATAACTATGTCAAAAAGTAACAATTTTTAAAACTTGAAAATGTTTTTGGAATAAGGACGATGAGAGGAAGCGATTAGTGTTCTCAAACTCGAAAAGTAACCATTCACGAAGATTTTGACTCCTCTTAGGCAAAATAGGCCATAACTAGGTGAACACTTGAGTTATTTCTCAAGTCTGAACATATAATCGGAACCTCCTCATCGAGAGGAGTCGAATGGTTTTTTAAGGTTCTCAAAAAGTCCACTCCGAACGAAAACGGCGTTTTCGACGCGATTTCGAGTCGCCGACGCGCTTTGGGACAGAAGTTGTGGACGGTATTGTATGCTAACTCCCTTATTGCAGCTTTCAGAAATGGCTCAAAGGCATGAATCACACCCTCAGACATAAATTTGGTGATTTGCATTTGATTGTTTAGTGGACCCCTCCTGTATAACACGTTCCAAGTGCGAGATCTCAATTCTTCCAAATAAGCGGGATACAACCGACCACCACGGGCCACACCCCCTTCTTAATTTTCGAACTCGATAACCGCCAGCTGGATGCACGAATTCCAACCGTGTCTACTTTTATCAGTTCATTACCAATCCATCTCCTAATCTTGGCTCGTTCGCGTGCAGTGACAGCGATTCAAGCAAAACACAGGCCTGAGACAGCTTGTCCACTAATTTTTCGAACCTCAAAAGATGGGCTTCTTCAAGGAATCATAACTCTGTTCGTAGGGCACACTCAGCAAATTTAGTGATACCGTTGTGATCAGCGCGTGATCTACTCCAAGATGAATATGAAGTCTGAAAAATAATTTCCAGGTGTTCTGTGCCTCCAATGTTTCCGTTGCGCGCTTGATTCCGCTTTGATAAGTTAACAGAGAATCCTGTAAAATCCGATCCTTCGTCTGTCACTACTTCTCGATAGTTGGTCTATCATTGACCGCCGAATAGTTTCTCTAATTATTTCACTTCATTTCCTAGCTTTTTTATTACTTCAAGCTGTTTCATGCCAAATCATTTTTAAGACATTTCAAAATACTTTCGAAGCTTATTTGACTTTCGAACGGCATTGCCAAATCGTTACTTTTGCCAAGAAACTAAATTTTCAAACATCCATCTTTATGAAGCCATTTTTACCGCTGGCATAAGCAATAATGATTAAGCATGGATTTTGACCTTCTCCATTCACGTCGAAGCGAAATACCGGTGAAGGTTGAAAACCTCGTGAATTCGTCTCAAACTGACTTCCAGAAATATGCTTTGAGAAGAAAAGGGGGGGGAATCGGTTACAGAAAATACGGTGAGGAAGGTTTTCCAGGACTTGGTAAAAAATTTCTCGCTAGAACATGGCTGTTTGCGTCATGTATGTAGCAAGGAGGCATTAGAATCCGAAATTTAAAAAGTGTTTCCCTTTAACATGTGCACATACATATTTACACAGTAGGAAAAGAGGCCGTCTTTAAATTTGGGTGTGTTTTCAACCTGCAAATCTGCAGTTTTCTTGTGTATAAGCAGAGCTTTGTACAACAACTGAATACGCAAATTTTTGGTCATCAGTACGTATCTAATCACGTCTTCAAAAACTCGTACGTTCCAATGCTCCCTTCGATTTGATGCGCGAAGGCTCTTCTTCATAGAGATTTCAGAATCGGCCAATCAATCAGCGAGAAGAACATCACGAACGCCCCTCGTCGCCGATTGGTCGATGAAATGAAGGAACGGAATATTGGCCCCTACCCCCTACTCAATCTGAAACCGTCCCATTTCCTGTAGAATAAATCACATGAACGAAACTGTGGTATTAGATTGATGAATCAGTGAACTGCTGGGCTCGATTGATTCCGTGAGCTTCGGCGATGTTCAAAGGAGTGGTCTGCCCTGTGGCCTCTGTTGTGCTCTGACTTTGTTGTGCAGCTCGCGAGTCTCGCTCTCATTGTATTTCCAGTCGATCATGAAGCGAAAAGTGGAGAAAAGGTCTTTCTAGGAAAGGCGCCATCGGTCACACGGGGCTTCTTGTTAATAATAAGGAAAGCAACTTTTTTTTCCAGACTCGATAAATTGACATTACGGCGAAAAAGGAAAAAGTTGATGAAGGGCGTGTCAACTTCTTGTCATCAGAAGTGGGAGACTCCCAAAGTGTAACTATTAAGGAATAGAGAGGGACAGAACTTTTCAAAACTGTCATATAGCCAAAAGCTGCTGAATGGAAAAGTGCCTAGAAAATGTTCAGTATTGTTCTCTCCACTTTTATTACACACTCTTCAACGTCGGATTCCTTCGTACAGACCTTTTTCAGAAAACCTCTGAGTTCACCTGGTGATTGTGACTCTACTCTTCCTCAGTCGCTACAGGCCGATATATGGTATGGGCAAAAACTGGTTGTGGTTTTGTTTAGATTAATTAAGTAGACCTGACGAAGGGCTCATGTCTGGGGCGTAGTCAATGAATGTTTCAACTGATGAGCTTTAGCTACTGCCATTCATGGTTCAGAACAATGAGACTCAGGGAAGCATCAATACTGCCAAGTTCACTCTTATTGTCATCGAGATGATCAGCAAAGTAAAGCTCATCACGCGAACTCCATTGTGTCTTTCAAATGAAAAACATCTTCGGTTTCGGCTGTCTAGGTACAACTTCTGGATGCGCTCGATCTTGTCGGAGAGTTTGCAGATTTGGCATCGAAGCGGGTTGGAGGTGAGACGGTTTCCGCCGGAAAAAGGCCTCATAAACCGGTCGTGAACAGCCATACACGTTCCATCAGAACCGTAAACGCGTCTATCCTGCCGTTTTCAAACAATTAAGCCCCTCAACTATGTACAAACGATGATGATCATAACATAATTTTAAAAACGTTTTGGAAAATGAGGCTAGGACGATACCAGACCACTCGGAAAAGGGAAATATTCTGGCGGTCCAGAGTTTTTTTTTTCTTTTCGCAAATGAGCACAAATGAGATAATGTTACTCTCTTTTGCGGGAAATCTGATTTCGCGACTTCCTGTGAGCACTCATTTTGTAGGGCCGAAGATCCTTCGTTTTTGCCGAAGCGGAATATTTGGAGCCGACCCAGAACTGCTAGCGTTGGCATGGATCCTGAAGAGACTTCGCGTTCACTGTTGAAAGTTGGTGCTAACTTGGTGCCATGTGCTATAACATAGGTGCACCGAGTTGGCGCCAACCTTCAATAATGCACACGAAGTCTTTTCCCGATCCATGCCGATGTTATATGATATTCAACGCTCTCACAACGGAAGGTTGCACACCATTGGGTTTCGGGATGTAATTTTGATACGTTTCATGAAAAGAACAGTATTACAATAACACATACTAAAATTGCCTCAGGCTGTCTCTTAAATGAAGAAGAGCGAACAAGGCTGAAATTCTCGATCGAAGTGGAGAGAGCTGATCCAGCAGTGCCATTAGCATTATCTATATCAGGATTCTTAAGTAGCTTTGTCTGTTGAAAATCGCAGCAAGAAGTTGCCTTAGCGCAACGAATTACTGCACAAGAGTGTCTAAGGCATCTTACGTAGTCCTCACCGCAAGCGCGGCACGCGCGTGGCGCGCTGGGAGAACATGTCAAACATCCGCGCTGTGCATGATATCGCGCTGAAGCGGTTGGGACACGAAATGTTGAAAATCATACATGTTCAAGTTTAAAGGCATCCTTCGCGCTGAAAACCAATTTCCATTTTTCAGGTTTAATTTCATGAATGAGCCCGGTATACGACACCAGTGAGCTTCGGAGCGTCAGAAGCGTAGATTTATCAGGTTGAAGGGGTTAAAGATGAGGATCCGCCACCAGTTCTCACCAGTCATCTAGCACCTTTTCTTAGAATGCTGATGCGACCGTCAAACAACATCAAAAACAGTTACGGCACAAACTCCACATGCAGAAAAACTTCGAGAACGATTTTGGCGTCGAATTAAAATTCATATTTACAATGTGTTCCGATTGACTTTTTTTGCGAGAAATGGAAAAAAAGGGGGCAAATGGACAAAGTGGGCAACTAAAGCGTCTGTAGACCACAACTCGCCTCGAAGTGCTCTATTTCCAGTTCGGAAAGGATGAAATGTTCATCGTGCCGCAAACTACCCAACTACAATACACGCACTAACTTACTCAAAAAAAAGCCGTATGGAATATTTTTGGAATTCCCAAAAGGAAACTCCTTATTAAGATGGAGTTAGATATGAGTTTGATTATGATATCACAAGATCACGAGCCCGTTCGGCCAAAAACGATCGTAATCGATTTCTAACATCAAAGATTAACATCTAAAAATAGAGGCTACTATTCATATTCAAACATTTGAAATGATCTATTATTACTATGATTCTATGCCTATTAAGCCATTCCCTAACCTTTCCGAGAGAGGAAAAAAAGAAAGAAAAAGGCTGGTGATGGTATAACATGAAGTGTAATGATTCTGTTCTTTCTTATATTGTCAAAATGAACATATATTTCAAATTGAAAGATGAAGTCTCTCCTAAAGTTGCAAAACATTTTTAAATGATTGATTGGATCAGGACATGCTGAACATTTAGGAGTCTTGAAATTTCAAAAGAACGGAGCACTCTGAAGCAAGTTGTGAACGAAAGACGCTTCAGTAGCCAACTTTGCCAATTTGGACCCCTTTCTCCCTAAGACTGCAGAGGCATTGTACATGTTCGCATCGATCTCGCACTTTGAGTTATATTGTCGCAGTATTTCACAAATATATGAGCAGAGATGTAGAATTTGGCACAAGCCTACCCAGTTTCGCATTAGAAGGAATTGCACTTTTTATAGTTTATAGGCATACTCGATTTCTTACCCTCGCATAAAGCAATTTAACGGCAGAGGACGAAGAAGCGGCATTCCCTCGCCTCTATTGACGTGTATTGTACTTCAATCATTTTGGAGGGTCAAAATTTCGAAAGAATTGGCAGTTCCTTTCTTTACATAAATCGGCGGAGCCGACTTTTTCAATCGGATGAGCATGTAATCACTTCACTGGGCCCGAGTACGGTGACAAATAGCGCTGACACTGCGTTCGTTTTGGTGCAAACTCGGTGCACGTATGTCACAGCATACGTGCACCGAGTTTGCGCCAGCGTGCCATAAGGAACTCAAAGTATCAGTGCGATTGGTGCCGGCCGAACGTATTCTATTGCTAAATCTAAATATAGTTTGCGCAATTTGTGGACGCACGCTCGTTACACGGTTTCCTAAGGTAATTCTTGTTGCTCGCGATTCGGCTGATTTGGTCTCTCTTCTTTAGCTTCATTTAGATTTTCTCATATATCAGGCCTGTTCTCCAGCAAAGGCTGGGTCCGGGGAGAAATGATTATCATGCTCTAAAAACCGGAATTTCTGACTCCAATGCTGCCTCCTGTATAAATAAGGACTAATATCAGGTTGTCCGATAAGTTCTTGCCGTTTTTTAAAATTTTTTATAACTTTATTTATAACTATTTTTTTATTTTATTTTTATAACTTTATTTATAACTTATTATTACTATATTTTACTATATACTATACTATACTTTACTATATACTATACTATACTACTATACTTTACTATGTACTATACTATACTCTTACTATATTATTATACTTATATTTATAACTTTATTTTTATAACTTTATTTATAACTTTATAATTTTATACTCCGTATACGGCACAAATCTCTCTAGCAGCTTCCGTGGCTTTGGCACCTCGGTTAAACGCAAAAACTAGATGGTGTCGAAAATGCTCGTTTTTGTCGACTTGACACTCCATTTAAATGCTCTAAAAATTAACAAAAACTAATCGAAACAAAAAAACCAAATAGACTTTCTTG
Source organism: Aplectana chamaeleonis (assembly GCA_029168955.1). Lineage (NCBI taxonomy): Eukaryota > Metazoa > Nematoda > Chromadorea > Rhabditida > Cosmocercidae > Aplectana > Aplectana chamaeleonis. The sequence continues at coordinate 637,543 of JAPDOI010000404.1, forward strand.
TAGAGCGGAAAATTCTCTTTCGAATAACACAAAACATTGTAACAAAAAATTTCATTTCGATCGCTAATTTTTTAATTTAAAAAAACGGCAAGAACTTATCGGACAACCTAATAGATTGTGAAACGTCCAGAACGCGTTCAACTAGGCCAGCCCAAACTTTCTAACGCGAATTTCGTCACTATCAAAATTTTACCGAACCTTGCCATTATGTTGTTATTTTATGTTGGGGTTAGCCTTGCTCCATAATGCTTTTGTCACAGGAGTCTTAGCAGATCCGAAAAAAACTAAAGGAGAGAGAACTGATCATCTGATGTAAGCGAGGCAGGGAAATCGCACGAAATGATGCGTCGCGTGGTGCCATGTTGAGCAAACAAGATTTCGCTCGTGAAACGATGTGTATCGCCTTCCCCACCACCCCTACCTCCCCCCATACCCCCGCCCCCGCTTCTTCAGAACCAGGATCAGCCAACTACCCCATGGAACCTTAGATTTATTATTACTTTTATTCCACTTTTTTGACTCGAGCATGCTCTCCGTGCAAAACCCCTAAAGCTTCTCAAGGCTACCTACCGCCCACTGAAGTGTTGCTAGCAAAGTCATCAGCGAACTTAAAGTAACCAAAAGGTCCAAAACGCTCCACACCACACTTCTGCGTTTCAGGTTCAATATTCCACAGGATAACTGTGCCTATAGAGGCTTTGCTAACGCTTACACCAAACAAAGAGTTTGAAAGGGTCATAGCGAATCACAGCCAAATAGCGCATTCGATGGCGAGAGAATCGTAACACATTTCAAAATCTTGCGATAAGTCGTCTGACTCAACCTATAACTGCTTATGGATTTTCAACTATCTCGGAAAATATCAGCTCATAAAGCGGGAAGTGCTGAGCTTTGAAGGCATCGTACGCGCAGAAAGCAGTATCTCATTTTTTCATGTTTTTTTTTCGCACGCAATTTTCTGACATACAGGATAAGAGTGGAAGGGACCCACAAAACCATCAACTTTCGCAAAAAAGCTCGTTTTAAAACGTCTTGAATTATTCGCTTTCCACCCCTCCGTCAATTTCGGTGTGTCAGGTGCAATACGTCCGAAGTTTTTACACAAACGTCGGATGTGTTTTTCGTTGTAAACTTATTAAGTGGGTGAATTTCCCTTGCTTTTCGTTCTCGGAACTTATTTAAAAAAAGAAGTATCCATTGGGCAAGTATGGATGTGATAATTTCCCGAGATAAAAATTTCGAATACTGAATCATCTGCGCCTGTGATGGCGCTTCTGTTCCTTGTGCTAGATGGCTTGAGGGAACTGGTGGCGGATCGTCATTTTGAACCACTACAACTTCAGAACCATACGTTTTTGACGCGCAAAACTTCACCGACGTGGTGTAGCGGGTTCATTCATAAAATTGAGCATGAAAAATAGAAATTGGTTTTCAGCACGATGCCTTTAAACAGGTCCCGAAATTTAGCCCTGTAAGCCATCCAATGAATCCAAACAAACGCTTTTTCCGTCCCATTTCCACTAGCGATCATGATGTAGGGGTAACGACTTTCGAGTGGATGCTATGCGGTTTCAGATGCCTCTTCAGCATATCCCCGCCTTCGTTCTAGTTGTCAAATCCGGACGACGTGATCGGCCGTGGCTGGATGGATAGCTGGAGGGGGGAAGTAACCAGAACAGGGCCAGGCCAGGCCAGCACAGAACGGAAACCCGTTCAGAAATAGCGTCGACGTGAGGGAGAGCGCCCGGAACGGGTTGTACATGGATAGACCACGACTGCACAACCGGTGTGGAGGCGCAGAACGGGGGCGCAGAAGAGTGTGCGGTCTGTGGGGAGGGCTAGACAGGATGGGGTAGCCCCCCCAGCCGGGCCGTCGTCGGTCGGTCGCCACGCAGCCCACACCGACACGCTCCAACCGGAATCGTCCGTCCTGGGTCAGGCAGACGACGTACCACACGCACACCCAACACCATTTTCCAACTTATACGGAATATCGATCACACTTCAATCCAGTTCTTTCCGTCAACACTGGCCGGCCAGCCGCCAACGTTATCACTGCGGACAGGACGAGCCCTGCCGTCACCTCTACAGGTAAACTTGCTTGACAAAGGGCTAGACTCCTGAACACCAGGTTCAATTAGAACGCCAAAATTTCCAATGTTGATGTGTTTGCTCAATTCCTATTCTCTTTTCACATGAAAGTCACCTTCTCCCTCGGGTGAAAGAAGCATACAGTCAGCGTTGAGGTCTTCAAGGTAAAAATTGCGGTTTTCCTTACAGCTGAGCACATTGGGATGCTTATGTTTCCTTTGAAGACGTGTACCGAAACTCGGAATTACCCTATTTTCTCTATTAGAAGTACACCTCTATTAGTAGTACATTTAAAAATATGATAAGGAATGAAAATTCGAACTATAAAACCGTATTACAGCTCAGAAAAGACCGATAATATTTACGAGTGTGCAAGCGATGTCTCACTCAGATTTTAATAGTAGACTTTTCATGGTTGTTGATTGCGAAAATCATAGCTTTGTTTTTAAAGTTTCGAATATTAGAATCTATAGGACAAGGCTAAAAAATAGAAGTACACCCTCTATTTGATTTACCTCGAAAAAGAGGCCTGAAAAATATAAGTACATGTACTTCTAAAAGAGAAAATGCGGTAACCTATGTGTTTGTACTCCGTAAAAACTCAAGAAATCGCTAATACTTCTCGCTCAGAAAACCTGGAAAATCAGGGATTTTCCGTTGATTTTCGGAACATTTAAATTCGGAAAAGTGGCAATTCACCCTTGCTATACTAATACGTCTCCAGATTTCGGGTGGGTCGAGAAGCTGAAACCACGTTGTGGTCAAAATTCTGACATTCTAGAGGATTCAAACTGGTGTATATTATACCGTTTACCCAAAGACTGATACATTTTCAAACAGAAATGCTCTAGAAAATCATCACCTCTAAAGAGAATGGTCCGACCCCGATCGCTCTGAATTTCTTTGCAGATGAACAAACAATCTCTCTTCCACCAAGCGATCTCGGGACAGCTTGCTCCTGTTCCAGTCATTTTTAAATACATTAGCTCTTCGATGAATCGGCGCGATAAACTGTTCCCACTTACTCGCTCAAAAGCTGTGGTCCATTCGAATAGCCCGCACTGGGGTCTGACTTGTGCTCTATGAACCACCAATTGATGCGTGATTTGCAATTACCGCGGTCTCCATTTCGGGACAGATGCAGACGCTAACAGATTCTCTTCATGCCACCGCGCCTGTTTCGAACCGCGTTCCGGCTGATCCTGAATAAAAGGCAGATTTGAGTCTACAATCCAAGGTGATGCTTCCGGCTAACAAGAGAAGGACTAAACCGGTTCGCCAGAACTACCCATGCAGCCATGTTCTTTCTGATCAACTACCTCCCAGGTAGTCACAAAAGCCCTATCGCAGCTGCCCGAATGGTAGTGAAAAAAGTTATAAAGCAAAAGGTGACAAGCACTGTAGGCATAATACAATTTACATAGTTACCGTAACCTGCAAAAATCTTCGGAAAAACAACAAACGATGATTGATATGATATTGTGTCTAATGCAGCTATTACGTGCTGATTTCTTCTGCTTGAAGGACTGTAGGATCCATAAAATATCATAAAGAGTTATATTCCATTAGGATTTTCGATTCCGCGCTTTCCTTTTTTGAATGACTGCTCTTCTTTCCTATGACGGTTATTGTCGATAAATTGTCATAGGGATACCGCGAAGTTTTCCGTCTTGAAAAGCATCATAGCAAAAATTTATGTAGCAGAGGAGATTGAAGGCGAAAGCTCCCGACTGGGAATCAGCATCTTGGACCACTCGGCTAACAACAGCGGCAGGGAGCGCCGATGCAGCGCTCGTCATTTCGTCTTCATTTGAGAAAATGGCCAAATTTTCCCCTATTATTTGAGTTATGGTCCCTCAAAAATTGAGCTAGGAAGCATGGTGGACGAGTGGTCCGAGGCTTGTACCTTCCGTCTTTTGCAGCCGATGTATGCGAGCTGACCTGAGTAAAGAGAGAAGTTGAGAATGAAGGGAAGAACGGGGCTATTGATCGGAAACCATCGCTCATCTCACAATCTCAAGCATTCATTTGTTCACGTCGGTGGGCGTGGAAAGTGCATCTGGGGTGTGACGAGCTGACGGATGTCCAACTTTTGGGCCGTAGGGAACCGTTCCAAGCTCATTTTTCTTGGTTTTTTCACCGTTAGGATTGCGCTAGACCCCGCAGCTGCCGATCTCCATCAAAATCAGACATAGTTTTCATCGTGGGCACTGCCTTTAACCGTCTCGATAAGCGATGCGGAGTATGACTTTACACAAATGAAGGCATCAAATTCTCTTTACGAAAAGACAAACGTTAGAGCATCAAAGGGAAACGTTAGAAGTCCCATGAAAGAAAAACACGGTCGTTATAGGGTTTATTCATGGAATGCAGGCCAGAAATGGGTCGATTTACCTAAATTTTACTCTTACAATTTTACTCTTTGGTCGGCGAAATTTTCGGTAGCTTCGAGATTAAGTCGCTAAATCGGTAAATAAAAGTTTACCGAAAAATATCGGTAAATCTGGTAAAACGGTAAATTGTGATTGTTGGAGAATTTTTGGTGAAAGAAGCACAAAAGAAAGTTAATTACGTAACAAGTTTGAAGCGCAAAACCAGTGTCGGTGCTCGAAATGCCACTGCACCAAATGCACCGAAATAGTCGTAGCGGCAGAATTTGAACCTTTCAAGAATTTTTTAAATCTTTTTCAAAGAATTGATGATTTTGTCGGATTATTTATCTGTTTACTATTGTGCTCTACTTCGTAGGCTCACCTGTGGGATAAGGTTTGTTTTTTTGTCGGGAGCACAGCTTTCGACTCATCCAATGCCAACAAAGGTAAAGTGAAATCTCACCTTGTGCGGAGGATCAAACTCTTGGCTACCACGGCTCTCTATTTCGGATGGAGAAGGGATCTCGGGGCTGTTGCGGCTAAAGGGATATGGAAAATTTGACGTAGAGCCGAGTTATCCGACATTTGAAAAAACTTAAAGGTAGCGTCCGCGCAGAAAACCACATTTGTTTTTCCCTTTTCAATCCAATGCTTGAATCTAGTGGAGATAGTTGGCAAAGCTTGAGACCTCAGTGCTACGTGTTCATAATGCTATAGCCTCCCGAGAACTGCTCCGTGGTCTGAAAAGACGTTTTCCCGGTCGATCATCTTGCACGAGGAGCAGAAGGGCCGGACAAATCCAGACACCTTCTATATTCTTTATTTCGACACTTTATTTCGAGAGATCCTCGAGTCCAAATGTGTGTATTGAAAGCTCTTTGTTTTCGTAGAATTCTTGACAATGGAAAGGCAAAAAGAAATTATTAATAACTCAAGAAGTTCAAGGGGCTAAACCATTTTAGACGTCCAGTTTTTCGACATTTTGCATTACACAAGGCACACCGGAAAACGTGAGAAAAGGAAGCGGGTGCTCTGGGATCTTCGAACGAGTCTTTCTCTGAAATTTGAGTGTTTCGGCGGCTTCTTGGCGATATATCACATCCTGATAGGCTTTCCTGCACAGAATAGTACTCAAATTGAATACGGTTTTTTTGCGCGTACGCGGCCCTTAGCAATTCCTTGAGGCATTTGAGAAAAGAAAATTCCTGGAGAAATGAATTTTTGCGAATAGCCTTCTGCTTTTCCCTGAATTCAGTGAAAATTCTATCATTCATCCTATGAAGTGACTGTGGTCAAAATTCGGATGCTTTGTGGTGGGTGGAAAGTTAGTCAATTTAATTTGCTCATGTAAACTTTGGAGATTTCGCGGCGCAGAAAATGGGCGTGACCGAGTGCGAGGCGATAGTTCCCCCCCCCCGTTAGCGAAAGCACCAAAGACAATCTCGTATTGTCACGACAGATTTTTATTCGTGTGCTTGTTTGCTACACTCAGTGTCGTGACCGAAGACTTCGATTGAAATCCATGGCGTGTATCCCTGTGTTGAGCTTAGAAACTCGTGGGTAGGCTGAGAAAATGGCTGCCTCTCAGGAGGCGGAGGTTGTGGCGTCCGCATTTTTTCTCACTTGTTTAGGAGAATCGATATTCTGAGTTTAGCAGGGCGGAAGTGATATACAGTGGCTCTGCCAATTAATAGAAGCTAAGCGTTAAGATTGGTTGGCGCCTCCGAATGCTCGATTCCAAAAATCACAGACAAGAAGACGCAAGCACTTTGACCTTAATAGACCCTCTGCGTCTTATAGGCCTTGAACAGTCGAAATAGTGTCAATCCAAGATGTAGTTAAAGCGGAAAAACCGTGCATTATTTTTTTATGTTTTTATGCAGGCAAGCCCTTTAGGTACAGGATAACAAAGAGGAATCCCCACAGAACCTTCATATTTCGAAAAAAAACTCGTTTAAAAGCCATCCAAACAAAGAAATTATTTCGTCGGAAGACACCAAATCTTGGCATTCCAACTAGCAACTAATTGAAGCACGCCGCATTCATACGTCCCACGGCAACGGAAAAAGGTGATGGTGTGATTGCGTATTTTCACTAAGCATACATGTTTGTGTGGGGAAAACTCACCGTTTCTCAGCGTTCCTGATGTTTTTCGTTCAAAATTCAGGAGAAAATTACAGCTTCGCTCTCGATTATGACGCAACCTACAGTATGCTTACGAGGGAAGTATGCAAAGCGTATGTCGGATCTGCGAAAACGAGTTGTATTGTTAGTATCTCTTTGACATCTGCAGTAAAACTGCGCTGTACCCCGTCCCGAGTCGCTGGTTCCGAGAAGTTTTAAGCAAAATTTGGGTGAAAGTACTTTTCATAACTTTGTGCAGACTGACAGCGTTTTGAACTTGTACGGATTTTCGCTTGAACGGTAACTTATATCGATTGGGGGTTTTGAAAGCGCTTCAGAAAAATGTTCCATTTGACTCAAAATCCTCCCAGGGTTTTTTTGGGGCGCTCATTTGCCGACTTTCGGACATTTAAGTTAGATTTTGCCTCCTTAATGGCATATTACTTACCGTAACCTACAATAAACCTCAGAATTTCGACAAACAGACCCCAGATTCGTTTTCAGCGCCCTAGATTACCCCTGCATACAAGTTTTTAGCCCACGATGGTCACAACGATATATCCGGAATTGCTAAGAACCCACTACGAACGGAGTTATGACCGGAGTTTAAGATTGTAGAATGGCGAGGATTTTGCGGACGAGTTATCTCAAGCTTGTTTCTTTTTGCCTCTCGAAGTCGTCGCACTGGAGCAGACCACACTATAAAGTTAAACCGCTGACAAATGGAAGGACATAAGTTTTGATCAAAATCCATCGCGCGTCTAGTCTTCATTGAGACCGTATTTCCTGAAGTGGGCGGAGGAAATGGGTGCTGATTTCGGGGCTGAGGGATTGGAGGTTTGATGTTTCTGGCTAATTCTGAAGAGTTGAGATTTCGTGTTTGGCAGGGTTGCTACACTCAGCGGCGGGACCATAATATCGCATTTAAGTAGCGAGCCTGAACGGTGCCCTTAAAAACATTTCCCTTCGACTGTATGACCTCTGGTAAAATTTTCAAAAGTTTATGGCAACGACATAAGGTGGAGACCCTGATTCGCAGAATTCCCAGCAT